>OZ014490.1:35926565-36479565 GCA_963965965.1 Trididemnum nubilum
TGAGGTTATTTCGCTGCCTCTCACCGGAAAGACATGCCGATTTCTTTTGTGTCTGAAAATTGATGTACTGAAGTATCGTCTTTTCAAACAAAAATAAAAAATAAAAATAAAAAAGAAATGTATTGCAAGTTTTAACTGGGCACTGCAATCTACAGTGACACAAGAAAACTACAGGTCGCGCTGAGACTTATTTCTGTCCAAATGTAGCCTAGAGGATAAAACACCAAATCATCATGTAGGCAATAGCAAGCTTTACCAAGATATTCGTGTTAAATATTTTGGAATCACCAAAACCACTCTTAACAATGAGGTAACGAAATGTAACATTAATAAACTGGCTACGTACTTAACAGAAGCTGGAAGGCTTCTGAGTTCGACTAGTGACCAAACAAAACAACAATAACATTGCAGCGCTACAGTTGCAATGGGCCCAAACGAGGCCTACGCAATATGTGAAGGTGAACTTTTCCTAACGATAGCAGATTCGCTGACAGCACTGCCCATTAATAGTAATAATAAAAAAGTTTTTCAAGCGATCTCGGATTGCAGAAAACAAAAAAAGTCTTCGCAAATTTTTCGCGAGGTTTCTGGCGTTTTCTAACAAGATTTCAACGATACAAAAAATAATGCTGTTCTCGAGCCGAGGACAGGGCAAATTTTGAGGACTTGAGGCTTCGATGCCAAGGCGAAGGACTTAACCTTCGAGACCAAGGACTTTAAAATGTGTCCTCGAGGACGTCCTCGAGGCCAAAAACGTCCTCGAGGACTCCAGCTCTGGTATAGTACGGTTCAAGGTGCGAGGTACGTAGTATGCAAATTCTACACGTACCGTCCCGTACTGCTATCCTTGGTCACCATTTTATGATCCCAAAAAAGAAAGCAACAATACCGTTAATATCACGGGAAATGTTTAGCACACCAAAATGGACAAAATATTGAATTTAAGCATCTTTTGGAACATTTGTTTAGAGGGGAGGGGGACGCTAATTTGCCAAAAATATAACTTACAAATTTAGTAAAAACATTGGAAAATGGCCAACACTAAGCAATCAATTTTGAACGCTTGTTGAAATATGCTGATTATAGGTTTTATCAAAAAAATACATGAGCTCAGGAAGAGGAGGTGGCTATTTAATGTTAGCTGATTTCCAGTGCCTTGAAGAGAAAATTTTCCAAGGGGTACGAAGGTCGATACAGGGGCTCCCAAGCCTTATTGGGGCCTATGCCGTTAAATTTTTTTTTGGCGGACGGGTGTAGATCTTCATTTAAAAGTGAGGGTATAACAATATTCGCATACAGTTAGGATCTATGAAAAACACAACTAGACATAAAATTGGTTAAATCCCGCTAGGGGGTCTGGGGGAGCGCTGTGAGCTCCCCCAGCAGGGTCCGGGCAAAGCCCCGGAAGCTTCAGCACGTTTTATGTTTCTCGAGGGTAAAATACCGCATTTGAACAACATCCCAGCACCAAACTTGCTTAAATTGACAAGCAGAGAAAGTGGTATACATGAAAGAAAGTATGTGAAGTGGGGGATGACATTGACACAATATTACACAATATAATGACTTTATACTGCAAATCCAAATATTTTACTGATAAAAGTTTCAAGAAGTCATCTGCAATCATGGACTTTACAAACCCAAATACCTATTAAACTCATACAGATAGAGTGAGTTACTTAATGATAGTAGTATAGTATGTCAACTTTGACTACACTCTCTGAGGTTGAAATGCTTTGGATCTCTGAAAATGTGGTCCCTCGTAGTCGTACATTGTTTTACCGTAGAATTAGGGCTCTCAAGTCAGAAAAATGTAACAAAACGTTAATTTTGGTGCAAGTGTATGGCTTTTGATACATTTTCTTCTTTTTTTAATCAAATCGGCCACTATTGGATGCCCTAAAGGGTGTAGCAAAAATAGCGACCAATTAGCAGTCCTGAATAGGCTGACTAATATTTTTGCTGTAGGCAAGTTTGATTACGGTGCTTACGGTGTTATGGTGCAATACCAAAACTTAACACGGAAACCTGAACTCTTTCGGGCCCCTTGAGCCCAGGCCCCCCGGGCCCGGGTAGGATGTACCCCCCAAACCCCCCTCTCACTGGCCCTGTTGATTACTAATCACTTCGAATTACTGTAGATATCGCTTCATTAGCTTTCCCCCCTTTCCCAAATTATCTTTCTCTGCTAAATACGAAATGGATCACTCCTTGCGAGCTTCATTGAACTATAAGATTTTATGATTTAACAGCTTGTAAAAAAAAGAACTGAAATTTTCCATCAGCCACCTCCCACATAGCCATTGCTCATTTATGCAACCAATTTAATCATGTTTTCACACTGCTAATTTCTATGCCACTGTTTTAAAAGCATACATTTTTGTCAAAATATAGACCTAAAATTCAGTTACTTTTACCGAAAAAATACAAAATTTTTGAACACTTGGGGCTCCGCCTCCAGACCCCCGTGTGTACAACGGTTGAAGACGTTGCTCTTCAACCTCCAGTCTCCGGCAAATGAGGGATATGCCCCCATACCCCCCGAAACACCCCCCCATCGTATATTTCTGGCTGCGCGTCTGAATCTAATCATGTTTTTGCACTGCTAATTTTTATGTCATGTTTTGAAAGGATTGAACTTCCGAGTTTTAGAATCTTACAATGAGAAGTTATTGAGTTAGTCAAACAACAACCGCTATCTACAGTTATGAAGCAGTACTGCTCTCTTTCAAATACAACCTTTTGCAACTTTCTATACATTATGAAGAGTGAGACCACGGAATTCCGTCCCGGGTGCCACCATCCTTAGCGACGCCACTGTTCCATTCCATGCCATGTCATGACTAGAAGCTAGTCATGCAAACGCTCACGCACGTGCCATTGCCTTTTTGTCATACATTTGGTTTAAATACGACATTTTGTCACTGCACTGTTGCAAGCTGCGCAATGTAGTGGTTATCATGCTCAGGTACCAACCCACCGCACCCAGGTTCGATTCGTAGTTGGGTAGTGTTACAGATTGAAGGCTGTGTCCTCGGCGGAATGCCTTGGTCTTCACTGTCTGGTCTTGCGTTCAAGAGGCTAACAAAGGATATTCCAAAAATAAACTTGTATTAATAAAAAAGCGAATAAAAAAGACCAGTCCAGCAAAAATTTATCGAAGATTACCCGGCTGGGCGGAAAACACTTTAAACTAAAAGAGCGAATTTAACAACATAAAATAAAAAACCTCTTGACGCTACTGTCCAAAAATAAGACTGATTTAACTACCGTGCTAGAATTAAAACGTTGCTACAAAAAGGTGATCAGCAAACTGCAAAACGGCGCATCTTTCAGACAACTTTGCAGAGTTTCTACCGAGCGAATAATGAAAGACGCGCAAGTGCGCAACACAAAGTAATATGCATATAAGGTAAATGGACGTGTTAACGACAGAACATAAAAACTTAGGTTCAAATCCAACTATAAACGGTCGTGCTGTAACAGGTTGTGAATGTGTGATGCAGTATGCAGGAACTGGGAAGGAAATGCACGAAGCTAATCTTTTTTTGCTTCAAAACCTTGCATTACAGTTAGGGTTGGGGCTGCGATGCTAGCCTGAGGGATAGCAATTACATGCCAGCAGCTTTTTTGCTTACGCAAGCGACGTAGCGTAACGCTTTAGTGCGGCTCCCTGCATAAGTTTTGAACAACTAGCTCCTCGTGCTTAAATTACGAGGAGCCAGTCGTGCAAAACTTACACAGGGAGCCGCACTCAAGTGTAACGGTACGTCGCTTTCAAAAGCTAAAAAGCAGATGCTACGTAATTGTTATCCTCTCAAGCTGGCATCCCTGTCCCAACCCTAACTGTAATGCAAGGTTTTGAAATCCCCTCAGGCTGGCATCCCTGCCCCAACCCTAACTGTAATGCAAGGTTTTGAAGCAAAAAAAAGATAGCTTCTTGCATTTCCTTCCCAGTTTCTGCATACTGCATCACACATTCACTACTCATCCGCGAATCGAACCTGGGTGCGGAGGCTAACCACTACACTACGCAGCTTGCAACAACGCAGTGACAAAATGTCGTATTTAAACCAAATGTATGAGAAAAAGGCAATGGCTCGTGCGTGAGCTTATGCATGATTAGCTTCTACTGCTTGGAATTTGAGGATAGGAGGAAGTTGAATATGTAAGTCACGCTCAAATAAACACAGCGGAGTGTTTTTCATATGGGTGGAGTTGGCCAATATAACAAAAAGCTAACCTAAAAGCAAGAACGTGCCTACGGTACGGGTAAGCTACCGTAACTTTTTGACTGGGTTACGGTTGGCAAGTTGAAATACTCTGATACTATAGAAGGCTAGATGTGGTGATATGATTAGGGCGATTTTAAGTCACAAAAGTTTGGTACTTTTTGGTTGGCGCTAATTAATGTAAGAAGCTTGGAAACAAATTTTTAAAGGGTATAGACTGTAGAGTCAGTGTTTAGCTTTTAAGAAGTTATCGTATTAAATAGGCTATTAAATACCGTTATCTGGTTAAGGTTACATCATTGGCAGAGGCTGCTGTTACGTTATGTAAGAATTAACGAATCGCTTTTCTTTGTAATTCTATCTAGCCCTAAACTGCTAAACCTAACCCAAGTTCTTACCCTAGCTTTAACTCTAATGTTAATCCTAACCCAAATTGAAACTCTAATCTGCAACCCAAACCCTAGCGATAATTTGAATGAAACATAAAAAAAAGTGTGAATGAGCAAATGAGTGCTCACTCTTTGCTCTCTTGTTCTCTTTATGGACGTTATGTCCTGGTAGCGTAATGCTTGCCACTTCCTACATCGTTACACTTACAAAGAGTTTTTTGCGGCTTGCTGGTGTTCATGGTTTTCCGCAAACGGCTCTTTCTTTGAATAAGTTTGCCCACCTCTGATCTACTCCATAACTAGTGGGTAGGCTTTAGGCTTGCAGCAAATTATATATAAATCATCAAGAAATTTGTTGCACTTTTTGCCACCTTCAAAATTAGTAACTTTTTTGTCAACTTTAGCACAGACAGTTTATACTGACTATACTATTGGGGCTAGATACTACCTGAGCTTACCCTGAAAAATAGCAGATAAAGAAGTAGGTCAAGCCTACCCTCAACGACAGCACTGCCTTTGATAATCCTTTAAAGTACTTTAATCCTTTAAAAATAATCCTAATATTGATAAACTACCCGCGATTGGGTTGTTTATGCGATGTTTACCTTCAAGCCTTCTTAATAGTTAAGATTTTGAATTCAATTTACATGGTTTTTATCAAAAATGCGTTTGCCCAACCACCATTATTGCTTTTCTCTCTTTAGTCCGACTACTAAGCAATAACCTACAACAGGTATAGCTTACTGCTCGGCCTCGAAAACCAATAGGCAACGTGGCAAAATACTGTAGTGGCTTTCACTGCTTCTTTGCTTCCAGGTACAAAATTTTAATCTTTCTGCTTGTGTGCTCCCTCTTTCTAAATCTGAAATGTTCTCTCTGCATGAAAAGCAAAAGCTTTCTAAATTCATCAGAGGCGGCAGCCCGCTGGCCAACATAAACTAACTAAAATTCAATATGACATGAACACAAACAGTTTTAATCGTGCTTTTTCGAAATGCTGGTTTTTAAAATTTTGACGTTGTAGTGGCTCGCAATTGTGCAAAGCCAGCATGATGATGACTTAGACTGGAGTGATTACCAACACGAAAAAAGCATTATCATATCAAAATTCAATATTTGTGGGCTTTGTGGCAATAATTTTCATTTAAAAACCAGAGGTGGAGTCCTCGAGGATGTCGTTGGCCTTGAAGCTCAAGTCCTTGGCCTGTAGCCTCAAAGCATCAAGTCCTTGAAAATTGTCCTGTCCTCAGCTTGAGAACAGGATTATTTTTTGAACCCTTAAAATTTTGTTGGAAAACCCCAGAAATCTTGCAAAGAATTTGCAAAGACCTTTTTTTTTCCTCTTTTGGAGATCGCCTGACAAATTGTTTTGAAGATCTTTTTTTTTTGTTTTGAAATCGCCTGAAAAAAAATTTTGAAGACCTTGTTTTTGAAACATTTTTGAAGACCTTGTTTTTGAGAGAACACTTGTGCCTGTGTCGTTGGCCTTGAGTATTCCTGTCCTTGGCTTCAAGAGAATCTGTCCTCGGAAAAGCTGTCTTTGGCCTTGGATTTTTTTGTGTCCTTGGCGGTGAGCCTTGTTTCCTCAACTCCACCTTTGCTAAGAACACCTTATAGTGTATACTTAAAGTACCTATTGCTTTACCATGCAAAAACGGCTCAATATGGTAAATTTTAGACTAATAATTATTGAAACCATGGTTGCAGCTATTTTTTTTCTAGTGAATTAGCAGATTTGCTGATAAAATTAGCTTGGATAACCAGTCCATTAACATTTTTGAACATTAGCTGAACCGCTAATGAAAATGTTAGCTTTGCTAATTTTCAGAGTAGCGGATTAGCAATTTGTGCCAACCTATGGCATTAGGTTTTAGATTTGTGGTAGTGTAGCTGATATTAATGCAAAAATTTTTCTAGATTTGACCAAAGATGAGAAAAATGAATCAAAAATTTTAGAAGCACGAATGAAACACCAAAAGTAAAACAAATTATTTGAATAGCAGACCTAACAGAAAACTTCAAAGTGATCGGTTAAAATTTTTGCATCAATCAGCCAGTTAGTAATTGAACTGTGATAATAAACAAGTTTCAAGTTTATTTTTGTTACAGAAATAACATAATACAGTAGAATCCTTTTAATACATCCATGGTTCATAAATACAGCCGCGTTTTGCATCCAAATTGCTTGAAATGAAATTTTCCTCCTTTTCGATTGAAAAAACTTCGGTTAAGAAATCCAGCCTCTACTTAATCTAACAAGTTTTTATTATGATTGCTGGTAATGTGTTATTAAGACGTGCGAATAAACAGCAATTGTGAATTATTGAAAAACAATCCTTCAATTGTCTATAGAACAAACCAAATTTGGAATAGAAATCACAAGAATTTTAAAAAATTTTATTAAAACCAAAGCAGTTAAGAGTATGTTTGTGTCTGGATAGAGTATAAAATGAAGAAATCAAGACAATATCATGCCAGCTAAAATGCTTAATCACTCTGGCACTCTTTCCTCATTGAGTCAGCATCAAGTAGATGAGCAACTTCGAATCAGAAGAAGTAACACTATCAGTGACAGAAATGCAGCAGTGCCTTCATCAACTTTTTTTAGGGCTCTGTAGAACTGGATTTCAAAAGATAACATGCTTAGTGCTGTAAAAGAGAAGTTTATGAAACCTTTCCTCCCAAACAAATGTCATTGAACAGATTTTTTGTTTCAATAAATGATAGAAATTGTTAAATTGAGTACATTTTACCCCCTAGTGGGCAGTTTAGATAGCAGTATAGAAAATTTGATTTTTACCGTCAAATGGGGCGACTTTGAACGCCGGGGTGACTTTGAACACTTCACTAAAACAAACTTTGGTTTCAGTTAAATACTTTTCTAGACCAACAGCGATCTCTTACTAGGTCAGTGTTTGAACTTTGATAGATTTTTTTTCTTTTTTGCCCGACTCGCACAAGGTCATGTGACAATGACGTCATCATTTCAACAAAATAATTCTCAAAAATAGGGAGATCTATTACACTATTACTATTGACATATAGATCCTGAAGTCAGGTCAATTAGCAATAGACGATTGCTGGCTCGAACCAATGAGGATGTGATCGGCAGTTTACCGCCCTCACCACTCTGCCATGCGTTTTTTTTGTATTTTTAAGGTGGAGTGCCAATTTTTAAAAAAATTGGGAACCGGAGTGTGACTTTAATTAGGCTTCTAAGCCGTAGTGAGAGTTGGTAGTAGAATGAGCAACTATTTTTGCTCTCTGGGAATATCAAAATATGTGATTAGGCTATGCTTATCCAGGTTATTAAGCAATATGACAATTGGTTCGAATTTTTTGTCGAAGTGTATTTTTGTATCAGGGTATTTCAGAGCTGAGTGTTGTTGTAAAATTTCGGAGCGAAGTCAGTTAAAAAATTTCGGAGAGAATCCGGAGTGGAAAAATTAGCCACTCCGCAACGTTCTAATTCAAGGACATTTCAGGCGAAGGCAACTTTTCGCTTGTAAGTGAAGGTTTAAGTACATGTTGGTAGGTGTTCAAAGTCACCCCAGTGACCGGGGCGACTTTGAATGCTTTTTGAGATAGAATATATGGCTTATGAGGGCAAAATATTTTTTTAGTTATGACAGTTCTAGTTGCTGAGGCCATAAGTGTTACGTTCAGCCTAGAAGCACTTTTCTTGCTTAAACCTGGCGGAAGTGACAAGTAAAAATGATTCAACACCGTTCAAAGTCGCCCCCGGTTGATGGTAATTCTGCTGCTTATTTAATCCAAAATTGGTTGGCCCATGGTGGATGTACTAAGCGGATTCTACTGTACAATAGATTTTTAATCACATTGCAGCATACATTGTATCACATTGTAACACAAAGCTGCAAAATGATCTGGACAGTCTTCAAGCTAAGCAGCTACCTAGAAAAAGATAGATCGTACTGATCAATAATAATATACACATGTTAAATTACAAGATTCGCATAGGCTAGGAAAAACTTTTGGTGGATAAACGGTACCGGCAAAGTCCAAAGCATAACAATTTTGTTAAGTCATAGAGCTCAGTCAATTTCTTGACCGAACTACCACCAAGCAAAACAGTCGTGCAAAAAAAAAAAAAAATCTTCTCTGTAGCAAAATGAAATTTGAGAGTAAAATAACCCTCCATGCAATGCTCAGGATAGCGCTATTTCGGTCAATACCAAACCTCGTCAGTTTGTGATCCCCTATTTTGTGGCTGATCCCATCTTTTCTTGATGAATTTTTAGACCTATCCACTAACATGTTAAATTGTGCTTATTATTAATAAATGTGTTTGATTATGGTTTTCTATCTTGGAAGGATAACGTTTGAAGTGCTCCAGAACTAAGTTAATTGCTATTACCTGAGGATTGCTGGCAAAATCAATGGGAGGCATTTAAACTAGAGCTCAATTGATGACTTTTTCAGGCAAATACAGATATTTTTGAGATTTTTAAGTAGATATTGATAACCGATATATTAACTTGTTAACTACAAAAACTTTGTCACGGTTTTTTAATTAACTTGACAGTACAAGCTTCACTAATCCCCTCCAAAGAAAGACTACTGAAAACATAAGTCACAGTCCAGTATTATTCACAAAAAAAAACAAAGCAAAAGTACAACAATTTGGCTTATACACATTTTAGAACAGCAGTGCAAATGATAACATGTGCACTACATGAGAGCGCAGCGCATTTTACATGTATGTGCTATGCTTGCAAGCAAATAGAATGCAAGAGCGCTTGTGCTTACTCTAAAAAATATGCAGTTTAAGGTAATTGCACCAAGTCAATACTTTATCGGCGATAGATAGTCGATAAAATATATCAGTTTAGCTGTGATATCAACCAATATATATTGGTCAAGCTCTAATTTAAACCTCGGCAGTTGGATTAGATTGGTGTTGACTCTCTACTTTAAACAGGAGGGCCTCTCTGATTTTTTTTGGCAACCTTGACAATGATAACATGAGCGTCGAGTGATGCCATCTCCCATTTGATCCTTAAGCAACATCGCAATTATTCTATGGTAATGCTTTGAGGCGTTTCACTACACAATCAGTTTGATCTTGTCAACAGAACAGATCCAAGCTGGAAAAATGGCATACCAGTATATCCTGTTCAGTAGCCAAGCGATCTTCGTAAAAATTACCGGTAAGCTGTCGGGTACATTTCAGTTTAAGTCATAGCTTAACAATAAGGCTATTTGTTTCTAGGCTTCCTACTCATCCCTGTGATAATAATAAGAATATGCTTACCGTTTTACGTGCTTATTTTGTGACCTTGAAATAAACTTTTTCAACCAAGTTGCAAACATTGGCCTACTAGCATTACTTCCACTTGTCAGACATTAGTTACTCAATTTGGCGGCTTATGTTTCACCAAGATTGCTTAGCTACTGTACAGTCTTTCTTTTTTTCCAGCTCTTATCTGTTCTGCTGACGAGATCAGACCAGTGTTCCCTCTCATTTTTTGACCAATCAGCAAGTGCCCAAATTATCTTGAAACAATTGTGCCCAAAGCTGTAAAAAGACGTTTACGTGCCCTAAAGTTTGTTACCAATCCAGTATTAACGCATACTAAATGTCATATTTCCACAAGTTTATTTAATTCTCTAAAGCTATGTTCATCATATGGCCAAAAACTATTAGCCTATACTCTTACAAATCGCTGATTCGCTGACAAAAATCGGCTTAGTGGGAACACTGGATCAGACTGATTAGTGCACAGCAAAATGGCTTTATGCTGTACCTAATTACGGCATTGCCTTAATTTTGAACATGAATGGCATCGCCAATGTTATCATCAGGGTTGCCAATAAAAATTAATATCAGTTTGGCAGCTGTGATGTGTTTAAAGTAGACTATCTCTAAAACGAGTGAATTCTGGATCAAGAGAAATAAAGCTAAACTAATCTGGGCTCATGTTACAGAACGTGCTTGTGAGCTCGTAAAGACCATTCTTGCTTGCTAAATGGTGCTAACAAACAAAAAACTTCTTAAGAAAAACTGCCATTTTCGAGCTGTCTTGCTCAATTAAAAGTGCATACTCAAATTTCTTTGCGAGATGTTACATAATCTGCGTACATAATAAATGCCTTATCGTGACATCAGATGCATTTCTACTTCAAAATAATGCATTCAAGCGTACTGTATGTACTGCACTTGTTAATGGAAAAAGATATTGTGGGCCCACGTGTTAATATTCGAAGCTTGCAAAATCGTGATTGATAATAATTAGTTAATGAATGACAGAATTTAAGTTTATTTTTGAATCAATGTAAAAAAGAACAAATTTTTTCCATACTACAATGTTTTAAATGGTGTAAAGTGCCCTTGAGGTTGTTGGTAGGTAAACTTATTTGTTGACAGTAAAATTAGGTTTCATAATTTTCCAAACATTAACAGGTCGAAGTACACTTTTTTTTTAGAACTAGTAAATCTTGAGTTGAGACTGACTGTTTTTAATTTTCTGCCAATTTTCAGCCTCATTCGTTTTTGATTTTTTGTTGAGTTTTGAGAGCATCGATGTCAATTTCAATGACCATGTTTATGTTTGTAGCACTGTTTAATTTCTATTACACTGTCTGCTTGAGTGAAGGCTTTTTTGCAGCATTGTGAAATTGCGAAAGAGAAAAATCAAGCTTTTTTCAAGTTGAATGACTCCCAAAAAAATTTCTCAGTTGTTTGTGTAGTGCAGCAGCACTCTATTATCTTGGAATAGTTGCAATTTTGCTTGCAAACACAAGAATATCACTAAAATTTTGTCACTTTTAATCAGTACAAAATTTTGTTTCTTTTCATTGGTTTAAATTTTAGTTTTGTTTGTGGTTGTTTTGTTGCCGAGGCTGGCATTGTTTTACTTTGTTTTTAAATTTTGAGTAAAAATGAGGCTCGTGTTCTTAGAAAATTTTTCATGTAAAGAGTGTATTGCTATTTCTCCCATCTGGCCCTACTCAACATTTCTTTATCAGTTGATACAGAAAATATTTCTCAATGCAATTCGCTTTCTTCGTAGCAGTTGAATAGCAAACACGGTGACCATTTTAAATAGTTTTCAGCAAAAAATTCGCTTTCATTTTCAACATTTTGCCATTAATTTTCTGAGCCAAAAAAAGATTTCTTACATGAGTAAAGAGTGCTTGAAAATCTTTGTTCAGTTGGCAAGGAAAATGTGACGTTTTTTCTACTCTAGAAATTTGTTGCAATCGATCCAAGCAACTTGGCCAGCGAAAATGAAGTTATCGAGCTCTCTTGAGCTTCAGATGCAAGTGCAATAATAACCTATCGCCTTTAGCGAGCATTTTGGTTGGTTGCGGCTCTTAAAAAATTCTTTTCATTAATGCGAGCAAGAAAATTTCTGTTAGGCCAGAATCACACGATCAAGTTTTTTTGCACAACTTTCTTGCATCAATGTTTTTTGAACTAGCACAACTGGACGCAATTATTTTGCTCAGCTTTTTGCCTGACAGAAGTGTCTGGGTTTTCTGCAAACAAATTACGGAAGCTATCACATGTATTTTTTTGCTGTAAAAGCATTTACGCAGTATTTATGGAATTTCTTTGAAATTTGCAGCAACAATAGTAATATTATGCGTTTTTCCGATTCATGGTTATTGCTCGTTTGTCGAAATGATATTAGGACGTTTACAAAAGCGAAAAGCTGTAGCTATAGTAATAAATAGCCATTTAAGTTCTGCAGCAACTTGTGTGAATCTTTTTGACCTGCAATGAAATAAAATCAATAAAATACCTTTGCTTGTGTGAAACTCTTTTGCATATAGCATAGTTTTTTTAATGCTGTCTATCACCAATAAGTTTGCATAGCATTGTATGATTTGATCAAGTAGTATTAAACGAGGTATGTTCTTTATGGTACTTGCGCTTTCAGACTTTAGAGGGCATAATAATTGGATGTCATGGTAACTTGAAACTTCATTATTTTCAAATGAGAATGAAGGCGTTTATGTTTGGTTTCTTACGAAATCATCGTGAAATAGCTGAAAATTATCTACTGAAATTTATCTTTACTGCTTAAAAATGCAACAAGGTCTTTTGCCAGTGGACATACCAAATTTTAACCAAAAAATATTAAAATCACAAATTCGGCATTGGTGAAAGCTGGGCTGGAAGCTTTTTTCCTCTCAGAAGAAAATTTTCAACATCTTGATTAAAACCAGATCACATATTAAATACTTATTAAAGTGAGCAAAAGCTTATCTCCATTTGATCTTGATCTTAAACTTCTGAAACTTCCTTTCAAACATCTGATTTTTTCACTCTTTCTTTGTTCTCCAAATTTGATATGTTCCACACGCATTGCCTTTCTTCGATTTCCCTTATTATCTATCCATGGAAGGCCAGATCAAAAGTATTATTAAAAAATGTTTTTTCAATATTCGTAATATTGGTAAGATCAGAAAGTATCTCGATGAAGATAGTTGCAAAATGTTGGTTAATAACTTGATTATTTCTCATCTGGACTATTGTAATGCTCTTTGTCACGGTTTACCTGATTGTTTATTGAACCAATTGCAAAGAGTGCAAAATACTGCTGCTAGATTGGTTTTGTGTATCCGTAAATCTGCTCACATAACTCCTGTTTTAATGAAACTGCATTGGTTGCCTGTCCAACATCAAATCAAGTTCAAAATTCTGATGCAAGTGTTTAAAATTTTGAATGGTCAATCACCTTTATATCTAGTTGATTTAATATCTAGACATGTACCTACTCGAGCTTTACGTTCTCGAGATACAAATCTTTTGGCTGTACCTCGCTCCTCTTCAAAATTTGGTGATCGTAGATTTAGTGTAAGTGGCCCTCGGTTATGGAACGATTTACCTATCTATATAAAAAATGCTGAATCCTTAACTCAGTTCAAAACTTTGCTGAAAACTTATTTTTTTACCCAAGTGTTAGTTGAAGCTTA
Organism: Trididemnum nubilum; assembly: GCA_963965965.1. Lineage (NCBI taxonomy): Eukaryota > Metazoa > Chordata > Ascidiacea > Aplousobranchia > Didemnidae > Trididemnum > Trididemnum nubilum. Next base: position 35,940,133 of record OZ014490.1, read on the forward strand.
GATGTACTTAAATATTTTGCTTTGCTCAGTATTAGTATTTCGATATTCATTTTATGGTGTTCCATTATCCTCTTAGACTGTGTACTTAATGTGCTATATCTCCAAAAACTGACTCAACTACCTGTTTAATGTTAATAGCACTACTATACTTTAATATTGACTAGGCCAGTTGACCTGCAACATAGTGATTTAGTTTTTCTTACGTTTTTTATTTTGTGCCTTAAGGTCTGCCTAAAGTCAATGTATTTTGATCAATACTCCCTTGCTTGTTTTCTTGTTGTGTTTCCTGTTATTTTTTTTGTTTCTTTTTCGGTTTCCAGGGTGAGGGTTAATAGCTATTCGATTTGCTTAGGGAGATAGTATGCAAAAAAAAAAGTCACTCTGAATATATTGGTAGTTTTACCGTGCTGTGTGTGTAAATTGCTTTTCGATTTTCTGTAAAGCGCCTTTGATCTGATTCACTTCAGGAAAGGGCGCTATACAAATTTCTGTTATTATTATTATTATTAAAAGTTCAATTTCATGAGTTGACCATGACGGCATGTTGATAACTATATTGTAGTTCTGGTTGGTAACTTTTCAAACTGAATTTGGAAAAGGCCAAGCACAAGTTTGAAGTAGGAAGAAATGGGTAATCTGTATAAGATCGTAAACAAAACAGCGGGCAACACATTTAGGTCTTTGAAGAGGTATGAGAAAACAGCAGGCACAATGTTATACTATAATATGTCATTGTCGATTAAATCAAAAGCAGTAAAAATTTCTTGCAACGTTTTTGTTTAATAATTGTTAGGATTCGTTTTTTGCATTGACTTCGGCAGCGTCTTTTTGTATTCTCAGTATTTTCAGAGTCACGGCTGAAAGCATAGTTTTCTTTGTTGAGAACGACAGCTTTTATAAAACTTGCTGGCAAAATAGAGCTTGGTTCTATTTCCGTGCAAGAACTCTGCAAGACTTTCTGGACACTGATTTTCATTCTCACACGGCTGTGCTATAAAATTGCTGGCTGGTGCTTGCAATGGTGAGCCATAAACTTGTGCAACCTTTCATACAATTGATGCAAGAAAAATGTGCAAAAAACTTTATTGTATGATTTCGGCCTAATGCAGGCTCTGATTGCTAATAACTCAACTGTGAGTTCGAGTTAAAATCATTAGGGCTGTTTTTGTTTTGACCTAACAAAATTCAATTTTGACTTTATTTTAGCTAAATTTTGACTTTATTTTGACCTAAACCGTTTTGCCTTATTGAGCTCCGTATTTTGATTTTAAAAAAAGTTTTTTTTTTTGCAATTCACGTAAGTTTGAAGCAGGTAATTTTCTTCACTTTTCATTTAGCAGTATTTAGGAAGAAATATCAATCAGTCAGTCTTGTGATTAAAGTAACTAATTGCTGCTGGACAAAAACCTAGAAATCTGCACATATTTCCATGTCAATTACACTTTTTTTTATTACGCGAAAATTTTGGATTGAAATTTGCTGTTTTTACATTTTCACAAATTTTCAGCCTCATTTGTTCTTAAATTTTTATTGGAAAATACATTGACACAATTTCAATCTAGCTTGGTGAAAAGTTGCGTGTTGTAGAAGTTTTGTCGATTGCCAAAGCTGTGAAAGCAAAACTGTACAGTCCTACGGAGCATAATGATTGGAACGTTTAAGTAATCTTAATATAAAGCAAAGAGCCAAAACGTGAGCGAACATTTTGTTACTAAACGTTTCAAGACATTACTAGTCTCATCATCAGCAGATAAATGGTGTCGGCAACAGTAACTTGTCACTAGCAAAGCACAGGAAAAAAAGCCAAAGCAATGACGCATAACAAAAAAAGGAATCAAGCATAAAATTTAAAACAATTATTGTTTTCACACGTTGAATAAATATTTCCACACGTTGAACAAATGTTTTTAGTTTTTACACATTAAATAAATATAATGGAATCGAAGCTTTGTCGGAGTTTAGATCTGGATTTCTTTGTTGAATCATTAAGGTTTCTTTGATTAATAATTTTCGCCAATGGTCAGATCAAGCCAGGATGATGGGGTTATTAAAACAAACTGCACGATTAGGGTTATCGGTCAAATGCCGAGTGACGTCCGTATCCTGTGGTGTTTTAGAAGAAGGATCGTGTTTATTGATTTGGGTAATTAGATTCCGTGACATTTGGCAAATATAAGAACTGCCACAGTTACAACTTATTTTGTACACAACGCCATATTGATGGAGAATTTGTTGTTGCTCTTTATGTCTAAACACATTTTTTAAACTATACGTATCGTTAATTAGTAAAAATTTGGCTTCAAAGTCAAGCTTGGCAAAAAAAGAATTAATTTCTTTTTCTATTTGCGGTGAAATTTCGTGAATAAATGGTAACCGCATAAAAAACTTTTTAACTAGAGGGTCCTTGAAAATATTTTCTTTGGGGATGTCTTTTCCGTAGTGTTTTTCCTTAAAACGGTTAATGTGCTTGTTTAGAAAGTTTTTGGGGTAGCCATTTTTTTCCCATAACTAAAGAAACTTGATAAAATTCTTTATGAAGCAATGTGAAAGAACTGCAGATTTGATGAGCACGATGCAATAAATTGTTAATTAGATTGCGTTTGTATTTGCGTGGAGTATAGCTGTCCCATTTGGTATATGCAAACGTAATCTAATTGACAATTTATTGCATCGTGCTCATCAAATCTGCAGTTCTTTCACATTGCTTCATAAAGAATTTTATCAAGTTTCTTTAGTTATGGGAAAAAAATGGCTACCCCAAAAACTTTCTAAACAAGCACATTAACCGTTTTATGGAAAAACACTACGGAAAAGACATCCCCAAAGAAAATATTTTCAAGGACCCTCTAGTTAAAAAGTTTTTATGCGGTTACCATTTATTCACGAAATTTCACCGCAAATAGAAAAAGAAATTAATTCTTTTTTTGCCAAGCTTGACTTTGAAGCCAAATTTTTATTAATTAACGATACGTATAGTTTAAAAAATGTGTTTAGACATAAAGAGCAACAACAAATTCTCCATCAATATGGCGTTGTGTACAAAATAAGTTGTAACTGTGGCAGTTCTTATATTTGCCAAATGTCACGGAATCTAATTACCCAAATCAATAAACACGATCCTTCTTCTAAAACACCACAGGATACGGACGTCACTCGGCATTTGACCGATAACTCTAATCGTGCAGTTTGTTTTAATAACCCCATCATCCTGGCTTGATCTGACCATTGGCGAAAATTATTAATCAAAGAAACCTTAATGATTCAACAAAGAAATCCAGATCTAAACTCCGACAAAGCTTCGATTCCATTATATTTATTTAATGTGTAAAAACTAAAAACATTTGTTCAACGTGTAGAAATATTTATTCAACGTGTGAAAACAATAATTGTTTTAAATTTTACGCTTGATTCCTTTTTTTGTTATGCGTCATTGCTTTGGCTTTTTTTCCTGCGCTTTGCTAGTGACAAGTTACTGTTGCCGACATTTATCTGCTGATGATGAGACTAGTAATGTCTTGAAACGTTCAGTAACAAAATGTTCGCTCACGTTTTGGCTCTTTGCTTTATATTAAAAGTACAGTCCTAAGATTTCAAAAATATGGTTAATTTGTTGTGACATACTGTACTGTATAATAAAAATGGACTTTTTGAATTTGTACGTATAGTGTTCTGTGTTATTTTATTCATGCCAAGGCTGGCATTCTTAATTTGTTTTCAATTAAAAACAATGAATTTTGGGTTATTTTATCAAGAAGTTTACCCAGGCAATTGTATTGTGGCATAGTGCAAGTATTTGCAAAAGTTTGAGTGGCAAAACTTCATTCAAAGGTGTATGAAATTGCTCATAATGTTTCATTGGTTCTCAACTATCCAGAAAAATGAAGAAAAAAAACTTTTGTTTTGCTTTTGAAAAAGATTTTTTGATCACATGCAACTTTGAGCTTATCCAAAATTTTGACTTTATTTTGACCTGTAAAATCTACCTAAACTGGCTCCAGAGCACCCGAAACCAATACTGGTATATGTTTGATGATATAATAAAGCCCAAAAAATGTTGACTTTATTGACTTTTGTGAGCCCAATTAATTATATAGAAGTATTTTGAAATTTTAAAAGTTTTGAATCGTATTTGTGCACTATGTTATACTGCAAGCCAAGTCAACTGACCGCGACAATTTGATCGCAAACCAACGGTTTTGTCACAGTGATTTCGTCACTGATTTCCTCACAGTGACTTTGTCATAAAGTAAGGGTTTGGGCAAGATGAATCTGAGGATAGTAAATCATTTTTATGATTGACCTTCTCAGCGAATCGGAGTCCAGTGGTTCACAGTCAGTTGTCGTGGCCCTTTTTATATGTACACATATATCACTCAATTTGACAATCATGGTTTATGAGACGCTACTTGATAACTTCTTTACTTAGCCATGTAGTATGAAACTTTTTCAATCGTGTTTGCTTTAAGCAAGATAGCATTTTCCAGAGTTGTTTTGTATTATATTTCTTAGACTTATAATTGTACTTTTGCTGCTTGTCTTCTCTGGAAAAAATGGCAGAAGGTGATGATGTTGATGTTGAACAACTGAAGAACCTTGCAGTTGGAGGAGATGAGGAAGTCACTCCTGGTTACAAAGCACCAGCTAAAGTTGACCTTAAAACATTACAACAAATGGATGCCGATGATGAAAGTTTAGTTAAATATAAAGCAGATTTATTAAAAGGAGCTGAAGGTATATCAAAAGATAAGCTTTTTGCTTAAGTTTTTTTGTGTCAACCAGTAACCTCTAAGCATAAACTTTTGGACTGTTTGTATTTGTATTGACTGTTTTACCTTTGTTAAAGCTAAAAGCCTATTGTTTTGCAGTTATCAATAATAAGCATCATATTTTTCAAAAAAGCATGCAAGGCACAGGTGGTACAAATTGCAAAGCACTAAAGCCATCCAGCCAGAGTCATAAAAAGAGATGCTGACACAAACGTTTTTGAGTTACTAATGCTAAAACATGACTGTATCAGTCTACCTATTTGCAAGTGAGTTCAGAAGAAAGTAAGCTTGTGATAATGAAATGTAATGCAGTACTACCAGAGATGGGATATTGAAAGGGGGGCAAATCACATCCACTGAACAATTTTTGTGTTTGAAATCACCTCTAGGAATCCAAAATAATAAACTGCATGAACGCTGCGTGAAGTATTATTAAGAAATCAAGTTGCTATAATTGTTCAAATGCCTGGAGAGATGTGCAGTGTTCTTAACAATTGTTTTACACCACGTGATTAAGATGAAGAGGCAAAGCTTCTGCGAAAAATTTGGGCATTTAAAAAATGCTCAAAAATTTTTTGCTACTGCATTTTTGCTCAAAAGTTCATACAATGCTGAAGAATTCAGCTGAAAAACATTTTAGAGAAAAAAGGTGGAAAGTTTAAAAAAAGTTTTGATTAAAACATGGGCAAAAATACTCAAAACAAAAGCAGTTGCTTAGCCATTATCAACAACACGCAAAGAAGCACATGGACTATACCACAAACTTTTGGAAGCAGATAGATCTGGGAAAACCTGGTTGTTTAGAATGCAAAACCCGGTAAACCCAAAGCAACTGCAGCGAACTTGTGTAGAAAGTATGAGGTTAGGCTTTTGGCTTTGGCTTTTTTTTCGAATAAGCATCGACTTGTTTTGGAGATTTAAAGTAGGTAAAACTTGAAACATCTAAAAGGCATTGCATTGAAGTTTACAATTGATTGCAATAGGTGAAAAACTATCTGGCCGGTCATTCCATGTCACCTGATCCAGGCCACGCTACCCACCCTCTTTGATTTTGATATAAATTTGTAGGTTTGTAGAACTTTTGATGCTGATTCCAAAAAACTAATTTTTTTTTGAAATCGGTCAATTGTAGCAAAAGATATGGATGTTTAAAATTTGGAATTTTGTGATTGCTCAAGCAAAAAAAAAATTGCCAAATTTAGGCATACAATTTGAATTGACTGTATCTTTGTCATATGTTAGTGGTCAAAAGTGTTCCACATCCTGCTAAAGACATTCACAGGTTGTTTGACCTCTGTATCACCTTGAGTTGACCTTTGACTTCTTTAGTATTGTCAATTTCAAAAATCTTAGTGATTTTTTGTGAATTAACTTTTTCTTATACAACAAATGCAGTCCTGTTTGTTACACAGCACCATCATATCCAGATTTTATTAAGGGAGAGGCTTCAAAAAGGTAACATTTTTCTATGTCAAAGTTTCAACAGTATCTAGCAACCAACGAGTTGAATAAACTGCTGTGTGTTTAACATGCATAGTGAACAATATAAGGCTCGTCTACCAGATGTTAGATGGTTTGTATGATTTCATGGAAAAAATAGTCTTTTTAACAGCTCAGTTTTAGCGCCAGTTGCAAGAAATTTTCTTTTTAGAACCACCCCAAAGATTTGAATTACTAAACCAATTCATCTCCCCACTTTTACTGTATAGGTCAGGTCCAAAACATGTTCAAAAGTTAGCATATTTAGGCAGTGTTCCGACGAAGCCGATTTTTTTCAGCAAATCGGCGATTTGTTGGAGCTAGGGTAAATCATTTTTGGCAATATAGTAAACAAAGCTTTAGAAAATTCCACAAATTTGTGGAAATGTGGCATTTGGTATACTTTAATACTGGATTGGTTCAAAATTTAGGGCACATAAACTTTTATTGATTTATTTATTTCGGCATCAAATATTACAAAACTGATTAAAACGAAATAAAATAAAATGTGACGCTGCAGTGTCCATGAGAAGCTCAAAGATGGCTTTTAATCTTGTTATCTTCTATAAACTTCTTTTTAGAGCTTTGGGCACAATTGTTTTAAGATAATTTGGGCACTTGCTGACTAGCCATTAAGTTAGAGAGAACACAGTATTTTGGTAAACCTTGACATGACTTTTCCTTTATAGTTGCAAAAATTAATAGCAAAGCCTTTTCCTTAATAGTTGCACTACTACACCCATTTAGTACAAACCACAAGGTATACAGCTGTGTCCCTTATTTTAGAAATTCAAACTGTGTGGTTAAAATGAAAATCATTTAATCAAATGAAAGTAGTTACGATACTCCGTAGCTAATGACTGTAGTGACCTATGAAATGCAAACTTGATAGTTTCTAAAGTAATCTTAGCACCATTATTCAGCAAAAAACTGACAGAATTTATTGCAATTAGTGATTAAAATTAATGTGAAAAACTAGCGTCAACAAATTTGACATAAAAATTTTTTTGGTAAAAAAAATTGCAAGCATTGAAAGAAACTTTAAACGTAAATCTTGAGACCAATTGCCAGCAGCAAAAGGTTGTTCACGGCCACATATGTGGCCTGTGAGCCACATCTTAGGCAGCCAGTCGTTGATAACATGAATTCATGTAGTGTGGGAAGTATTTTGGAAGATAATTTATGCCACAAAACCACTTACAGTAGAAAACTTAAACTCAATAACCACATGTACAATAATAAAGTGAAAACAACAACTACTCTTGAAGCATTATCATTCTTTTTTTTTTGTTTTACATAAACCATAGGAAATGTTTCAATTTGTGGTTCATCAAAAATTAAAAGCTATAAAACTTAACAGTTTGTTTCGTTTGTAAATGGGATCATGATGCGTTAATTTAAACAAATGTTTAGAATTGTAAAAAAGATTGTAATTTTGAATGTTTTAATACTGTGGTAAACTGCTGTGAAATGTTGCAATGATATTACTTGCTGAATGATAAACGTAAGCTTTGTTGGTTGCACACTCACGAACGCTATGTGTGTATTGGTGTGACCAGCAAACCTGAAAGAATTTTACAGTACTTTGTGACGTATGTACTTCAAACATGGTTGCTATTTTTTGTTTATATCATAAAATTTTGTCTTTTTCAAGATTAGTCACAAGCACTTTAACTAATCTTACATCCATGAGAGTGTGCGTACCAGTGACCGGTACAGGTAGCTACTATATACAATGCAAGTTGTACAAATGCAACAGTGTTGTTACTCATCTTCTTTGAACTTTTAATGTTACTATGCTGAGCGACGGTGGAAATTAATCTAAAGTAATATTGTAATGGTACAGGAAGTTCAGTTAAGAATTACAAATAGTTAAAATTTAAAAAGCCCTGCTACAGGTTGTTTCCCCTTGTAGCATTTTTTTTAGAACTTTCTGCACCATTAACAGGCTCTGGCCCATGTCAATTGAGCACTTTGAAAACTGGGAAAACAGTGTACAAGTTGAAGTGGTACTGTATGTATGAGTATCATAGTTGAGTCACACAACAAAGCTTTTTTTTCAAAGATTTCTGCCAATTTTCAAAGTGATACAAGCATGAATATTGCAGATTTATTAGAATTAATTATCCAAAAAAAACCTTTTCCAGTTCAAATGCCAATAAAAAGTAAATGAAAAACAGTTATATTTTCAAAAACTATGTGCAAAGTAGATATACATAAAAACAAATGTTTTTGTTGCAGCGATGCGCCGACACCCCGAAATTTGCCCCCAAAGTTGGGCTTTCGTCAAAATTTAAAATCAATTTTTTCACCATGAAGCAGTCATATTTTTGCAATTTTGACATCAAAAATGAATTTCTTGACCCCAAAACCCGCATGTACCAATTTTCAGGCATCAGACTGCTTCAGAAATGAAATCACAGCACTATTGTTAAAACTCGGGAGCAAAATCTCCCTCTAGTGGCCAAAAGTTGAAACTGCGATAACTTGGAAACCACTTGGGGTATTCAAAAAAAAAATTGTTTAATCATTATCCTTTTTTGACACCTTTAGCCTAAAAATCAAATTTGTAATATATCAAAAGCATGGTTACAAAAATTTTTTTAAATTTTGAGTTAAGCATAAAATGACCCTTATCAAAAAGCAGTTGATTTTACAGTTCTGAACCTTGACTTTGTTTTGATAGTAACTCTACTGCAAAATATATATTGAGAATCAAGCACATGCTGTAACTTCGTTGCTAATTGGCAACCTGTGCAAAATTTCTGAGAAATCTAGGCTGTTATATCTCTGAAACGAAAGGTCATAGAAAGCTCAAAATTGGTGAAGTTAGTTTCTTCAGGACCCGCGTTATAGAATGTGTTATTGAGGTCTTTTTCGCTTGCTAAAAGGACAAAAAACTTCGCTGACAAAATGCTATTTCTCAACCATCATGCCCAACATGCCTTAAAAATGCTTGCTCAAAATTTTATGCAAGATGTTATGTAACGTGCATTAGTAGGTATGCAATAAATAAATTAATTGTAACGTCACATCACTATGACACGTTAATTTGTTCAAGCATCTGTACTGTAATTGCTAAAGAAAAAGGTACTACTGGTCATGCGTTAATATGCTAAGTTTGCAAAATCCTCTATTGATAATGATTAGTTCGGTCGATGACTTTTAGGTGCGGGATGTTTCGGAACCTGGACTTTCAAGCGCCTGGACCTTTTTAGGTACCTGGATCTTTTTTAGGGTCCTGGACCTTTAGGCACCAGAGGTTAAAAAAAATTTTTTAGAAAACTTTTGTCCATTATGTGACAGTCTGGTTAGTGGGAATATGGACACATGGATGAAAAAGGACGTACTTGTTCATGAAGAAGCAAAACTGATCAAAAACGGATACTGCATAGATCCAGCTTTACTTTGATTTAAATTTTAATGTTTTTGAAGCTTTTCATTTGCCACTTGTTAAGAGGAATCATCAGTATAGAGAGCCCAGGAAAAGGAGCGGCTCTAGGAAAAAGCCAAGCAGTGATTGGTTGGAAAAAGGATTGTTGAGAGAGCGTCATTTGTGTACAATCTTTAAGTTGAAAAGGAATTATTTCTTTTTGTCGTCAGAGGGCGGTGTTAGAAGTTTTGATAAAAGTGACATTATTGAAAAATACAATAAGAAATCAATTAAAAAATTTTTTTTTGTTCTCCTATCTATCTACTTTTGAAGTACTTTCATCAAAACTTCTAACCTCGCCCTCTGCTGACAAAAAGAAATTTGTTTTCAACTTAAAGGTTGTACACAAATGACGCTCTCTCATCAATCCTTTTCCAGCCAATTACTGCTCGGCTTTTTCCTATAGCTGCTCCTTTTCCTGCACTCTTTATTCTTACAATTCCTCGTGACACGTGTCAAATGAAAAGCTTCAAAAATATTAACATTCTAATCGAAGTAAAACTTTTATGCTTAGAAAACTTTTTGTTTTCAAAAAAAGCTTTTATTTGAAACAAAAATACGTGTTTGAAAAAAATTTTTTTTACCTCTGACACATAAAAGTCTTGACGTGTAAAAGTCTCGATGCATAATCGGCAGTGTCTAAATGTCCTCGCCTTAAAGTCACAGTCCATGATTAGTAAGAAACGATAGCGATTTAATTATATTTTTGGATCAATGCAAAGCAAAAAAACAGCTTTTTAAGTAGTTCAATTTTTTAAATGGCGGAAAGCTCTCTTGAATTGTTGGTGGGAAAATTTATATTTTAACAATAAAATTAAGTTTTAACGTTTTTCGAACGTGAACAAATTGAAGTACACGCTCTTTTTAGAACCAGTTAATTTTGAGTTGAGGCTGGCTGATTGTAATTTTTTTCTGAGTTTCGGCCTCATTTGTTCTTAATTATTTCTTAACATTTTAGAGCACCAAAAAAGCATGTTTTCTTAAATTATTTCTTAGTTTTTGAAAGCATCGAAAAAGCATGCTTTCTTTCAACTAGAACAAATGCCAAAATTTTTCTCAGTTGCTTGCACAGAGCAACAGCGCTCTAAAATATTATTTTAAATAGTTGCAATTTTGCTTGCAAGCGCAAAAAATCACTCAAAGTTTATTGTTATGAATCAGTACTAAATATAGTTTCTTTTGTTGATTTAAAATTTATTTTCGTTTATTTGTTCTTAATTTGTTTTTATTGTTGAGGCTGGCATTGCTTTTAATTTTCAGCAAAAATAAGTCTCGTGTTCTTACAAAATTGTTCTTTTAAAAAGGAGAGTGTCTTGCTATTTTTGTCAACTGTTGCTACCCAATATTTTTTTATCAGTTCAGTCAGCAAATGGTTCTCAATGCAATTCGTTTTCTTCTTTGCAGTCTAATAGCAAACGTGGTGACCATTTATTTTAATTAATTTTTGCAAAATTCGCTTTAGTTAAAGTTTTTAGCATTTTGCCTTCAAATTTCATGACGAAAACAATTTCTTGCACTCTTAAAGAGTGGTTCAAAATCTTTAAGTTGGCGAGAAAAATGTGACGTTTTTTTTTTTTTTTACTCAAGCTGCATTTTGCGATCGATCCAAGCAACCTACTTAGCAAGCGAAAATTTCGTTATCGAGCTTGCAGACCTTTACATACATGTGCAAAAATAACTTCTTGCGTTTAGCAAGCATTTCGTTCAGTTGGGCCTCATTGTGAGTGAGGAAATTTTTTTAATGCAGCCCAGGTCAGTTCTATGTTTTTAAGGGAAAACTGAGCAAAAACATTTCAAACGTGAATTCTCTTTTTTAAGTGTGAAATCTTGAATCTGTTTTAACATGCAATAGCAGTTATATTTGAGGTGTGTCATAAGAGTTCTAGGACTGTGGTCACTGTGTAAGTTATACTCAAGCTATAAGACTACATTAAATGGTAGACAATTTAATAACTTCTTGGGAGTATTTAACCGCAATTTCAGCTCACTGTAACGTTTATTGTGCATTTCAGGAGTAAAAGAAAATAGTTAACATATTTACTGTTATTTTACATATTTTATGTTTTTGCTCAACGATTTTGACATGACAACAGAGCAACAAACTAACCTCAAATTTCTGGTCCGTTTGGGAAAAACTCATTCAAAAGCTCTCTGTATGCTTCAAAAAGTTTACAAACAGCATACTTTGTCTCGTTCAACAGTTTTTCTCTGGGACAAAAGATTCAAAGAAGGCACAAAAGAGGATGATGAGAATTATCTGAGGTGTGGAACCATCTTGGCACCATCTTTGCACAAACCCTGTGCATTCTCATATCTGTGATTATTTGCCAACTGCTATATCGGTTTAATCCAAGTTCATCTGAGATCAATCACACACTTAACTGACGATCTCCATGCACCATCTTCTTTACAAGCTCAACATTGGTTTCATTTCTACCGGTGGACGGCCTTTCACACCTGGGACCATTCTTAAGATCCTAATGTCCGTCTTTGAATCTTTTGTCCCAGAAAAAAACTGTTGAAGGAGACAAAGTCTGCTCCTTATAGACTTGTTGAAGCGTACAGAGAGCTTTTGAAGGAGATTTTCCCAAATGGACCAGAAGTTTGAATGAACAAACGATTTATTTTGTTTTTGTTGCTCACATCAAAAATCCATAAAGTACACCTCGTAAAATATTGAAAAAGAGAACAAGGATGCTGCGAAGTAACCGGTTTAGGTTCTTGAAGTCGAGTAGTCACCCAAAAAGCGGAGGTTTCCACAATGCAATAAAATACATATATCAGAGCATTACTAGGCAAAGCAGTAAACTTGTTTAAAAAAAAGCTATCAGTACTGTAGTTGAAAAACAAGTTTAAAAAAAGAGGTTGGTTCGTTGCTCTGTTGTCATGTTAAAATTATCGAGCAAAAACATAAAATATGTAAAATGACAGTAAATATGTTAACTTTTTTTTTTTTGCTGTTGAAATGCGCAATAAATGTTACAATGAGCTGAAATTGCAGTTAAATACTCCTAAAAAGTTATTAAATCGTCTACCATTTAATGTAGTCTTATAGCTTGAGTATAACTTACACAGTGAGCACAGTCCTAGAACTCTTATGACACACCTCGTACAATGCAATTAAACTTGAATGATCACAAAGATATTTTTAGGAGTGGTTGATGAAGGCGGATCTAACGTTTTAGTGAAATTTTTGTCCATCGTTTTTGTCGGAACAGAGCAACCACCGATCAAGTTGGATCTTTGTAAGTCATCCTTTATAGATGTAGTGCATTAAGTTCTGCTTCGACAGTTTTTTATTTAGTAATTCGCTTGTAATTCAATAAAGACATAGGAATCATAATTTTACGGACATGCTGGGCTTGCTGGCGTGTTGATTTTATAACTTAAAAATTAATTGGAGGACTTTCTTGGAAGCCATCTTCTTTGTTTTGTTGTATTCAAATGAACCAGGCTGGCTGCATCTGTCTAACCACACCAACGCAGAGCAGTTTTTTAGTTTTGTTTGCAAGTCTTTCATCAGGCTGGACCACCACAACGGGTAGACTGCTTGGCCCCAACAGCAAATAAGCGAAAAGTGTCTTTCCCAAGGACATTAAAGCACTTTGCCAGTTCGAGAATCAAACCAGGGTTCAGCTATCTTTCAATCACTGGCCCAATGCTCTACCACTGAGTTAGTTGGGCTTAGTGATTGTTGCGGGTCGCTAAGATGTGGCAAGTAGTCATTCGAAGGTTTGCTTAGGTGTGTTCCTCAAACCAGCATTTGTGCTAGGCTACAAATGTGCAACTCATGGGATGATTTATTTATTTTTCGACTATTTTTTAAAAATTTTTTCTTACCAAGTGGCAGGATTAAAGAGATAACGCTTGAAATCGGTTATATTCAAGAAATGAGAACTACCGATACTTAAAAGGGCATTCACGTCAAGTTTTTCACTCTTGACCAAAATGTTAAGATATGCCTAAAATGCATTCTCATTAAATTTGGAGTTTCTATGTCTTCCCGTTTTCAAGATATTGCAGTTCGAAATTAGCCGTTTTCCACTTATGTTAGTGTTGCCATTTTATCAGTATTGTGACAGAAGATTAACTTTGGAAAGCTGGCATACATTTATTGAAAAGCAGCTAATTTTACAGTTCTAAATCTGTACTTTGTTTTACAATATCTCTGCTGCAAAATATTTATGGAGAATCAAGAACATGCAGTCAATTTTTGAAAGTTTGTGTCTAATTGGGCAACCCTGGCAAAATTTCTAATGGGAGAAAGCTTTTCTTGGGGAAATCTAATCTGTTATATTTCAGGAACAGAAAGTCGTAGCAAGCTCAAATTTGGTGAAGTTGTTCTTCAGATTTGTCAAAATTTTATGAGAAAAAGTTGAGCAAAAAATCTCCGTCTTAAATGCCCTTTTAAGGTAATAAAGAGGTGCCCCAAACCTTTTTCCACAATTCTATTTTTTTGCGAAAATCCGATTTAATCCATTTGACTCCGTACCATTGGCACTCTTGCATTTTGCGATTTTGTGACATCACAAAAGGCATAATTTTGCAAAGATTCTTGCAGACTAAGAAACGCGATTAACACCTGGTAGGAGTGAGTAGCCTATAACCACATCTGGAAATATAGATACTGCTACTGGAACCTGTAGACTTAAGCTACCGATACTGATTTATAGTATCCCTTTTGTGATGTCACAAAATTGCAAAATACTGGGTTGCCAATGGTGTGGAGTCAAACAGATTAAATCATATTTTCGTGAAAAATGGGAATTGTGGAAAAAGGTTTTGGGCATGTCTTTATTACCTCAAGTAGTTCTCATTTTAAAACCAATTTCAAGCAGTATTTTTTAAAGTGCTTTTCGTCTTCAACAATTATTAATTGTCTTTTTAATAGCGGTATATGATTTGAATGATCTACCAATTCTGCCATAGCATTGTTGGTTAGCATTTTAGAATTGCACAGATTTTCACTTTATCATAAAGAAACAGGCCTGATTAAAACATTATTTAAATTAGTTACATAACTAACACGAAACTGAATTTGTGTGATTTTTTGAATTTTTTTGGTGTTATTTTCTGTACTTTCTTGACACAGCCTATGAAGTTTTAAATGATCTGCGACATCATGTGCCGAGGATTAGGCGGCCAGAGCCAAATTTTTAATTAAGCAAAAATTTTAGAATATAGATTTTTTTAAATTTTTGTGTTATGCAGTTTGTTTATTGTTTCTTTTTGAAATTATTAGGAGTTATTATTATTATTGTTGAGATTATATTTTATACATTGTACTATAGATTTTTTCTCATTGTACCTTCTTCGTACGGCTACTTTTGTTTTTGAAACTATATACATTTTTGAGATTATTTTTCATTTTAACATATTTATTTTCCAGAAAATTGTATTTTTTTAAGCCAGACGTCGACGCATGAATAGATTTAGAGATCGCTAAATCGCACTTCGAGCTGGTAATAGTGCTTTTTCGCGATGATAGGTTGTTTAGCGCTTATCTTGCTGATAACAACAGATCGTTCGAAACAAATTGGTCAAGCACTAAAAAACTTTAAGTACACCATGAAAGTAAACTGACTGTTTGTTTCTACGATTCATGCTGTTGTTTTTTTTTTGCTTTATATACGAGAAGTGTTGAAAATTAATCTATTGAAAATGTGAAATCATAGTCAGTAGAAAATTAACAACTATAAAACACGCTACAAAAAATAAACTGATTGTTTGTTTTTATGATTGATGCATTTTTTGTGTTGCGTACAAGTGTCCAAAGTTATTTTAAGGAAATATGAAAATCACAGTTTATAGAAAATTGAATTGAAACCATAAAATACTCGTTGAAAAATACACTAATTGTTTTTACGATTCAGGTGCGCCGGTTTTTTGCAGTGCTTCCGAAAAGTGTCGAAAATTAATTGATACAAAACGAGAAAATTATAGTTAACAGAAAATAATCGTATTAACAGCAGTAAAATATGCTTCGAAAAATAACCGTTTTTTTTTTTTTTTATCAAACCCATTTCTTGCGTTGCCTGGAAAATACAGAAAATTGCCTTCATTGCAAACAAACAAACGTAATTAGTGACAGGCATTACCCAGATATTTTTATACTAGAAAGTGCATATTACATCATTCCAAATTTTGGTTGACTTTCTTCAATTTCTTAGAAACTCTCCGAAAAGTTGTGGTTCAACTATACCAATTCAATTTATCACCAAAATTTTTTTATTAAAGTTTTGTTTTACGCCTCCTTGAAATGTGTTTCCATGGCAATGCGACAAAAATCGAAAAAATGGTCATAACTCTGCAACCGCTCATGTTGGAAACATTTTTTTTTCTAAAGATGCAAAATACCCTAGTTCCTATTTGCTCTCGTATACATTATATCAGTCTAACTGCTCAATTATTCAAGTAAAATCAAGAAAACATGCTTTTTTAGTGATTTTATTGAATTTTCTACAATAAATCTCATTGCATAGTGGCGTTATGGAATTTGTGTAGTAATAAATGGTAACTTTCGATTAGCTATACGGTCGTTATAGAGTAGTTGTTGTATTAGAACATGTTAATTGATGCTCACAGCGTTCACTAATAGGATAGCTAGTACTGTAAGTGTTGAAAAGCGAAAAATCATTGTGACAGAATTTAATGTAGCAACTTATTTACAACCCCTTGTTATTTTCACATCTTAATTCTTTGCGATTGTTCTAAACAGGCATAGTATTTTGGCTCTGGACAATATCATGCTTATTATTACTAGGTTTAGCTATTATATACTAAATAGGTATAGTATGCTCCCAAGTCTACATGCTATTGGTAGGCATCATGCTACTATTTCGAAAAACAACTTAATTCTTTTTGCTTAAAAAATGTTCAAAATTATTTTAGTTAGATTTGGCTGCTTTCTGCCCACAAAAGAAACAAAATAATGCAACATGTGCTGTGCTGCTTTCAAAGTAAAGGATTGATGAATAAAAATTGTTGTTGACTTGGCATCACATGATACAAACAATGCTTTACTAAGATCTTTGGAAAACCAGGCTAACTTGAGAGTCAAAACGACTGTTTCTAGAAAGCTGTAAACTGATATATTGCGGTGCATCTGAAAAGTTTAAACTAAAAGCAATGTGTATCAAGTAACTTGACATTAGTAGAATATTTCTAATGCTTACAACATTAAAAGCTTGAAAAGACATTATCACAAAAAAGGAAGTGAAAACTAGAAAAATTTTTAAAAAGATTGGTTCAGTAGTAAAGAGTAGAAAAAAAGAATGAATGTTTAACAGCAAAAAATCTGAAGCCAAAAGTATAAATACTGGGAATAAAACTAATAGTGATATCAGTAGTTAAAAAGATGTAGAAAAGTTTGAATTGACATGTCCAAGTCAGCCAGCATCCAAGAGCAGAACATAGAGGTTCAGCAGAATTAGTGGCTGCTAGAAGTGTAACAGTTAAAGAGTCTGAAACAGATTGCTGTTAAACTCGCTTCTGGATACAACATTGAGACTTTTTTTTGTTTTACTGCATTGGAATGGTCAAATGCTTCAAGATATGCAACACATCATCAAGAGTGTTGAACATGTGTCAATTACCTTTTTGTTCAGGGTGTCGAACCATTTCAAATAAGGGTTCGGGTTCAGGTTTAGCTCCTGCTCAAAATATTTTAGCGGTTCAGGTTTGGTTTGGGTTCACTTGAGCACCACTTTCGAGGTTCAGGTTTAGTTCAAATTCACTCAAGTAAAATATTACTGGTTCAGGTTTGGTTCGGGTTCATTGACTTAAAATTTAACTGTCGTTACTTGTTTCATCCAGAAAAAAAAAGGAGAAGTTGCTGATCCTGTTGATGATCACCACTGCTCTTATTGTGCGTGTACCAGCGGCATCCGGATATGGGAAAATATATTCTTACTTTCGTTAGGGGTTCAGGTTCGGTTTGGGTTCACTTGAGCGCAATTCTGAGGGTTCAGGTTTGGTTCAGGTTCACTGAAGTAAAATTTTGCCGGTTCAGGTTCGGTTTGGGTTCACCAAAATGAAACTGTTCATTCGGGTTTATGGTTCAGGTTCGGTTCGACACCCTGCTTTTATTCCAATAATACCTCAATCATATACACGATAAGCTAATTTCGTTTTCATTACAAAGCAAGTACTAAAACACTTATTGATTTTAGATTAATAGCAAGCTGTTTATCAAGCTTATTTAAAAGATTTTCCGATATATCCCATTGCATTGGGTGGGTCATAAGTTGTGCGGTGTGCATCAAAACATATGTGGCAAGTGGTGTGAGACGTAAAATTCTTTTCCTTATTTTGGGCATGGGATACACGTTCTTTTATAGAGTAATGAAACTTTGTTTGCAGTTATCAGTTTGATTAACGTATCAGGATTGCTTTTAATGCTTTGATGCAGGACTTAGGGCCCAACCTTCATTTGTCTGAAGTAATCTAGAGTTCTGATTTACTTACTTTATTCTGATTCATTAAACCCTGTTATAGTATCAGTTAAAATCATAGCTTACACACCATCCCTTTACTTTAAAAGTAGACCTCTCAGCAGCACCTGTTGGTTTTGATTAGTGTTTTTATTTCTTATTGAAGTTTAGCATGCTAACTGTAAAATTCATAAGCAGTTGAGAAAATCTTCAACTACAAAGGAATTTGTTCTGAGAAATGCAGTTTTGTCATAGTCATTTTCTTTTGCGGGCAGAGAGCAGCCACATTTTTATTGATATTTGAGCATTTTTCAAAGCCCACAGAAATGAGATGTGAAAATAACAGAATACAGCAGTGATTAAAAGCAGTAAAATCATGACAGAAATGAAATGTTTATTACATTTCTGTCATGATTTCACTGCTTTCAACTCTTACAGTACTAGTTATCCTATCGGAGAACACTTTAAGAAGCAATCAACATTAATTGTTCTAATACAATAATTACTCTAATAACAGTATAGCCTGTAAAAAGTTACTATGTATTACTAGAAAAATTCCATAACATCTCTATGCAATGAGATATATCGTAAAAAATTCGATAAAATTACTAAAACAGCATGTTTTGTTTAATAAGCAGTAAGACTGATATAATGTACTGAGAGCAGATAGGAACTTGGGTATTCTGCATCTTTAGAAAAAAAATTTTGCATCCAACATGAGCGGTTGCAGAGTTATAACCATTTTTTCGATTTTTGTCGCGTTGCCATGAAAACGTGTTTTAAGGAGGCGTAGAACAAAAATTTAATAAAAAAATTTTGGTGGTGAATTAAATTGGTAGTTGAACCACAACTTTTCGGAGAGTTCCTAAGAAATTGAAGAAAGTCAACCAAAATTTGGTATGGCCTAGTGCATATTCATAGCTATGTGCTAAGATAAATAACTGAAAATGTAGGTCGGCCAGCACCATCGTAGCATCTTTTTTGTATAATTATTTTATCATGTGTTATTGCAATAAACTTTTCCACCGTGTTGTTATTGTGCTTAAGAAAAATTGAAAGATCAAATTCCTTACGTCACCACATACAGTATAATGCTGTAGTTCAAATTAGTAAGATTCTTCTATGTTTAATCGTGAAAAAATATTCAAATTTTGTGGAATGTGTGTGCATTATAGAGACGTTCAACAATATTTATCACTCTGTGTTAATAAACAATTAGAAGAATTGCAGTTCGTTTAGAACCAAATTTTTTTAAAATTTGACTATGGCGCTTAATTGTCATGCGACTAATCGTCCTCGTCTGCCGAATTGTCACGGTCCGGTTTTCGATGTTATTTGAACTTTGTACAGTGCATTGTTATATGAGTGTATTCAGCGAATCGCGGTCAGTTGACTGTTTTTGCATTTACTTTAATTGCAACGTGTTTTTGCCTAATTATAGCATTGTTCCGAGGTGAAAGAGAGTTTTTTTGTTTGTTGCAAAGCGCGTCATTTGAATACTCTTCATCTCTTGCTTGGAACGTAGTAAGTTCCCAGCTTTTCCCTTTGCATAATGCACAGTTAATCATTAACTGCGAGAAAGAATAAAGAAAGAAGCAGCACAAAAACGAAAAAGCATTGAGCAAAGGTACTTTTTCAGGCAAAAAACGAATGCAATTTTTACAAATTTACAAACAGTAAATTTTTCTTTATCTAGCTAAATTGGATGAAATTAAGAAAAACCCTGTGACAATAAAAGAAGGAACATCCTACAAGCTTCAAATTGATTTCCGAGTAAGTTTTGTCGCTTATCTGATTTTCAATACACGTCATTTTCATTATCGATTATGCCATTGTAAAGTATATTAGAGCTGGTGGGACCCATTTATTGCTGATTGTCTGTCGTTGGACTGCTTGCTTAGCTTCTAACGAAGAAAGTTCACTGCGCTAACAACCCATTTGAACTGCTCCAAGAGTCTGAAACGTCCTGCAATAGGGCTAATGCACTATTCCGCCACCTGTCCTGTATGAATTTAACTATGCTTTTGAATCGATTGTGATTACATGATGTTAATTACGTTGAAAAATTGAAGGAAAAAACGTTTCTCATGCATTAAAAGTTTGTGAGTTGGAGTAGGAGTATTGGAAAATGCTAATTGCTAAATAACCAGAGATGGGCATGCGCTACTTGAAAAGTAGCGCCGCTACCGCTACTTGCCCTAAAAAGTAGCGTCGCTATCGCTACTCGTCTTCAAAATTAGCGCGCTACTGCTTCCCGCTACTTTGAACAACGTGTAAATTTTTTTTGCAGTGACTTATGAGTAATTGAGTATATACTGTGATGATCAAGAAGATAAATTAGATTATCATCGACTGTCTTGTGAATAGCGTAACTAAAACACTATATATTTTCTGAAACCAGTATATTTTGAGTTTGGGCTGACTGTTTTTAAATTTTCACGTACAGTATTTTTTACCTCATTTTTTCTTAACTATAGTTAGAGTATAAAGTGACATATATTTTGTTAAGTATTAAGAGGCAAATCTATTTTTGCGTAGTTTTGGTTAACTTTTGTTTTTAATTAGATCATTATTAAGCCTATCGATATACGTTAGACAAATCATTAAAATCAACAATGGCAGTATAGAAAAGATTAAGAGAACTTCATTGATTATCTACAAATGCGTTGAATCAGATAGTGCTCTTTAAAATTTTTTCTTGCTAAGGCTACCTGTAGTCCAAATTTGTTTTTAAATTTTGAGCAAATCTGAGTTTCATGTACTTGAAAAATTAATATTGTTCTTGCAAAAAAAAGTTTATGATAAGTAATTAACGACGTTTTAGTGATCAAAAAGTGAGCGCTTATATTATTTAGATTGCTCAAATCCAAGCAATGCTTCGTAGTTTTTATTACTTATATTTTTGTTGTTGAAACAAACACTGAATCAACCCCGAATATTGCTATGCAAACAAACAAACAAAATAAAATTGTTTGACAGCAACTACAAATCACAGCAACAGAACTCCGTTAAGATTTTTTTCAAAGCTTATTTTTGTAATAAAAAAATAAACACGGTATATTTCAGTTGAAGATCAAAATAAAATAACAGATAAAATTTGTTATTTTATTTTGATCGATCTTCAACTAAAATATACCGTGTTTATTTTTTTGGTCTTCAACCAAAATTGACGGAAAAAGCTATCGCATTTCAATCAAGACCTTTTTTTGGTCTTCACCTAACATTAACGAAAAAAAGTTACTGCATTTTGTTGTTTTCAAACCGCACCCCCCAAAAAAACTTTTTTGTGCCCCCTCCCCACAAACACAGTATTCTGGCGCCGGGCCAGCCTTTAACTGTCTTAAGCGGGCAAGTCAGCGCAAGTCTCTATTTTGGTGTCTAACTGTATTTTTGCATTTTTTTAGTTCGATTTTTACCTACTTAATACACTTACTATCAGTTGATGATAACTAACCTAAAGCTGTAGTTTACGCTGTTCCTATTCAGATACAGCTGCTACCGCACCATGTAGCCATAGTTTAGTTTAGAGCAGTGATTTTTAACAACCACGAGAGGTTAAACAACCGCGGCTCTTGTTTAACCTCTCTGCCGCTCTCATTGACCGTTTGAAAATGAATCTTTTTTGCCCTGTTTACGTAACCTTTATTGAATCATTCTTCACTTCAATAGTAAAACCGATAGCATTAAAGCAGCAAATTCAGTCAAATTTTTTATTATTTGGTTAAGAGCATCCCTTCAGCCAACCGTCGAGAATAACATTGCACAGTTGTACTTTGGAGTTTACTGGATGTTTGTGGTAGCGCATCAACTTGGTATCTTAGCTTCGTTCACATTCCCAATTAAAAGTTTTATTCTAATTTATTCGAAACGGAAGAAAGGAAGCCCTAACTTAGCCTTTCGATAGGTTGTAGGACTAAAGTTGCAAAATACTAGGCGAATGCATTGGTAAAACCGAAGGGGCCTAAAAGGGTTGAACTGCCGTGCACTTGCAAGATTGGATATGGGCAATTTTTGGATAAAAATTATCGTTTTAGCGCCATTAGGATCACAGCTTGCACGTTTTTAGAGCCGTTTCAAAAAAACTAAATTTTGGAAGTCATAATAAAATGAAATTGCCCAGCCCCTTCAGCCCCACTTTACTTACAGGTCAAGTTCAAAACATGTTTATACGCTTGTCTTTTGGGGTAAATGTTTTAAGTGATTTGATCTGGCTGCGCCTCCGGGGATGAAGCCCCCTTTTACCAGGTCACTTAAACCCAAACATGCATGCTTTTAAACTTAGTTTGAACTTAAACAGGAAGTAAGTGAGTTGAAGAGGCTGAAAATTTTATTTCTGTCAAAAGGTTTCCCAGTATTAGCATTTAGTTCTTTTAGTTTCTGGTGGTTCTACAAATGTCCAAAATGCCATTTAAATTGCGTTAAAATGGCAATTTTTCCGCAAAATATAAAAAATTGCCCGGCGGCTGTTTAGCTTAGCACAGTGCCGAGATGAAGCTAGCTACTATGGGCTGGTGAAATGTTTCAATAACTTCAAAAATAAAAACCTGCAGCAGCGCACAAAACTAATCGGACATTTTCATTTGATTGGTTGCGGCTCCTGTCAACTTTGCGGGTTGAAATTTGGCTCTGGACCAAAATAAGGTTGAGAACTACTGGTTTAGACTTTAAAGGACAGTGATTAACCGTGCAACTCTTTTGCAGGAAATTGCAAAACACAATAAATTTATCATTACAACGTCACAAACAAAGTTATTTCGGCATTCTCACCTGTACTAACAATTTTGTGAACGAAGTAAAGCAAATTACTAATGTATTTGTGTGTGATTTTATTAAACAGATTGAAATAAGCACGTGAAATTAGTAGCGGTGGCGGAATGGCTCATTTTCTAAAAGTAACGGCGCTAGCGCTACCGCTACTTGCCCTAAAAAGTAGCGTCGGTACCGCTACCCGCTTCTACAATAGCGCGCTACGGCCCATCTCTGTAAATAACAAACTTAAAAATAAATTCAAATTATGAACGACAATGATAATGGTTGCCAAGTGATTGATTGTATTTACAACTAAAACTTTTTTTTTTCAAAATAGTTTTTAACAGCGTCGGAGCTATCATTTCATTCTTTCATTAACTTTATGCTATTTTAGGTTTTGTTTGCAGCATCTTACGCTTTAATAACAACTCATTGTCTATTTCAGTGTAATGAGTCTCTGTATGTACCACTGCATTTTAGTTTTTCGTTCTAAAATGTTCAATCTGAAACAGCCTTTTTCAGGGCTACCCATTTCTTAAAGAGTGGAAAGGATCGCTCCGAAGCTATTAAAAGCTATTTTGAAATCCTGTACCACTAAAAAGCTTTTTTTCAAAACAGCTTTTGAGAGGATGCTTGAATTTACTGTGGAAACCTGTGTTTCTATCTTGTAATAACATCTGTGTATGTTCACAATATTTACAGTACCCGCCAAAATTGAAATCATTTTTCATGGCCCTTGATTCTAACAGAGTAGATAATAAATCGTGTGATAGTTTTACCATACAAATTTCAACACTTTTCTTTGTTTTTAGGTCCAACGAGAGATCGTCGCTGGTTTAAGATTTTTTAACGTTACTTCTCGTAAAGGAATTACAGGTAAGAGCTACAATGATCAGCTGCACCAATGATCACTATCTAGCTACTAGCCAAATGTCTCTCAATCAGGAAATTTTTTGCTCTTCTGCAACCCTATCACATATGAAGGGGAAAGAACAAAGCTATGAAATTTGTAGCATTTGGTAAACACTTGCAATAATTGACTATGCAATTTGTCTATTGGGGGTTTGTTTATCACCGGTATATCCGTAGAAGCGCTATCTCATAAGAAAGCGCTATGTAGGGAGCAAAAGAGGTTTGCAAAAATTGTTCAACCACAGTTAACATAATGAAATTAGAAGACGACGTCTAAAATTGACGAAATTGGGATGAATTTAGTTGTTCTTGTTGGGGCCAATCTTCGTAATACTCCTGTGCTTAGGCCACACAAGCCTAGAAACTTTCCCCTTCAACGTTGGAAGTGTTTCGAATGACATCATTCGAGTCTCACCAGTTGGCAACAATTTAAATATGACGTATCTGGTAACGGGGAAACAATAAACTTACACACGCTAAAAGTACTTACCCTTCTTGATTTTCTCTGATATGTTACTAAAGGCGGGCAACGTACCACGAACGCTATGTCGCAAAAAAGAAAAATTGCTAAACTGATGTTGGTAAGCTGCTGACGGAATTTTTAATTGAACGCTATTTAATTGAATTTTTAATTTAAATGAAGCAGCTAGTCTTTCTTATGTTTTGTTAACGTGAAGTTTAGTTCGATGTTCACGGGGGTTATATCAGTGTTTCAGCTTAAGCATCGTTTTGAGGTTAGACATTGATGCTGTTTTGGCGACTATGTTTTTTGTCATCGCTTACTTTCAAAACAAAAATAAAATGTGCTACTACTACTTTGGGCCAGATCGATTTTCTAATTTAGATCGAAAAAAATTATATTGAAATCTTCAATCACAACGCAACAGATGTGGTGGGTGGCATTTACAAAACCATGTTGTTGTTGCGCGTATTTATCGGGTCACCGGACAGCGTCAGACGCTAACTTGTCGGACGATGAGCACACTTTTCATTGCAGTGACTTCTTCGTCATTGGAGGAATCCGCACCTGCTTTGAGTTTCGGATGATTCAGTGTTCCTGTGAATTTCTTCGAATTCTTGTCCACTGAATTTGCTGTTTATTTGAAGGCGTCTAGCAGAGATAATCATCGTTAAAAGTCTTATCTAAGGACGCAATAACTTGACCAGTGTGCGGGTTGAACCCAGATGATTCGATCAGGATCGTTGTAAAAATAACGCCTTTACCCTTCTCGGCCACAAAGTTGGAGTCTCTGAATTTTTTATTTTCTTTGAAATTCTTTTTTATCTCAGGTGGCCGACTGTGGTAGGTCAGGCATTGAAACTGGCAATATTATATTGCGGTTACAAGACCAATGTCCTTGTCTAATTTTTACTGCGGTATTAGATTGGTTATATAAACGACGTAATAATCTTTTTTGTCTTGTAATATCAAGGGATCACGTCTTTTCGGTGCTACCATTTCCGCGCCACATATTTCGTTGCCGTACGTTTTCTGCACGGATCGTTTCGGCGCCAATTCGGTGCTCTTTGACAGTTCACTTATTTAGGGCTAGGGTTAGGGCTTTGGGTTAGTGTTAGTAAAAAGCACAGAATATTGGGGCCGAAAAGTGGTGGACCCTCAAAACAAATGTTTCTAAAACGCATTGGTTTTGCGCAGCGCGTAGCCAATCTGCAGTGGGGGCTGTTTCGGGGTCTGCACGGCTTGAATTAAGCTCGAAAAAAATTTTTTTGCGAAAATAACTTAATTTTAGGCCTATTTTGATAAAAATTAGTGTTTTTAAAACGTGGCATTGAAATTAGCAGAGCAAAAACATAATTATACTGGTTGTATAAATGGGCTATTAGGGACGTGGCTGATGCTAAAGTTTCAGTTTTTAATATTTACTAGCTGGTAAATCATAAAATCCTATAGTTCAATAAAAGTCACAAAGAGTAATATATTTCGTCTATATTTTGCTGAGAAAAGGATAATTGGGTGGCTAATAGAACGAGATTCGGGAGAAGTGATTGGTAATTAACTATTACTCAATAGCCCCCCCATTCCTGAACTTATGTATTTTTTGATGAAACCTATGTTCAGCATTTTTCAACGAGCGATTTAATATAATTGTTTACTTTAGGCCATTTTTCAAAGTGTTTACTGATTTGTGAGTTTTCTTTTTGACCAATTTCCCTCCCCCCCTAAATAAACTGTTTGAAAAGATGCTTTAAATCATTTTTTAGTTTATTTCAGCGCATAAAAAACAGTCTCAGTAGTACTAACAGCGTGGAATTTTTCTTAGTCTGCATTTTGGTCGACAGGCCAACGTGGGGCTCTGTAGTCCCCCCCGGCTACGCTACTGATTTTGCTCCATCTATTATACAATGAAATGAGCTTCATTATGAAGGTGGCACAAATCAAGTTTTTTTTTTAACAACTTACTTTAGTCATACGTTGTAAGCTAATTTTGGAGTAAAAAAGGATGGTTGCGTAAAAGAATGAAAAATTGTTGTTTGTTTACTTTGTGTATTAGTTATAAGAGGAAACTCTGTGAGTTTAATGCTAACTATTCTATGTCGCAATCTTTTTGCAGGTTTCATTGATTTTTTTTTTGATTTTTTAGTTGATAAAGCCAATTACATGGTGGGAAGCTACGGCCCAAAAACTGAAATGCAAAGTTTTTCAACCCAACCCGAGGAAACCCCCAGCGGGCTGATATCGCGTGGTACATATCATGTAAAAAGCAAGTTCACTGATGACGATAAAAACGTCTATTTGGAATGGGAATGGATGTTCGCTGTCAAAAAATCTTGGTCTTGAAATGTTCTCAACAGACTTTTTGTTTCAAAAATTGTATTATTACTCAAGAGTACCATAGCGAATCAGACTTGTAGCATAGTTATTAATTGCTTAACTCATAATGGCTGAAGTACAACATTTTCTGCACTGCAGTAGTGTGTTTCTAATTAAAGTGAATTTGATCAAATTTTGCTTTTGCTTTTTCGTAATCATGATCTTAATTTGCACTTGCCCATTTTTGAAGGATGTCTCGTCGAGCTGTGTCTTTTAGTTACCTGTTAAAAATGGCAGTTAACTTTTTATCGGATTTTAACTCACAAAAAGCTCTTTGAAAGACAATGTTAAGTAATGTTGTTTCCATTATGTTTTTTCAACTACTTGTCATTTATACCGTTAAAATCTTTTGCAAGTCTCTCACTTCTTGGTGCATTGCCTTAAGTAGAACATACAACAGCTTTATTGCGACTGAAACTCGATACAAGTTTAATTCACTCTACGTTGTAATATTACGTACGTTTTTACCTGAAGTCTTCGACGTGAAATTTAAAAAAGTATAGCTTTATCAAGGCAAAAACTTTGCAATGTCAATTTATATTTTATGTTCACGACTCATATTTTTAAAGGCTTTAACATCTTGCAATGCAAGTAGGTATCGATTTTATGCCAAGTCAACCGTATTTTAAAAGCTCCAGTTTCCAACTAGGTTTTGCAGTAATGGAAGATTTAGTTTTTTTAACGCCTCCACTATTTTTACATTCCATTAAGAATACAAAAAAAACGATTTGAAATTGCTTATGAAACGCTAATGCTTATCTAAAACGTTCTATGTGCTCATTCCGTATACACTAACACGCGTATGCAATTTCCTTCCTGTATAGTTTAGATGCTAGACTTTTGAAGACGTGCTACTAGATCAATACATTGTGTATTATTTTAACGCAGTGCTGTTGGTCGCAATGCTTCACAGTCAAATGTTGCTCGACTATTTTGATGTCCTTGTACATACAATAAAGCCTTAAACTGTACTTGGTATTGCTGATATTTGCCTTTTGACAGTAATCTATCTGAATCGTAAGTACGGAAACTTATGCAATATGCGTATAGCTGCGACTTATTTTTTTTTAAACTCTTTCAGGACGGCTACTGATAATTAGTTGTTAATTACTAAAACTTATATGTTATTGCTGACTGAATTAGTCCTTGATATGCATTGTCTGGCGGTTAAGGAAGTTTTTTGAAGGCTTGTACATCAGAGCTTCGAACAAACTCGGTCGTTTTGCCAAACTCGAAAAAATATTTTTTCTGAACTCGAACATGATCTCGAATAATACTGTTCGAGTTCATTAAAAATAAATAAAAGATTAACAAATTATTGGGAAGAAATATTTGGTGTTGATCATGCTGTGGAAAATGAGATTGTCGTTCATTTGTTTTGCAAGTACCAATTCGAAACTTCAAACTACAGCGTGTTGCTTGCTACGGTTAGGTCCCGCAACGTGAAATTTCGGCTGTAGTTTGATGATGCAAGCTTTATATCTTGAGGCCGTAGATTACAAAACTTGGTTTTACGTCCGAACACCGATCAAATACTGCAGTCGAGTATCAAACCTTTTATCCCTGCCGACTCACTTTGAGCGCAGTGTTTTTTTCTGCGTACACTTTTTCATACCTGATTGTGCAAAGCTGCGAGCTACAAATTTTTGGTGACCCCATCCCCCACCCAGGTCTTCTCAAAACGCGCTGTAAGCTACCCCAGCTGAGCCCTGGGAGCCGACAAATTTTAATCTTTTATACAGTCCAAATTGTCGCTTATTAACTTAACTGAAAATACTCGATAAGAAACTGCTAGTTTATGCATTTCCTACTAGAGGTGGAGTCGAGCACACAACTGTAACGTTTTGTCAAAAGGACGCGTCCCAATGCGGTCGACCGGCTCGGTTGCACAACCTATCGAGCTACTTTCCGGGTTGACTTATTAATCCATACGTCCAGTTTCACTTCTACTTGTGGCTATGTTGGAGCTAACGCTACATCATCCCCCTGGCCCTTTACGCTGGCGACGGCACTCCATCGTCTCCAACCAGCGCAAGGGAGAGTCCACCATTCCAACGTCCTGGCGTGCTCGCCATTGTAACGTATGCGTCAAAAGGACGCGTCCAAATGCGGTCGACCGGCTCGGTTGAACAACCTATAGAGCTACTCTCCGGGTTGACTTATTAATCCATATATTCGGTTTCATTTCTACTTGTGGCTACGTTGGAGCTGACGCTACACAACCATCGAGGCAAGGACTCAAAGAAAATCCAAGGCCAAGGACCGACTTTTCGAGGACAGACCTTCTCGAGGCCAAGGACAGGAGTGGTTGAGACCAAGAACACAATTTTCCTAAATTATGGTCTGCAAATTTTCCATTATTTTTTTACCGCGAAAGTCGACGGTATTGTCTTAAGTTTTTGATGATTATTCGAAAATAGTAGTTTCTAAAAATAGTGAATGTCATTTTGAAGTTTTACGCGTTAACAGCAATGTTGATTACATTCCGCAGCGCTATCGTGATGATAGTAAAACAATTACGACCATAACTCGTGAATGGGAAAAAAGAACAACTACTAACTATAAATTCTTAACGTGGAAATGGTCAATTTCAAGGTCTTAAATTTCATCAGTTACGGCCCTGGGCAAACGTCCACTGATTATGGATCTCCAATTTTTCAGTAGTTGGTCAAACACAAGTCGTATAGTTTGGTTTGAACTTATTCTTTTCAAAGAAGTTTTTAAATATTTCATAGCTACTATGATATTATAGTATCTAAAAGTATTGCAAAATACGATAAATTTATACTTTTGAAATGAAATAAGATAATGTATACTTGCAAGTTAATCTTTTTTTTTCAGAAAAATTAATTTTTGTGAGATTACACAATCAGATTTTCAAACCAATTTGAAAAAAAATACTGCAAAAGTTTGGTGAAAAAACTTCAGTTTCCAAATCCTAATTTTATGCCAATCTTTCATTTACGTTTCAGTGCATGTGATGTCTCTTCATAGTCTTGCATCTAATGCCCATCAGTGAGTGAGTGCATACGTTTCGGCCGCCATAAGATACTCAGTAAAATTTAACCTCAGTTATTTAACTGCAAAAACTAACCTGAGAATCCCAGCTAGGCCGTGCTAAGGAGGAAAGCATTGGAGATATTGGTTCCCGGGGCCCTCCTTCATCATCATCATCATCATATTTATTTATTTACCAAGTGACGTCATATCACAAGAAAAAAAAAAAACAACTGCAACTTCCTCTAGGTCTATCACCAAAGCATCGAAATAAGCGATTCCTTTAAAACCAACACACAAACTTGCAGAGTCAATGCGATATTTAGTCACTTGGTGAGGAGACAGCGAAGGACCGAAAGGTCATCTAAGTCTACTGCCACCTCACCAAGTTAAGGTTAAAAAAACAGCTTCTAGATTTTCTCAGTCTGTTACTTTCTATGATAAAAAACTCTACGCAAAATTTAAACAAAGTGTTGCAAAGATATGTACATTTTGTACAGTGTATACACAAAACTCACAGTCACCATGTAAAGAAAATGCAAGACAACATTAGAATTGTTCTAACTCTAAGCATACTAAAAAATAAAAAAATAAAAATGCTGTAACTACAGATTGGATAGAAATAAAATTAATAAAGTTTATAATGCTTATTTATGTTTTATAGAAATTAAAGTGGGCAATTGGAGTGAAAAAAAAACCTCCTTGCTTTGTTTTCTATTGTTTGCCAATATGTCATTAGTACTGGTACAATTTCCAATACCATTATACAGGGTGGGCCAGAAGTTAGGGGGCAGTGATACAATCAGTGCTTGTGTATCACTGCCCCCTAACTTCTGGCCCACCCTGTATATCAACCTCAGTCAGTTATTGCAAAATTACTAATAATTCAAGGGCACATCAAAATGAGAGATGACGTATTGTAATAAAAGTGTGATAGATGAATGCGCCAAACTCATGCTATTCAAGCAATAGAATAGGTTATTGTTGAACTCAAGCATAAATATGCAACTATGATTCCTGTAATTACTACTGCATTGCTGATAGAAAGCTGTTATTCTAACTTTTATCGGTTTCATAGTTTGATAAAAAATGAGCTTTAACAGCTTTTTTAAATCTGTAGAATGAAACTTCTTTCATACTGCTTGGAATTTCATTCCAAATTTTAATTCCTGCGAATGATAGAGACTTTTGCCCTAATCTTGTTCTAGTTCTTGGAAGAAAGAAGTTGTTTTTGTGGCTCAATCTTGTCTTATGTGTATAGCAGTTTTTTATTAGGTTAAACTTATCTGAATTTGCAAAAGATAATACATTATTGTGAATTTTGTACATTAGCTTTGCAGTTTCCAGAGAGTAAATATCCTTGAGTTTTAAGCATTTAGCTCGATAGAACAAAGGATTAGTATGCTCACGATATCCACTTCCAGTTAACAATCTGATGCTTCTTTTTTGCAGAATAAAGAGTGGTGCTAATGTTGATTTTGAAGCAGTCCCCCAACTACTTATGCAGTATTGTAGATGAGAGTATATGAGGCAGTGGTAAACAGATCTTAAGGTTTGCTCATCTACAAAGTGTTTTAATTGATTAAGGGCCCAAGATCCCCTTGCCACCTTTGAACATTGTTCCTTGATTTGTTTTTTTCAGTTTAGATTGTCGTCTATGAGAACACCTAGATACTTTATGTGATGTGATCAGTGGCGTACGCAGGATTTTTCAATGGGGGGGGTTTTGAAAAGTGACGTCAAAAATTTTCTCACGATCTATAACTTTGGCGAATAAATAACTTAGCGTATTGTAAAAAGATGGAGTCAAAGTCACACAGTGCGTAATGCAAATAAAACTTTTCAAACAAAAAAGAATTAAGCATTCATCTTTAGTTAACATCATAAGGTTTGCTACTGAACGATCAACGAAAATTGTTCAAAACAAAAGCCTACCCAAACCCATATGATTATAAACAGGGGGCAAAGCGCGGTAGGCACGTAGCCAGAAATTCGCGATTGACGGGGCTGTTTTGGGGGGTCTGGGGGCAGAGCCCCCAGCCGCCGGAGGCTATTGGGGGTCTGGGGGCAAAGCTCCCAGCCGCCGGAGGCACGGGGGTTTGGGGGCGGAGCCCCCAGCGCTTGAAAATTTTGCATTTTTTTAAAAAATAACTTAATTTTAGGGCTATATTGATGAAAAATAATGCTTTTAAAACGTGGCATAGAAATTGGTAGTGCAATTAATTGCTTAAACTGATTAAACTGTTTGCATAAATGAGCTATGTGGAAGGTGGCTAATGGTAAAATTTTAACTCTCTTGTTTACATGCTGGTAAATTATAAAATCCTATAGTTCAAGAAAACTCACACAGAGTAATCTATTTCTTGTATATTTTATAGAGAAAAATAATTAGAGGGGGGGGCTAACGGAAAAAATTATGAGACAAGTGATTGGTAATTAACTAATACTAAGTAGCCCCCCCCCCTATTCCTAAGTTTATAATATGTTCGCTGATGAAACCTATGTTTAGCATTTTTACTCTAGCGATCAGATTTGATTGCTTGTTTTTGACCATTTTTCAAAGTTTTCATTGATTTGTGGGTCTTATTTTTGACAAATTATCCCCCCCCCTAAATTTACGTTTCAAAAAATGTTTTAAATCACTTTTTAGTCCATTCCAGCGTAAAAAAACAGTCTCAGAAGTGCTAGAAATGTGTTATTGTTTTTTTATTCTGCATTTTGGTTGAAAGGCCAATGGGGGTCTATAACCCCCCACGCCTACACTACTTAAAGTTACTCTGACTCGTAACACGACAATCCAGAGTTTCAGTATTACACTTAGTCGCTTACAATGTTGCATTAAATAACAAAAAAAATTATTTACTGTAATTAAATATTTTGTATTAATATGAGAGTAAAGAAGGAGCTTGTTTGTTTTGCGCAATAAGGCGATATTTTGAATGATATAGGCCTACGTCGGATCAATAGGGAGGATGGTTTAAACCCCCACCCCCCTGTGTATGCCTTTGCCCATAAGTGAGCTATGTGGGCGGTGGCTAATGGTAACATTTCAGTCCTCTAAATTACAAGCCGGTAAATCATAAAATCATAATTTGAAAAAAACTCACTAGCATTTATATTCTGTAGTTTATAGAGTGAAACAGTTGGGGAAAGGGGGGTGGAGGGGGGCAAATGGAACGAGATTTGAGTGGATTAATAATTAACTAATACTGAAACCCCATCTCACCGGCCAGTTGGTCGAGCGGTAACGCGTTTGTCTCTGGAGCGGGAGGTCTGAGGTTCAAATCTCGGGCCGGTCAAATCAGACACAGTGTTGCCAACGGCTCGCCACCGCTGCGACATTTCTTCGAAAGGAGCTGTGTTGCCCGGGCGCAATGACGCGGAGATGGGCCCCGCCAACTCGTTACACGCTTCGGCGTAATGCAGCGAGTATAATGAAAGATTTGATTTGATTTGATTTGAAACCCCATCTCCATATTTTTGATGAAGCCAATGTTAAGCATTTTTAGCGGTTAAATTTGCAAATTTTGGCAATTTTTTGAAGTTATTATTGATTTATAAGCCAAATCTTTGACAAATTAACCCCCCCTAAGAAACTCTAAATGCTTCAAAAGTTGCTTTAAATCATGTTGGAGTCCGTGTCATTGCAAAAAAGCAGGCTTAGAAGTGCTAAAAACGTGATATTTTCTTTACTGTGCATTTTAGTCGACAGACCAATGGGGGGGGTTTGAACCCCCAAAACCCCCCCCTGCGTACGCCCTTGGATGTGATTGCTTGATTGGATTATCATCTATTGATACTTTGAGTTCAGGTTTATTTTGTTTTGTTGTCACTACCATAAACTCAGTTTTATTAAAGTTAATTGATAATTTATTCACCTTGAACCAATTGCTTACATTGACTAATTCATCATTAATATTTTGTAGCAGTGTTGAAACATTAGAATGGGAGAGAGTAAGGTTTGTATCATCTGCAAAAAGATGAATTGTGGAATTTGAGGCAAGTGGTAGTTCATTGAACCCACAGTTTTGAAACAAAAATAAAAATTAGAATTGTTCTTTCTTATCGCAAAACAAATTCTTCCCAATATTCGCCCGCGTATTTTTGGAACAATAGCTGTCGTTCTCAAGTAACGTTTTGTTAGCTGTATTATGGGTATACTAATTCACATATTTAGTTTATCATAGGCCATCTGTGGGAACTGTATTGTATTTCATTACCATCATGCACATACTTTTTTTTTATTTCGCATTCACATAAGCACGGTCATGTTTTAGTATCAGCAACACAAAATGTTTTATGTCCGGACACTCGGATCCTTTGCTATGGCCCTGAATGGTTTTAATGTTTGCTGTTTGTACCACCCGCACCGGAAGTATTAGCAGAAATAGAAAAAACTAACTACACTGCGTTTTACCCTTCATTCTCCGATTCAAGCTTTCACAAAATGCCATT
This sequence comes from Trididemnum nubilum, assembly GCA_963965965.1. Lineage (NCBI taxonomy): Eukaryota > Metazoa > Chordata > Ascidiacea > Aplousobranchia > Didemnidae > Trididemnum > Trididemnum nubilum. The sequence goes on from OZ014490.1 coordinate 35,974,189, forward strand.
GAAAATAAGGTTTACTATGACTTATTGTCTACCATATACTACAGCAGTGGCCTTAGGAATGTGCAAAGTGTGCAAATGCACAGGGGCCCCCCACTTCTGGGGGGCTCAAGACGCACTTGTTTCAAGAGCTATTACACATACCCCCCTTTCCAAGACTATATTAATTAGTTTTAACTTTTAAGTCAGACGTAGTAAACAGATAATAAAAATTTACTAGTAAAGTCAATTTAGGTAAACCAACAATAATATTGATCCAGGGGGCCTGGGCTCCTCAACTTAATTTTTGCCAACCAATTTAAATGGGCCCCCTACAGAAATAATTAAATGGCCTCCAATTTAAATGGGCCCCCAACAATGATATTGATCCAGGGGGCCCGGGACCCCTCAATTTAATTTTTGCCAACCAATTTAAATGGGCCCCTTACAACAATATTTAAATGGACCCCAATCAATAGTATTGTTTTAATGGGCCCGGGCCCCTTCAATTTAATGTTTGCCTACCAATTTAAATGCATATATAACCCGAGTGAAATTAAGCGTTTTTATCCTAAACGTTGCTGACTCAGGCCTTCATCTAACCTTTTTATGAATGTAATGCAACAACCGGGGACGGATTAAACATATGGCACAGTGCCAGGAGCCGCGCGCTCAGATAACACTTTTTTTTGGTCTTCACCTGTATTTGGCAGGAAAATATTGCGAACAGCTCAAAGAGCCAGAGGCCCAACTCAATGTAAATCCGGCCCTGGCAATAACATGGTTTGTAGGCGTAACTATCTTTTCTACATTTTGCAGTAACATTTCACCTCCACCTTGCCAGTTTTTATGCAACAAAATACTTTTAAAAAATTAGCTACAATTAGGGGAATGCTCATTGAACTAATTTTTGAATTGAGAGGACCTGGGGCCCCTGGCCGTATATGTACTCCTATAACTGGTTGTTTTCACGACAAAACAATAATTTTTAAGGAAAATAATCGACTAGATTGCTATTTACTGCTAAAATATTGCAGGAGGGAATGTATTTTACTTCCCCCTACCTGGGCCAAATCACTTACAAAATTTCCACAAAATGCAAGATTTTAAACGTGTTTTGGACTTAAATTGCAAGCAAAAGTAGGACTGAACAAATTAATTTTTTCAATTGGCTTTCAAGTGTTAAAAATCTAGTACTTTCAAATGGCTCTGAATACGTGAGAAATGTGATCCAGGGGTACTAAAATAGCTTTTTTTCCAAAAACTTACGAAAAATCACCCTGCGGCGCCCCCAGACCCCCTTAGTCTCCGGCGGCTGGGGATTTTACTCCCAGACCCCCGTCTGTGATACGTTTCAATTGCAGTACACTTCTTTACTCAAACACGTCTACCAATTTAAACATTTTCGCATTTTAACCATTGGTTTAAGCCCTCTCCTTGAAAGGGTTCCTAGTTACGTGCCAACATCAGACCAGGGCTTCTGATCTTCCATTCTACGATATCTTTGCCCCCTCAAAAATTCCTCTTTCAAAGTTTCTGATGACGTCATTACATGTAATTTGTGGTTTGGGCCCCCCCAATCAAAAATCCTGGCTACGCCTATGACTCAGGCAGTCGTTTTTCCACTTCTTTTTTTTCAACTGCTTTCAGCCTCTGGCAGTAATAGGTTTTTGACTTACTTATGCAGTATATCCAGGCGCGTAGCCAGGATTTGGAAAAGGGGGGGGGCTTTTTTGAAAGAGTGAGAAAGTGCAAACGACCTTGACCCGAATTTTCATTGTTATTGAATCAGAATCACACGGTTTGTCCCAATTTCCGCCCAAAAACAGGTGGTCTCCAAAAAAAAAAAAAGGTCTTCACCGAAATTGAGACTGATTTTCTGCCAAAATCGGAAATTCGAACGTTTTTTCCGCCCAAAAACAAGTGGTCTCCGAAAAAAAAAAAAAGGTCTTCACCGAAATTGAGACTGATTTTTCGGCCTAAATCGGAAATTCAAACGTTTTTTCCGCCCAAAAAGAGGTGGTCTTCAAAAAAAGGTCTTCACCGAAATTGAGACTGATTTTTCGGCCAAAATCGGAAATTCATACGCTTTTTCAGGCCATGTACTTCACAACTTCGGCACCCAATTTCTTATGGGGGGGGCTGTTTTCAATTTTTCACCAAAAATCGGCCTCAAACGCACCTAAAACGTGCGATTTTGCATACTTCACAAGCCAATGGAGAGGCTCGAGCCCCCCCCCCCCGCCCCCCTCCCCTGGCTACGCTACTGAGTATATTATATGCTAAGCAGTATCAAGCATTCAAATATTATTTTTAAGTGTTTAAACATATTCCCTAATAACACTAGCATACTTAAAGCAATTGCTGAAAGTTTGCGTTAATTTATGCAATTAATTGAGTTAATATGCTAGACAAGAGAAACTTATGAACAAACATTTGATTTAATTAGGGCTGCAATAACACTGGTCTTCTGGTCCAGTTATTTGTGAAATGCATTGTTGCGCTTAGTTGCAAGTGCAGATAAATCATGATAAAGTGATGTGTAAAAAAGAAGAGGGCTCCCCATTTAAGTTGCACAGCCTCCCCCCCCCTTTCCTAAGGCCATCACTGTTATATTATTTTTCAAATAAGGAAAGGAAACAAATTGACATGGCGGAAGCCAATGCAGGGGGCCCGCCCCCTCAATTGGGATGCCACCAATGATAACAAGAATTACAACAAAGCCTGCTATTTACTCAATTTCACTTTCTTTTAGGATTTTCGCGTACAAGAGCAATTAACGGTAATATCAATGTTTACGACCAGGAGACCCGTCCTCCTAACTTCAAATTTTTGCCAATCAAATTAAATGTATAACCCTGGTGATTTTCAAGGTTTTTGTCCAAAAACTTGCAACCTCTGGCCTTCATCTAACCTTTTTATAAACTTAATAAAATAGCATGATTAGTAACCACCTCTTGCACCAACTACAAATAACCATTTACCTCCACCACGCCAGTTTTTACGAGACAGAATATTAAAAAAAAGAGAGGGGAAATGTTTATTGAACAAATTATTGAATTTGAATTGAGGAACCGCGGCCCCCCCTGGTCGTACATGTAATCCTAAAACGGGTTATTTAATGACAAAACAAAGATGGTCAAGAAAAATCTTTCAGTGAATTGTTGTTACTTACTGCCAAAAATATTGCTGAAGGCATCGTACCTTGCTTTCCTTCATCTGGACCACGTCAATTACAAAATTTACCCAAAAAATGCTGGTTTTTAAACGTGAATTGTAAGCTAGGAAAAGACTGAAAATTTTAATTTTTTTAAGTGGCTTTCAAATCTTAAAAATTTATTTTTAAATAGTTCTAAAAACGTGCAAAATGTGATCCAAATGGCATCAAAATGGCTATTTTCAAAAAAATTACAAAAGTTTTCAAACATCATCCATAGCCTACGGCGGCTGGGGTCACGCCCCCAGACCCACGTCTGTGATACGTTTGAGTTACATTATAGTTTCTTCACCACGCCTCCACAATTTAACACATGTTTCGAAACCATTAACTTTTGGTTTAATTTCCCCTCTTTTTGAAACGTCCTGTGTACTCACCAACTAAGACCCCAGGCTTCTGATCTTCCAATTTAAGGTATTTTGGTCCTATAAAAAGTTCCTCCTTTTCAAAATTTCTGTTGACGTCAAACTGCATGTGATTTGTGGATTGCCTCCCAACCCTCAAATCAAAAATCCTGGCTACGCGTATGCCAGAATTTAAAAATTTTTTATGTTTGGTTATTTTCCTTTTCAACCAATCAAAAACCAATGCTGTCCTTGAGCCGAGTACTAGTTGGGTTCGAGGCCAAGGATTTCAAAATGCGACCTTAAGGACTCCACCTCTGGTTCTCTACGCTTAAAAATGCTGGTCAGGTAAACTTCACACAAAAATTCTTAAGCACACAAACTGTTAACTTTGCATCTAGTTGATGCGGGAGAATTTTGGGCCAGAGGGTCACCGTGACAAAAGCTTGTCAATCTCAAAGGGGTTTCACCTCCACGCCCTCTAAATTGTCTTCAGCAATTATGCATCCAACAATTGGACGTACATCGAGACCAATCCCTTAGCCAGAGGAGTAAGGGACTAAAGCCCCTTAAAAAGCTATAGCTTACTAAGAAAATTTTATATAAATACTGTGTGCACGCTTTTAAGCGTGTTTTGAATTTAACTAGAAAATAAAGGGGCTGAAGAAGTGATGTCAAAGAGCTTCCCAATCTCCACAATTAGCTCCAATGGTTCTATAACAGTGCGAAATGGCTACTGATTCTTTTTTCTAAAAAAAAATCACAAAACAGATCCCCAGGTATGAGCTGCAGGCAAATTTAGCGTTAAGTCCAAAGCCCGCCTTAGCAAAATTCTGGTTAAGCGTCCGATCATAGACTTTATTTAGTAGACCAGAAACCGACACGCGGAGAAAAAGAGAAGAATATTGATGAAAAAAAGTTTGCTCTAGTTGCGAAGTTTTTTTGCGGTCACGTGTACTCGACTGATTTGATTGGACGTAGAACAGGGCGAGTGAACCGAAAAGAAAAAAGCCACGCTGAAACCTCCACAGATTGGACGAATCGGTAAATTCTAGAAACATGAACCGCGAGGAAAAAAAGACAAAACTGTCAGTTTCTATTTATTCAGATTTACCTCATTGCGCTATTTATTTAGACTGCTCTGTGTTAGTAAGGTGGATGCTCAATTAGATGACTTCCCATTCGCTTCGCATCTACCTTGTTGCTACACTCAGATGTGTTATTTATTTTACAAGAATTATTTATTCAAAAAATTGAGTAGCGCTATAAGTCATGTCATGTTTCCAGTTTACTAATACAGAGTCTACGGTCAGATCGAGACATTACATTGGATTACATGCGAAAACCTCTGGGCGGAACCTCTATCTTCTGGAGTTCTTTGATGGGGGTCTGAGAACAAAAGTTTCATGCCATTGGGAAGGTGCTCAACCAGATATCTGTTGAGGAAGGGGGGGGGGGTTGAATCAAAAGTTAAAATACTACTGTTCCAAAGATATCTCATTTAAGCGGCGTGGTGAGAAAACAAGTGCAACTCAAGTCTGTCACAAAAAAGGGTCTTGGGGGTCTCAAAGCAAAGCTCAGCAATTTTTGTAAATTTTCGGCCAAATATAGACTTTTTAGCGCCGTTTCGATCACATTTCACGTGTTTCTAAAAGCATTTGATAAAACTAAATTTTTAAAATTCGGAAGTCATTTAAAACAATTAAATTCCCCACCCCCTCAGCCCCTTTTTACTTACAGGTCAATCCAAAAAACGTTACGTTTGTATTTTGAGGTTAAATATTTTGAGTGACTTAGATAAAGTGCAGAGAGGCATGAAGCAGGGTTGTGGAAGCGGAAGCTGGAAGCGGTTAATTTTTTGAGGAAGCGGAAGCACTTTGACGAAACAGGTTGGAAGTGGAAGCGAACTCGAAAGCGAAAGTGTTAAAAAGGAGCTGGAAGCGGAACCAATTTTTTCAAGATCAGGCGCTTCTGGATTTTCAACTTGGCTACAACGGTTAGGGTAAAATGTTACAATAATAATACTAATATAGAATCGACAACTAGGTCATGGTATGGAATGGGAAATGGAATGGAACGGAAATTTCGGTATGGAAGATGCCAAAATGATGAGAAGCTAGTCATACAAAACTCACGCTGGCAGTCGCAATGAAGCATAACAGTACGTCGCTTTCGTAAGCGAAAAAGTTGCTCCTACGTAATTGTTATCCCTCAGGCTGGCATCGCTGCCCCAACCCTTACTGTAATGCAAGGTTTTCAAGCAAAAAAAAGATTGCTCCGTGCATTTGTTTTCCCGCTCCTGCATACTTGTTTTTCCGCTCCTGCATACTGTTTTTATATTCTGTATACCTCCATTCCACACGTTTGTAACCCATACGTGAATCGAACCCAGGTGCGATGGTTGGAAGGCGAACGCGTTAACCTGTGGATTACGCAGGTCGCAGCAATGCAGTAGCAAAATGTCGTATTTAAACCAAATGTATGAGAATAAGGCAATAGAGGGTTAAGCTTAAATGCGGCTGCCTGCGTGACTTTTGCATGACTAGCTTCTACTGCCAAAATGAGTAAAAGCTAGTCATGCAAACGCTTACGCATGAGCCATTGCCTTTTTGTTATACATTTGATATAAATTTGACATTTTGTCACTGCAATGCTGCAAGCTAAGCGATCTAGTGGTTAGTACACTTAGCTCTCGACCCTCCGCACCAGGGTTTGATTCGTAGATGGGTTGTGCAAACATGATACAGTATGCAGGAACCGGGAAGGAGATGTACATTGCTATCTTTTTTTGCTTGAAAACCTTGCATTACAGTTAGGGTTGGGGCAGCGATGCCAGCCTGAGGGGATAGCAATTACGTAGCAGCAGCTTTTTAGCTTACGAAAGCGACGTACCGTTACGCTTGAGTGTGGCTCCCTGCATAAGTTGTGCATGTCTAGCTCCTCGTGCAAAAATGAAATGGAATGGAAGATTTCAAGAATGGAATGGAAGACAATCTTCCATACTTCCATGCCAACTCCATACTAGACCTTGTGCATTGTATTTACAGAAAAATACATACCAATGTCGGGTGGTGATAAACAATATTGTCATAGAAGTATTCAACTTCAATATCTACGGAAAATATTGGTCGACAAATTGCGGTACTTTGGTTGTTTATATTGCGAAAACAGTGTACGTAATGCATCATTGTAAGTACATTGCAATTTTGCAGCCAAGCACGTAGCCAGAAATTTGCAATGGGGGGCTGTTTTGGGGGTCTGGGGGCTTCGCCCCCAGCTGCCAGAGACTGGGGGTCTGACGACAAAGCCTCCAGCGCTCGAAAATTTTGCATTTTTTTGCAAAATAACTTAATTTTAGAGCTATTTCATGAAAAATAGTGCTTTTAAAACGTGGCATAGAAATTGGCAGCGCAGCATGATTCAACTGATTGCATTAATGGGCTACGTGGAAAGTGGCTAATGATAACATTGCAGTTCACTTGTTAACATGCTGGTAAATCATAAAATCACATTAATCAATAAAACTCTCACGAAGTAATTTATTTTGTCTATACTCTATAAAGAAAAATAATCGGGGGTGGGGGCTAATGGAAAGATATTTCAGAGAAGTGAAATATCTAAATAGCCCCGCCTTATTCCCGAGTTTATAATATATTTGTTGATAAAACCTATGTTTGGCGTTTTTACATTAGCAATCAAGTTTGAGTGTTTATTTTTCGGCATTTTTTAAAGTTTTCATTGATTTGTGACTTTAACTTTTGACAAATTAGCCACCCCCTGAATATATGTTCAAAAGATGATTTAAATCACTGTTTAGTCAATTCCAGCGCAAAAAACTGTCTCAGAAGAGCTAAAAACGTGGTATTTTTCTTATTCTGCATTTTGGTTGACATGCCAATAGGGGAGGGGGGGAAGCTATTGCCCCCCCCCCCCCCCCCGCCTCCCCCCTGGCTAAGCTACTGTTTTCAGCATTGGTATTATAGTTGACGACTTTGACAGGTTTGACTTGTTTTTTTGTTGCTTTTTTTTAGATGACAATTTGCCAAGTCGTAAATTTTGTTTCCTTACATCATCACGCACAAGCCGTGTCAAGGCAGCCCCAAACCCCCCGGTTGGGGGGGGGGCCAGCCAACATAGGGGCCCCACTTTTTACTTAACTGCTACTACTTTAAAAGTTGGTATTGTTGATCAGTGCTAGTATGTTTCGCAATATTTAAAACAAAATTAAAGCGTATTGTCAACAGAGGTGGAGTCCTCGAGGACACATTTTGAAGTCCTTGGCCTTGGCCTCGAAGCCTCAAGTCCTTGGCCTTGGTCTCGAAGCCTCAAGTCCTCAAATATTGCCCTGTCCTTGGCTCGAGGACAACACTACTTTTTGAACAGTTGAAATTTCGTTGGAAAACGCCAGAAACCTCGCGGAAAATTTGCGAACACCTTTTTTGTTTTCTTCAGTTGGAGCATAGGCGTAGGCAAAGGGAGGGGGGTAGCCCCCCCAATTGAAATTTTACCAATGACAAAAATGTGACAAAAAGCCTATTGTTTCTTCAGTTTCAGTTTCTTTCTAGCATTTTTCGCTGACAACAGTATAACTAATCAACCATATTGAAGACCAGGGGCGCCGGGACCCACTCAATTCAATTTTTGCCAGCCAATTTAAACGTATAACCCGGAGAAAATGGAGAGTTTTTGTCTTAAAAGTTGCCATCTCATGCCCACATCTAGCCATTTTGTGAACGTAATGCATTAATCAGGGCTGGATTGACCATAATATAACACAGTATCAGCTAGGGGCCCCGAGCTGAAATCGTAAGATTTTTTTTGGTCTTTAACTTTGTATGGCAGAAAGATGTTGAGAAAATCTCCAAAGTGCCAGGGGCCTAGTGCGATATAAATCCGGCCCGGCAATAACATGGTTAGTAGACGTAACCATGTATTGTACCATTTTTTTATAACAATTCAGTATTTCAACTCCAATCTCGCCGGTTTTTACGCACAAAAAAGGTTTAAAAAAATTAGCCCTGGAAAATGCTGAATGAACGAATCATTGAACTTCAATTAAGGGTCCTGGGCCCCCTGGCGAACAGGTACTCCTATAACTGGTTATTGTCATGACAAAACAAAAATCTCTAAGGAAAATCTTCGAGTGGATTATTATTTACTGCTAAAATGTAGCCAGAGACAATGCACCTTACTTCCCCCTACCTGGACCAAATCCCTAACAATTAAAATTTAACTCCAAAATGCAAATGTTAAACGTGTTTTGGACTTAAATTGCAAGTAAAAGGAGTATTAAACAATTTCATTTTTTCAATTGGCTTTCAAATGTCAAAAATCTAGTGCTTTCAAATGGCTCTAAACACTTGCGAAATGTGATCCAATGGCATTAAAATAGCTTTGTTTTCCAAATAATTACAAAAAATCGTCCAACGGCTGGGGGCTTCGTCCCCAGATCCCCAAAGCTTCCGGCGGCTCGGATGCCCCGCCCCCAAACCCCCGTCTGTGATACGTTTGAGATACACTAGCTTTCTTAACACGTTTCCAAAGTTAGATGTTTGCATTTTTCAACTATTAGTTTAAGCCCTCTTCCTTTGCAAAATCCTGGTTACGTGCAAACAGGCAATAACGATTTCAAATCTTCCATCCTACGATATTTTTGTCCCGCAAAAACTTCCTCTTTGGAAAAATTTTGATGACGTCATATCATATGATTTGTGGTTTAGGCCTTTCTTAATCAAAAATTTTGGGTACGCCTATGAATTGGAGATCGCCTGAAAAATATTTTTGAAGACCTTTTTTTTTAGAGAACGCTTGCGCCTGTGTCCTTGGTCCTGGGCCTTGGCCTCGAGCATTCCTGTCCTTGGCCTCGAGAGGGTCTGTCCTCGGAAAGGCTGTCCTTGGCCTTGGCTTTGGCCTCGAGCCTTGTGTCCTTGGCCTCGAGCCTTGTGTCCTCGTCTCCACCTCTGTTAACTGCATTACCATATTACCGGTACCAGACAGCCAGATTGTCTCTTCGTACAGTACCAGTAACAACTACTGGTTACAATTAGTTTTACTGTATTCACTTGCAGGTGTATAGGCCTTTGGAACTTGCATATCAACGTAACAATACCCTGTGGCTTCAATATTTCTTTTAAGATTTGGCTTCAACAGTTCAATAAGCGAATAGCAAAACCTATCTTGGTTACTCGTACCGTACTCTATAGTGTGACAGTCTATATAAACAAAAATACAGGTAGGGTGTTACCACTAGTTACTGGTATACCAATGTGCCAATGTATAACCGCGATCTAACTACCGTACAAAAGAAACAGTGGGCACATATAAGCTAAAGAATGTAATAAGCTATCGTTTTAAAACAATGGCCGGTTTTAAAGCTATCTCTCTTCGGTAATTTTGCGTGATTTCTTACTCCTACCTTGCTTATCTTTATTGTTTACCATTGTGAACAAGCTTTCGCAGTTTTTTGCTAACCAAGCATTACGTAATTAGTCAATCCAATTCCTTTCCCAGATGCGCGGAGTTGAAGCGGATTTTTTTGATTTTTTCAGAAACTAGACAATCTTCGAAAAAAAATTTTTTTGCTTTGTGATCAGAAAATTAAATGCTGTTTTTGATGTTATACCTGGTTAGGCTGCACCCTCCCTTTAAGGTTGAAATGCTTTTGGATCTCTGGAAATGTGGGCCCTCGTACATTGTTATGCCGTAGAATAAGGGCTCTCAAGTCAAATGTAACAAAGCGTTAATTTTGGTGCAAGTTTATGGCTTTTGATACATTTGCCATATTTACCAGGGCCGGATTTGCCATAACATGACGCAGTTCCAGCCAGGCGCGTAGCCAGAAATTCGCAATTGGGGGGCTGTCTTGGGGGTCTAAAAGAAAATTTTGCATTTTTTGCAAAAATAACATAATTTTAGGGCTATTTTAATAGAAAATAATGCTTTTAAAACGTGGTATAGAAATTGGCAGCGCAACATGATTCAACTGTTTGCATTAATGGGCTACGTAGGAAGTGGCTAATGAAAACATAGCAGTTCTCTTGTTTACATGCTGGTAAATCATCAAATCCTATTAATCAATAAAACTCACACGGAGTAATCTATTTCGTCTGTATTTTATAAAAAAAAAGGAATTGGGGGAAGGGCTAATGGAAAGATATTTGAGAGAAATAATTGGTAATTAACTAACACTGCATAGCCTCCCCTCCCCTTATTCCTAATTTTATAATATATTTGTAGAAAAAACCTGTGTTTGGCGTTTTTGCTCTAGCGATCAAATTTGATTGTTTATTGTTGGGCAATGTTAATAGTTTTTATTGATTTGTGACTTTCATTTTTGACAATTAGCTTTACCTGAATATATGTTCAAAAGATGCTTTAAATCACTTTTTAGTCAATTTCAGCACAAAAACTGACTCAAAAGAGCTAAAAACGTGGTATTTTTCTTATTCTGCGTTTTGGTTGACTGGCCAATGGGGGGGAGGGCTATAGCCCCCCGCCCCTTTCTGGCTACGCTACTGGTACCAGCTAGGGGCCCCGCGCTCAAATCTTAAGACTTTTTTGGTCTTCACCTATATTTGGCAGAAAGATGTTGCAAAAATCTTCAAAGTGCCAGGGGCTTAGCGCGATGTAAATTCGGCCCAACAATAACATGGTTAGTAGACGTAACCATCTATTTACCATTTTTTGATAACAATTCAGTAATTCACCTCTACCTTGCCGGTTTTTACGCACAAAATACTTTAAAAAAAATTGCCATAAAACATGCTGATTGAACGAATCATTGAACTTCAACTAAGGGGACCTGGGCCCACTGGCCGAACTTGTATCCCTATAACTGGTTATTTTCATGACAAAATAAAGCTCTCGAACGAAAATCTTTGAGTGGATTATTATTTACTGCTTAAATGTTGCAAGAGACAATGCACCTTACTTCCCCCTACCTGGGCCAAATCACTTACAATAAAAGTTTAACTCCAAAATGCAAGATGTTAAACGTGTTTTGGACTTAAATTGCTAGTAAAAAGAGGATTAAACAATTTCATTTTTTCAATTGGTTTTCAATAACGTCAAAAATTTAGTGTTTCAAATAGCTCTGAACACTTGCGAATTGTGATTTAATGGCATCAAATAGCTTTGTTTTCTAAAAAAATTACAAAAAATCGCCCAACGGCATTGGGCTTTGCCCCCAGACCCCCAAAGCCTCCGGCGGCTTGGGAGGCCGCCCCCAGACTCCCGTCTGTGATACGTTTGAGTTACGCTAGCTTTCTTAACACGTTTCCAAAGTTAAATACTTGTACTTTTCAACTATTATAGTTTAAGCCTTCTCCTTTTCAAAATCCGGGTTAAGTGCTAACAGGCAACGATTTCAGATTTTCCCTATCCTACGATATCTTTGTCCCACAAAAACGTTCTCTTTTGAAAATTTTCGATGACGTCATATCATGTGATTTGTAGTTTAGGCCTCCTCCAATCAAAAATCCTAGGTAGCCTATGAATTGGAGATCGCCTGAAAAACTTTTTTGAAGACCTTTTTTTTTGGTGAACACTAGCGGCTGTGTCCTCTTGGTCCTTGGCCTTGGCCTCGGATTTTTTTTGTGTCCTTAATTGGCCTTGGCGTTGAGCCTTGTGTTCTCGACTCCACCTCTGATTTTTATTGTAGGCTAGTTTGATTACGTACTGTTATGGTGCAATACCAAAACTTAAATATCCGATACCAAAACCGCGGAAACCTGAACTTTTCCGGGCCCGGGTACGATCTACTCCCTGAACTCCCCCCTCACAGGCCCTGGTCGTAAATTATCTTCTTCCGAGTGCTGCAAAAACACGTCTGCACGGTAAGCAAGATGACATCGAAAAGCATTTGTGGTTTGGGCCCACCCCAATCAAAAATCCTGGCTACACCTATGGCAAGAGCCATGCCCGGCGCCAGGATAGCGTGACTGAGGGGGCAGAAATAATTTTTTGGGGGAACGAGAAGTTTATTAATGTGAATTCGAGAAGGGCACGGGGGCACGATAAGTTTATTCCAGTGTGGATCGAACAAGGTGAAGACCAAAAAAAAAGGTCTTCTGTTCAAAATTTTCCTCAAATTCTGATTATCATCTCAAAATTCTTGCGATTTTTTACGAAGTCTTAAGTGAAGACTAAAAAAAAAAAAGGTCTTCGTCCCAAAAGTTTTATAAAATGAAGTGTGAGTCCACAAAAATCATGAAAATACAGACGATAAACACCAATTTGGGAGTCTTAGGCCTCGATTTGCACTCCAATAGCCCCAAACCTGTTAATTTTTTTGGGAACAGTCCTCGCTTGGGGGTACACAATTTTTGTTTGGGGGGCACAAGCAGTCATTTGGGGAAGCACGGCCCCGGAATGCCCTTCCCCGTGGCGCCAGGCCTGGCAAGAGCAAAGTATATCTCGAGTTTGCGCAGGCAAAAAATACTGCCTTTCTATGTTTAGGGCCGTAAAAAAGGGGAAGGAAGTAATGCCGTCACCCTGAGAAAGCACCCTTAAAAATTCAAAGCAATCACTTTTATTTCGCAATATTTATATCCACTCACGATGTTACTATAAGTATTACGACGTTAAATGTAGTTACCCAGCTTTGCTTCACCTCTCAATAAATGCGGACACACGTCACAATTAAGTAAACGTCGGGTATAATATTTATATTGTACTAATAGTAATTTAAAGCTTCGCTAGGAATCGTCATGCTTGACTAATTAAAAGCAGAAATATTTTACGAAATTGGAAAGCAATTTCAATATTTGAACAGAAGTTGCGGAATTGCAGACTAAAATTGAAAAAAAGGCCGAAATTCCGCAAATCCACAATTCAAACTGTCAAAGTCGGCAAGTCCACAATTTTTTCGCAATTGCGGACTTGCGGACTAACTTGCGGACTTGCCCAGCTCTGGTCGTTCTATTTATCAGAGGTGGAGTCCTCGAGGACAGATTTTGAAGTCCTTGGCCTTGGCCTCGAGGCCTCAAGTCCTCGAAAATTGGCCTGTCCTCGGCTCGAGGACAGCAGTAGTGTTTGAATTGTTAAAATTTTGTGGAGCGCTTGAAAATTTTTTTGGAAAACGTTTTTTCCTGGAGATCGCTTGAAAAATTTTTGTGAAGACCTTTTTTTTTAGAGAGCACTTGCGCTTGTGTCCTTGGTCCTTGGTCTTGGCCTCGAGCAGTCCGGTCCTTGGCCTCGAGAGGGTCTGTCCTCGGAAAGGCTGTCCTTGGCCTTGGCCTCGGATTTTTTTGTGTCCTTGGCCTTGACCTCGAGCCTTGTGTCCTCGACTCAACCTCTGCTATTTATATGTTTTCGGAACAAAACTGAACGGATTCGAAATCGGTTTTCGCTGACTCCGCTGGCACTCCTTTTTCACGCCCAGTAAAAAGTGTTGCGTAAACGTAGAGTCAGAATACAAAGGAACCAATAAAATAGAAGGTCGAAGTACAGCGCTGAGCGAGTAGGCGAAAAGGCTCACGAGGTATTGCGTAATGTATGACCAAAACGCCAATCATCAGACGAAGCCCGATCAGCAAGCGTTGTTGGGGGATTAGGCTAGTGTGTTCATGAATAGATTTGTAAGACTGCTCCGAATTTTGATTTATTCTGTTGCTGTTTTTTAGCCTACCAGTAGACTAGGCCTATCGTAGACTACCGTGGCGTAAATAGCCCCAATTAAATCTTAAGCAGCCACAGTTTTCAGGTCACTATTGTATCGGCTATACAACAAAATCAAGTAGGCCTGCTTCTAGGATTAAAATTAAATGCTGAAGTTAACTTGTTTTAAAGTAGGCTTACTGTAGATGTGTAGATCACGCCAAGCTGTACACAGGTACAGTATGTAGCCTATAAAAATGAAGAAAGTGGCTAGTGTTACACTACGTTATGCAACGCCTATAAAGGAAATACGAGAGCAAAGAGTGGGCGCTCATTTACTCATTTACTCTTGAGGTTAGGTAGGGTTACCATCAGAGGTGGAGTCCTCGAGGATGTCCTTGGCCTCGAGGACACATTTTGAAGTCCTTGGCTTTGGCCTCGAAGCCTCAAGTCCTCGAAAATTGCCCTGTCCTCGGCTCGAGGACAGCATTATTTTTTGAACAGTTTAAATTTTGTTGGAAAACGCCAGAAACCTCGCAGAAAATTTGTGAACACCTTTTTCGTTTTCCTCACTTGGAGCATAGGCGTAGGCAAAGGGAGGGGGGGCTGGGGGTCTGCCCCCTTCCCAATTGAAATTTCACCAATGACAAAAATGTGACAGAAAAGCCTATAGTTTTTTCAGTTTCAGTTTCTACTTACTACAGTACAACTAACAACAATATTGAAGACCAGGGGCTCTGGGTCCCCCTCAATTCAATTTTTGCCAGCCAATTTAAACGTACAACCCGAAGAAAACGGAGAGTTTTGGTCCTAAAAGTTGCTCTCTCAGGCCCACATCTAGCCTTTTTGTGAACGTAATGCATTAATCAGGGCTGGATTTACCATAATATGACGCAGTACCAGGAGTAGCGTAATCATGGGGGAGGTGGGGAATATAGCCCCCCCCCATTGGCCTGTCAACCAAAATGCAGAATAAGAAAAATACCACGTTTTTAGCTCTTTTGAGACTGTTTTTTGCGCTGGAATTGACTAAAAAGTGATTTAAAGCATCATTTGAAACATATACTCAGGGGGTGGCTAATTGTCAAAAATGAAAGTCACAAATCAATGAAAACTTTGAAAAAATGCCCAAAAGTAAACAATCAAATTTGATCGCTAATGTAAAAACGCCAAACATAGGTTTTATCAACAAATATATCATAAACTCAGGAATTAGAGTAGGGGAGGCTATTCAGTGTTAGTTAATTAGGGTAAGGTGGGGTAATTCCGAACAAAATTTAGTACCAATTTTACTAATTCTAACACTGTGACTCACTTGTACGGCTTTTCGAATCAAAACCACCACCAGCTTGTCTTAAAATCTTTACTAAAACGTTTCTCTAAACTGTAGCGTTATTGGCGAACGATTTGCTGAGAAATAGCGCTTAAAGTGGTGACAATTTTATTTCCGATTTTTCCGAATTCGGAAAAAGTCGGAAATTTGCTAAGAGTTTTTGTAATGTCATCGAACTTTAGAAAATCTTGTTGATTATTGTGTTTTCCTATTAATTTATATTTATTTCAGATTTATATATATATATATGTAGTTGTCTTATAAATGCAGAACAGAATTGGTCAAATAAATTATATAAAAAAAACTTTTTCAGTGGAACATGGCTAGCCTATGAAACTCTTTGAATCGAGAATAAAAGAATTATGGATTAATCTAGGCTTATGCAATCAAGAATTTGCAAAAACTTTCAAACGTGTAACGTTATTTCTAGTTTTCTACATCTACGAAAGATAACCACGACTAAATAAGTCTAAATAAACTTGTGCTAGAATCTACATGTGCTACAAATGGGAAAATAAACCATGTGAACTCTATCCAATTACGTATTTAAAAGGAGTGGAGCAAATACTCAATGATCACTGAACCAGAATAAAATAAATTTGGTTTCAGAGAATTTTGTCATTTAGCCTACCGTGCTAACTTTTGTAGATATAAAGCTCGATTTTGAAGCGGTACGTGTATTAATTCTTGTCAGGCAGTTAGTTTGTCAGCGGTAGGTAACAGAAAAGTATATACAGTATTATAAGTTCTTTTTTTTAGTCGTAGTATAGGCTAATAAGCTTTTTTAAATATTTGTACGCTGCATTCAGCACCAGGGTAACTTAGAGAATTGATTCCATTTCCAAAACCTGCATTTTACCAAATTTCCGACTTTTCCCGAAAACTTTCGACTTTTCCCGATTTCCGGCTTTACCCCACCTTACCCTACTAGTCACTCCTCTCAAATATCTTTCCATTAGCCCTTCCCCCAATTATTTTTCGTTATAAAACATAGACGAAATAGATTACTCTGTGTGAGTTTTATTGAATAATAGGATTTGATGATTAACCAGCAAGTAAACAAGAGAACTGCAATGTTATCATTAGCCACTTCCCATATAGCACATTAATGCAACCAGTTGAATCCTGTAGGGCTGCCAATTTCTATGCCACGTTTTAAAAGCATTATATTCTATTAAAATAGCCCTAAAATGAAGTTATTTTTGCAAAAAAATGCAAAATTTTCGACCGCTAGAGGCTCCACCCTCATACCCCCAGCCTCCGGCAGCTGGGGGCTTCGCCGTCTAACCCCCATTGGCCTTCGGCGTCTGGGGGCCCCGCCCCCAGACCCCCAAAACAGCCATCTCCATTGCAAATTTCTGGCTAAGCGCCTGAGTACCAGATAGGGGCTTCGAGCTGAAATCGGAAGACTGTTTTTGGTCTTCACCTATATTTGGCAGAAAGATGTTGAGAAAATCTCCAAAGTGCCAGGGGCCTAGCGCGATGTAAATCCGGCTTGGCAATAACATGGTTAGTTGCCGTAACCATCTATTTTACCATTTTTCAATAACAATTCTGCAATTCACCTAAAACCTCGCCGGTTTTTATGCACGAAATACTTTTTTTTAAAATTAGCTCTGGAAAATGCTGAATGAACGAATCATCAAACTTCAATTGAGGGGGCCTGGGCCCCCTGGTTGAACATGTACTCCTATAACTGGTTATTGTCATGACAAAACAAAGATCTCAAAGGAAAATCTTCGAGTGGATTATTATTTACTGCTAAAATGTTGCAAGAGACAATGCACCTTACTTCCCCCTACCTGGACCAGATCTCTTACAATTAAATTTAACTCCAAATGCGAGATGTTAAACGTGTTTTAGACTTAAATTGCTAGTAAAAGGAGTATTAAACAATTTCGTTTTTTCAATTGGCTTTCAAATGTCAAAAATCTAGTGCTTTCAAATGGCTCGGAACACTTGCAAAATGTGATCCAATGGCATTAAAATAGCTTTGTTTTCCAAAAAATTACAAAAAATCGCCCAACGGCTGGGGGCTTCGCCCTTAGACCTCCCGTTTGTGATACGTTTGAGTTACACTAGCTTACTCAACATGTTTCCAAAGGTAGATATTTGCGTTTTTGAACTATTAGTTTAAGCCCTCTCCCTTCTTTGCAAAATCCTGGTTACGTGCCAACAGCCTACGATTTCAGATCTTCCATCCTACAATATATTTGCCCAACAAAAACTTCCTCTTTGGAAAAATTTTGATGACGTCATTGCTTGTGATTTGTGGTTTGGGCCTCCCCCAATCAAAAATTCTGGGTACGCCAATGAATTGGAGATCGCCAAAAAAATTTTCTGAAGACATTTTTTTTTTTGGAGAACACTTGCGCCTGTGTCCTTGGTCCTTGGCCTTGGCCTCAAGCATTCCTGTCCTTGGCCTCGAGAGGGTCTGTCCTCGGAAAGGCTGGCCTTGGCCTCATATTTTTTTTGTGTCCTTGGCCTCGAGCCTTGTGTCCTTGACTCCACCTCTGGTTACCATATTTTTCAGGCAGAGAACCGGAACAAGCCGTACAGTTATCCAATATCATTAAGCTGAAGACCAAGAAAAGCTAGGTCTTCGAGTAGCCTAGTTTTTGCGTAATTTTTTAGACGATCTCCCCCCCTCCCCCCAAAAAAGGTTTTCACTTCAGCAACCCACTGTTTTTGCATGATTACCGGTATCTACGTGATCTAAAAAAAAGGCTATCACCAGCCTATACAGTTTAGCAACCCATGTGGTTTTGCAAATTTGCAAGTGATCTTCACTAATGAACAAAAAATTGGGACATTTCTACCAACTGGCCGGGACCCCCAAGACATGGCCTTATAACTCTTGAAAATGATTTGCTGCTGGGTAAATTGCAATGTTAATTAGAATATTTGTGCATACTATAGCGAATGCTCTTGCACTATGGCGAACGCATTTTTCGCTGAATATTTGACACGTCATCGCGCAATGTCATAATAAAAGTAAATAAACACAAATAAATAAAAAAATTCCGAAAAAGAAAGAAATGCATTGCGTAGAGCACATGTAATTGTGTAAAAAACGTAAAGCTTGGTTTTTCATTGTTCGCTCTTGACTAACCTCATTACGATTTTCTAACAACCGTTTTCAGTAAAAAATTTCAAAAGCTGAAAAGCACCATAAAAATTCAATAATTAATATTATTAAACATGTTGCGTAAATTTGCAACTATTATCTAATTCTTAAACTTTTGTAAAAACAGGTAAAGAAGTTACAAACACTTGTGGCTGAAATTGCATAAATTAAAAATAACCTGCCTTGACCCAAAATTGATTATTTCTTATAAACTAAAAAATAAGAGCTCCTTTTTCAAAAATAAAGATAAAAAAGATAAAACGTGAGCCGCTTTTTTTCTGATGGTTTTATCAGTATCAAGTCAAATTGTATTTCAAAGTATTTCAAAATTGTATTTCGAATTCAAATTGTATCTGACTTGTATCAGTCCTTGAACTAGATGTTACCATAGTCAAATTGTATTTCAATCCTAATAAATTTCGAGAATAGTTTAAAGAAAATATTTAAAAAAAAACTAATTGCTGAAGGAAAGCAAATCTCTACTAAGAGAATGACTCTCCAGCGTTTACGTTGAAAAAGATATCAGAGGTAATTGGTCTAAACTGACTTATTTAGGCCTACATTTAATTCAACATCCTACAGAGCCTGTTTACTTGAAAAACGACGGAATCAATATAATATTGCTTAAAAAGTTTTTGTAGTTTACCAAAAGCATAACTATGATGTCAGCTTGATCCTTTAATTTTATCTGCAGGAGATTGGGGGAACAAGTGATCACCTGGTTTGAATTAATCTTACAACTTCAAACTGCGCAATGTCAAATGTCTATTAAAGTGAATAATACGCCAATTTATTTTTAGAAATTTTCAATAAATTTCTATGATCGCATATTGTTTATAACAGTGTTCTTGTCTATCAGAGCAGCTAGTTCAGTGAGGTTCTCCAAATTGTGTGAAAGTCTAAATTGAACATGCTGATTGGTTGCGAGCAAAAAGTCATGTGGACGCCGTCTGCCTAATCCCGGTCTATACTTGTGTTAAACCGTGAGCGCAAAAATTCGTCTTCAGTTTATTTTAAACCAAACTTCGGTGCGCCCAGTGTATCGCCTAATCAGTGTGCTAGCAGCCAGTTGTTTCAAACAAACTAATGATGTGCCTGTATGTTAATGATTTTATGCACACTGTAGACCGGGCCTAAAAATCGCTAAGCAAGTAGTTATCGGTGTATGTGTAATATTTTGTTGCGACCATTTTTCAGCGATAGTAGCTTTCAGATTCGCATCGTTTCATTGAGACAATTAGTTGCACGTATGGAATGGTGATCGCTATTTCATTATTCCAGTTTTACGCTTAGATGCCTATTTCCTTCCAATAATAATAATAGCAGTAGACTAATCGATAAAAGAAACTTTGTATTGGCAAATCACAATACAGAGCATTTTTTTCTATTTAAAGATACCAAGCAGTACATGGTATTAATGAACATAAATAACAATAGAGAGCACTTATTTTTTCGAAAACCAATCATTTTCGATGTAGGCGGGGGTTGTTCGAATGTTTTTGCAAATTATACACTTCAGTTATTCTTAATTTGCTACAATAAACTGTGTTTGAGAGTTGAATTTTTATGCCAGCTTGCCTGAGTAAAAGTGGCAATTTGCGATTTTCTCGTATGGCCTACGTCCTACTTGAAGAAAACTTTTTTTTGCATCCTTTCTTGCATCATCAAGTAAAATAAAATTGTAAAACAAGGAAAACCACTTTAGTCTTATTTTTTTTTCATTTATTTATTTATTTTTTGCATCTACTGCATGAACGACAGCAGGATTCTTGCCTGCTATCGCTAAAACTATAATTTCTTACAACTTACCTAAATTTTTTTCCATTTGCATGTGCTTTAATCTCAGCAAAAAAGTTTAACATCCCCTTTATTTCTGGCTGCGCCGGTGCCTTCATTACTTTAACAATTTAGCACAGAACTTGATTTTCTCAAAATATAATATGAAATTTATGTTACTTCACTGCTTTTGTTGCAAAGTATTTTACTCATTTATTTCAAAATTTAACAAGTTTATAATTTATTGTGTCTATATTTGTTTCAAACAAGTTGAGATTTGCTCAGGCAAGTAAAGATTTGATTTCACTTGCTCGATGGCCAAGTTGTTAAAAAAGTTAATTTTAACCCCTGCTAACGGTAATTACAAAAATAGGTAAAAAAGAAAAGACCTACTATAATGAGCACTCACTTTATGTCTGTTTGTTCAAACCAAGTCAACTGACCACCAACAGTAGGGTTTGGGTTTGCAGTAGGTTTGTGGCACTCATTTGTTATTGTTGTGGTCCCATGTTTGTTTATCTATTATATCTTAACTTTCTTGACATTATCATGTATCAGTAGAAGAAGTGATTAGGCCTAGTTCAGAGTTGTAAGAAAGCTGATGCAAACTTTTTTAGATAAGGTTATACAGTAAAATATCTTTTTTTCAAAACAACTTTGTGTATCTATCATAAATACTGATTTGTTGGAATTTAATAATAAGTATAATAATAGAGATAGCGTACCTTTGCAGACAATTTTAAAAATTCAATGGTGTGGTTTTCAATTGATGAACATAAGTTTGACCATTCTTGGGAAAGTGTGGTCGGAGCTGCCTTGAGAAAGTATCCCAATCCAGAATCGAAAAATGTTATTGGAACTGATATCTTTGATAGACATGTTGATTCAGATGGAAAGTTACATTCAAGTCGATTAATTACATCTATTTGGTCAAACACATATACAGAATGGATGTCTAAATTTATTGGAATAGATCTGACAAAGACTTTGCATGGTTTAGAATATTCAATCTTAGATCCCAAAAAGAAATCATTTGAGCTGTCTTCTCGAAACTATAACTTTTTGGATTATATAGTGGTCGACGAAAAATTGATTTACACACCCCACCCTGCAGATTCATCATCTACTTTGCTGAAACAAGAATGGCATGTTACTTGCAAAAATTTATCTTTTACTAGCTTTTTAGAAAATGCAATGGGCACAACAATGCAAAACAATGCTAAGAAAGGTCGTTTGGGTATGGAATATGTTATTCAACAAGCTAAAGACGAAGTTGTAGCAGCTTCTGCAAAAGTGGGAGAAATGCAGAGCATTGCCTCTTCCACTTTGCAAGAATTTTCCAGCAGCATTGGTGAACTTGGTAAGAAATGGGAAGAAAATTTACAAGATGAAATCAATGAATTTTTAAGCCAAAATGCAAAAGTTAGTTCTACCTAATGTACCTTTTTTCTGTTGTTTATTGGTAATTTAGATAATTGTTTCCCTGCTGTAATCGATGCATGACGTCTTAACATGACTGATTTGATTTATGACTATTCAGTTTAGGAATCTTGTTCTGAGTCATCTCAATGCACGAAACATTTTGATGCTAAAACTTTAACTCTATTTAAAACAAAGTTTTTTTAATAAATCTTAATTTTTGCAAACGTGTGATCATAAAATTCTCTGTATGTATATACTGAATTTTTGTCGTATCAGCAGTTTATTGTCTCAATGATCTAAGTCCATTATAGAAATAAATTTTTAACTGATTTGAATGACAAATCAGTCCTTTTAAACTGAGCTAAGTACTCTATGGATTGAAAAATTCGATTATGTCAAATAAGCTGTAACAATAGAAGGTATATACATAAATTTTACATTAATCCTTTGCACAGTCGCAGAAACTCAGTCAAAGATACCTAATTTTTTTGCTGGAATTTAATATCAGAGTCAGCTAAGACCTATTCTCAATATAAAGGTTCTCTCTGCATGACCACAAAAATCAAAATAGTTTGACCCCTATCGTGGTCGACTCCTGAAATGTCTTAATAAAGTCGCAGTAGTTTTCACATCCCCGGAGCCAACCAAGATGTATGTTAAGCTTTTTTAGTTTTGAAAAACTTTGTAATTCTATCCAGAGGAATATTTAGACAAGAAAAAAAATTGTTAAATGTACTGCAAAATTTAGATTTTTGACGTTAAAAGGTTTCCAACCTCAAGGTGTCTTTGGTGTCAAGATCTCAAGGTATCGCGAGTTGTCTTATGTCTGAAAATCAGTCACATCAAGATGTCTTGCTTTGACTGTTGGCTACCTTATTATTGCATAGGCCTATCAACTTAAATACAATTTTCATATTTTGTTTCTTGCAAATTTTTGGAAATGATTTTACTGCTTATTTTGTAGCTTTCAGTCAATAATGATCTGTAATAATCACACAAGGATGAATCTAAATTTTATAATATAAACTGCTAGTAGTAATAGTATATACAGTAGTTCATCATCAACAGAGGTGGGCAGGCAAAGCGCAATTTGTAAGTGCAAGGCACAACTTCTGCAAATGCAAAGTTGTGCTGCGCTTTGATTTTTTATTTTGAAAAGCTGGGTTGCGGACTAAAGTCGTTAAAAGGACTGTGGTTTATTTTTTTTGGTTTGTGGTGCAATTCTATACTTCAAACTTAATTTTGTTTCATTTCAATCATACTATTAATAAGTGTCAGCCTTCTTAAGCAAATTTCTTATTTTTTTTATGTCTCAAATTCAAAAATGCAGTATTTGCATTTTGTCTTGAAATTTTAATTGCAAAAGTCAAGTTGTGCTTTCACTTAATACCAAAATGTTATCACGCAATTGCATTGCACTTCAACTGAATTAAAAAGTACATTGCGGAAGTTGTGCTGCCCTTCAGAAAATAAAAAAAAAGTAATTGCACATTTTGCGCTGCAATTTTAATTGTTGTGCTGTGTTTTTGGTTGAAAAATAAAAAATTAATGGTTGAAAAGATTGTTGTGCTGCGTTTTTGGTATGTTGTTATTCATACCCATTGCCCACCTCTGATTATTAATGTAGTGTTGTCTCTGAAAACCAATCAATATTAGTTAGATTCACTTCATTGATTTCCTTGGTCAATATGAACTTGGAAAATTGCTAATTAATTTCTGTTTTTGTTAAACGAAATTTGAGATTTGTAAATGCCAACTGAGTAAGATTATTGCAGCTAATAAAAGTATTTATTTTAACCCTTAAGTTGCATTTACATGGGCGACCTTTTTGCAAGCAATTTTTTGATAAAAATGGATCTGGTAAAGTTGCATTTACTCAACGGTGGTTTTGATCACAATAATTGGTACCTTACTGATGGAAATAACTGTCTTAAATTGTTTTCATATCAATATTGTTATAATTGAAAAGTTTAGAAGAGAAGTGGTGCTGAGATCAAAAATCGCAGTGAGATCAGCTCTGATTTTGATTTAAAAAGGTTTCAAATATCACTGTTGGAATGGAAACAACTTCAGTCAGTCATTTTTTCAGCAGTAAGGTAACTTTTATCACAATGAGAACCATTATTGAATATATGCAACTTTGCCACATCCATATTTATATCAAAAAGTCGCCTTTGTAAATGCAGCTTCATGGATTGTATGTGTTTGTGAGCTGGCTACATTGTGTTGTTACCAAGTTGCATGATACAGAAACCATTTTTAGATCTTGTCAGTATTTTAGATTACAGTAATATACTTCAAAACGCTTCAAAAAACAAAATTACTGTAAAAATATATTTTTGTCAATTTTGAATAGGAAATCCCCTACATCATGCAATGTATTGACATAGGCTGTGTTCTCTCTAACTTTATGGCTAATCGGCAAGTGCCTAAATTTTCTTTAAACAATTGTGCCCAAAGCTCTCAAGACAAATATGTGCCCTGTACCAATCCAGTATTAAATACCAAATGTCATATTTCCACAAATTTGTCAAATTTCTAAAGCTATGTTTACTATGTTGCCAAAAACTATTTGCCCTTGCTCCTACAAATTGCCGATTCGCTGAAAAAAATTGGCTTAGTAGGAACACTGGACATAGGTGTCAACTTTTTGTTGATTCTGCAAATTTCGAGGGGACAAAACTTTTTGCAAAGTTTGGTTAAACTTAATGATTCTGTTTCAGTCTGGAATTTTGGAATTTTTCCCAATTGCAAAACCCCCAAATTTCCCTCTAGACCAAAAATAGGTTTTTGTTGCATTCTGGTTGTATCTCAGTCCAGAATTTTGGATTTCTTGTTTACATTATTTTTGTAAAATAATTTTTTTAAATCTAAATTGTGGGGTTTGGTTCTAATTGAAAACACGTATTTACCTTGAGTGCAAAGTGGGCATTACTTTCCAAAAAACCGAGGAGGCCAGACATAGTTTGCCCCCTTCAGTGTCAGACCTGAGGGGCACTGCCCCATCGCCTCTCCAAATTCGACGTCAGTGTGCATGGTTGGTTGCAATATCAATTCATCAGAATAAACAAGTTTTGAAAGAAATTAAGTCAAGCATTTGAGAAACATGTAAAAACGATTATTACAATTAAGAAAATCTTCATATTTTAAATAAAAAGCAAAAAGTTGATTTCCAAAGCATGTTCTGAAGCAATTGGTCCGAAATTGTTTGTAGGAATTTTGGTGGTCAACCTCCCAATTAGAGTGGGTGATATGTGTTTTTGAGTGAAAAAAAAAAACGTTTTTTTTGAACTGCTTTAATATACAGTCTGCTAAGATTTGCCTTGAGAGAAAGCTCAGTCTCGGAGCTAAAGCATTATTTCTTTGAATGTTTTGGCTTGGTTTGTTTGGAAACAAATTATTTGTACCAGTATGAGAAAACGTGATTGACATTATTCAATACAAACATAGAGCACTGAGATAATAAAGTTAAAGCACGCTATAGTTATTCCAATTGTAGTCATGCTTCTCAGTAACATTAGCCTTTTAATGATGTCAAGTTCAAATACACAATTTTTTTTGTTTGTAGAATTAAATATGCATACAGTGACACATACCTATGGTCTCGTTTTTTTTAACTTTGAAAATGTTTTAAAATGTTTATTTTATGAAATACTGGCTTGAAGGGTTGTATCCAAGATTGTAATCTAGGCCAAATTTTTTTCTCATTTATTTGACTAGCATTTTTGCAAATCAAGCGTAATTTGTGGACAAAAATTGCAATAGTAATGTTCTTGACGATATAAATGTACCAAGTTTGAATTACAGTTTAAATAGCTACTGTACAGCTTTCTTTACCAAATTGAGATGTTAGTGAGGTAAACAGCCTTTTAGTCAAACAGAATTTTTTGTCATTTGTGAAGCATAAACAGTATACACAATATTTTATATGGAATCTTTTTTTTTTTTTTGACACTAACTAGAAAACCAATGCATTTAGATCACTAAAGTATTGTTTATTAATAAATTATAAAATAAACGATTAAATGATAATGTCATCAGATTATTTAATGTGCTCTTGAAGCATTTAATTACCACAAACATTTACATTTGGATCACATAAAGTGTTAATGCTTATCAATAATCAGTGATGTTTGGTTATGTCGAACCAAGTCAACTGGCTGCAAACTAATTTACCACCAACATTGAGGTTAAGGTTAGATGCTGTCAATTGCTTTGAGGTTAGTAAGTTGCCGTGGACCCTGTATAATGTATATGTGTGGTTTGGAAGATGTTCTTTATTGAAATTTTTAATTTATTTTTTGTATTTGTGCGTAAGTTATTACTGCTTTTTATTACAGTATGTATATGTGGGACTTGATTAGGCATAATGCAATGCAAGACTTTTGATTTAAATTTTTGTGTTATGCATTACTTAGAATTGCTTGGTGCATTTCTTTTTTGCCTTACTCAAAACTTGTTAACGAAGATTAAATTTAAATGTTGTAGAAATATTGATGCCAACCAAGGCTTGCATTAGTCCCATAGTCAATTTTTATTGTCTGTATTAGTTATGGTATTGGCAATTTAAGCTGAGTGCCTCATGTGGTTGTGCCTGGCTGATGATACAACATCTTCCTGGGTTTATTTTTTGCTCGAAATTTATGTCAGATGTCCAAATTCAGAAATATTTTTTAGTAATTTCAAAAATATTGTGATTAATTTTATACTTACAAGCATGATTTAAAGCCCTGTGTGTGTGTCCACAGGTTTGTCAGCCTGTATAAACTTGAAATGGTCAGCTACTGAAAATTTAGGTCAATGACTGAGAAACTAAACCTACCAGAACTTTGCCTTCTGGGTGCTGGCTGAGTACTAGCATATGAGTGATTGATAATTGTTAATAATTTTTCTGATTCAAAAATGTGGTTGTGGTTTGTACTTCCAGTTCCTTGTGTTTCATTCAGTATGTCTTTTCACCAAATTTGCAGGTCATCAAAGATATAACCTAATTGCTGAAGAAACTTGCAATTGAAGTCGTTGCTAATGTCCTATTTGTTTGGTTTGTCAGTCATGACTGTAGCATTAGATGAATGATTAAAATTTAACTTTGGAAATTTTGCTCAGTTGAGTACAAAACAGCAAAAGAAATTTAAAACTCTAGAATTTTTTGGAAGCAAACTCTTTGATTTGTGTTTCTTGTTGCGAAAATAACTAAAAGCTGTTTCTAATTTTTAACATTTAGCCAAATTTTTTTTTTTTACCTTAAATAAACTATGGCTCTTTAGTTGGCCTACTTTAAAATAAGTCAATTTTCACTTTGTCATTTCTGTGTCGTAAACAAAACAAGTTGTATCAAAATGCAGACAAAATTAGATATGTGTGAGATTTTTATTTGTTGTAAGCTGGAAAAACGTCAGTTATTTTTGATGCTCTGTGTTTCAATATAGGGGTGTTCATTTCAGAATATCTGCATATTCTATAATAATTTTGGATCTTTTTTTTGAGTTTCAGAATTTTTCCAGAATATCAATTCCTATTGCAAAATATCAAAATCATTCAATTTTAGGCAAAAACAATGCTAAGTGACAGCAATATTGCTACTGCCAAGTAGCAATAGTAATGGGGTTCATGACAACTGACCGTGAACCAAATGACACTGATATGCTGAAAAGGGCCATCGTAAAAATATTTTACTATCCCCAGAGCCAACTTGCCTAAATCTTCAGTTGGTGATGAAATCAGTGATAAGATCACATGATAAAATGACAAAATCAATAATGGGGTCCCAAGACAACTGACCATGAACCAAATGACACTGATTGGCTGAAAAGAGTGATCATAAAAATATTTTTTCTATCTCCAGAGCCATTGTGCCTAAACCCTCAGTTTGTGACGAAATCAGTGATAAAATTACTGTGACGAAACTGTTAGTTTGCAGTCAGTTTGTCGCGGTCAGTTGACTTGGCTTGATAGTAATGGTCATATCAATAGCAGAATTAATGCATTGCTATGGTCACTTGTCTATCACCATTTTTTGCTTTTTCCTTGTGATACAGAAAAGACACTCTTACCTATTGCTGCCACCAGGAAGGTGGAAGGACTCGTAAATTTTCAATCTTTTTTCCATAAAAACGAACAAGAAGAGAAAAGCAAGAGTTTAAAGAGAATAAGTAATTAAGCATTGACATGCTCGTACGTACACTGTACAGTCATACACACCCATTATTACATGTGGTTGCACTATGCGTGCATTGGGCAGTGCATGTGCAATGGCTGTTGGCTGTTTGCGCTTGTTGCTGAGTAAGCAATGCGTGACCAATGACGTTCGTACGCAAACAACGTGAAATCAGGCATCTTAGCAAATTTTTTTGATTCCATAATTTGGAACCGGCTTCAATGGATTTGGTATTCTGGAATGAACATCCCTATTTAAATAATTTAGATATTAACCATAAGCTTCCACATTTATGTCTAGTGCTGTTTATTTTGAAACATTACGTGTTGCTCTAGTTGTCTCTTGTTGAAATTTTTAAAAGTTGTTTTATCATTAGTGAAATCTGTGTTGAGCATTCATTCAAGAACTGATGGTGGTATGTAATGTTTGTGACGGGATAAAGAAATTTAAATGTGTTGTTGCTTTATCATTATGTTTTACTGAATCCTGGTATTGATCCTATGTTTAATGCTCAGTTCATTGAGCAAGGTTAATTAAATTTTTGGAATAAAGCTTGATATGCTTTATTTGATTTGGTTTCAATTTATTAACTGGAAAATAATTTATTGCAGTAAGTACTAAGCACCTTTTTTTCTGGCAATGTATCTTTTTTTGGTAATCCTCAAAATTGCATAAAGTGGTGGCATAACTAGAGGTTTGAGCCTGAGGGCAAGCTTCATTGAAAATTTACTGCATTTTTTTTCAACTTTAGGTGCATAAAAACAGGTTCATTATTCTCTCAAATTTATATGAAGACCAAAAAATATCTTCACTAATAATTTTTGGTTTAGTTGAATATAGGTGAAGTCTTGGTTTGCTTTTTTTTCAAAGATTCACTGCAACTATTGGCCATTTTTCAGCAAGGAGCCCATATCTGAAGGCATTTTCCCCCTGGCAGTTATGCCAATGCTTGCAAGTCGTTTGTAGTCCGGTAGAAATACGACAAAATACATTGAAACCCGGAAAAAATTTATAATAATCTGAAATTTGGCACGATGGCTCAGGACCATGTCCTGAGCCACCAAAAAAAAATCCCCATGTTTTGGACGTGGGACTTCCCCCTTTTTCGGCCTTTAAAGTCTGCCATCTAGTGCCAAAGAGCTTTTACTATCCAACAGCAAATCCAAAACTTGCAAAAACGCCAAGTTTTGAGTAATAGTTGGTTTTCAAGTGCAAGTATTAAAAAATTTACTTTGAAATTGATGACGTCATTGTTGGTGACGTCATTGCCAAAGTTATTGAAAAAATAACGAATTGATGGCTCGAATAGTAAATGAGAGTTAGGTTTTGGGTTCCAAATAAAAAATTGCTTAAATCAAAGTGATGACGTCTTAAGCGTTTTGGTGACGTCATTGGTCAAGAGTTTTGATCGTAATTCTGAAAAAGAGTGTTTGACCAAACGAAACATTGCAACACTTTGGGAATATCAACATCATCATCATTCGAGTTTCTAAGGCATCTTTAAGTTCTTGGCTGAGGTCTTGCCTCATCTTCCTATATGCAATGATTCTAAAAAATAATAACTAGTGTATTTATATGTAAATTGATACGAATATGTGCCGAGCACGATGATATATCTGATACGAACAAAATTTCTACCGCTTTGCAATGTCTGACAATACTATTATCTTATGCAAAATAATGGCCAACAATATTATTTTCAGATATTATTTTGCGTATTTGCAATATTATTACAATGTCTGACAATATTATTATCTGAATTTATAATAGCCACGCTAATATTTGACAATTCGTCGCCTTAGTGGTTTTTTTATCGTTCCTCAAGCTTGCATCTCACTAAAATTGCAGATTAACTTTAACTGCGCGTGGGAGCTTTCTATAAACATTCAAGGGCTTTCTAATTGATTAAACTGCAAAATGCATTATTTTATTTTAATCCCTTATTGGCAGTGGTGGGCAAATTCCTGTATGAAAGTAATGACACTACGTCACCAAAAATTACTGTAAAAAGTAATAAAATTATCGTGTTCGTTACTTCTCGGAAAAAGTAGTCAGTAATTCGTTACAAATCACTTTGAATGAAAAATTTTGCGAAAATGACAATAATCTACTCTACATCACTATTTCTAATGGCGCTAAAGAAAAAAAAACTAGATTTTGTCTGGGATCCAAGTATGATTATCAAGTTATAGTTTTCATTATGCTACCTCTTCGATAAGGCTCAGTGCTCGCCAATATTATTTTAATCACTATATTACGTCTGAGCGTCGATCCCATGGTCTGAGTGAGTACAGAATTGCTTTAAAACTAAGCGAGTTCCAAATTTTGGGTCTTTTGTTTCTGCGGTCAAGGTCATATTATAACAAGCCGGCTACTGTGACTCCTGGTGAGCTGAAGCCAAATCACGCTTACGTTATGATTCAAGAAGCAAAATCGAGCAATAAAAATTTAATGCTGTAAGTCACTCCAAATTTATTGCACTTCCTCAGGTTTTGATAAATAATTTCAAATAAGTCGCTAAATATACGCTAATAATCTACATAACACGCTTAAGGTATTTCTCACATAAAAGTGCTCTCAAGATAAAAAATGTAAAAAATGTGATTGATCTATTTTTTGGTCGAGCGGTAAGGTGTTTGTCTCTGGAGCGGGAGGTCTAACGTCTTAAGGTTCTAATCTCGAGCCGGTCAAATCATGCACAGTGTTGCCAACGGCACGCCACCGCCACGACATTTCTTCAAAGGAAATTGTGTTGTCCAGGCGCAATGGCATGAAGATGAGCCCCGCCAACTCGTTACACGCTTTGGCATAATACAGCGAGTATAATAAAAGATTTTTCGATCTATCACATTCCGGTAGTATTTTTTCAATCTATTATCTTCATAGTACTTACCGGCAGAGCCCAGTTTATCGTGTGGCAAAATGGTACCATATTAGTAAACTGGAAACTAACAGCTTGTCTTGTTTCTTCATGGTTCATTTGTTCTAGAATATGCCGGTTCGTCCAATCAGCGTGACTTTTTTCTTCACGGATCATTCGTTCTACGAATATGTCCAATCAATTCAGTTGAATATGCATGACGGCAAAAATAATCACAAAAAGAGCAAACTTTTTTCTTCAATGCTCTTCTCTTTTTCTCCGCGCGTTTGTATCTGGTTTACTAATAAAGAGACGATGATGGCACTGTGCCTAAAGCAATATTGCGACCCCTGGGCGGCGAAGATTTTTTTTAGGTTGTTTTAGCTCTAGTTTCGACGGAAAATGCGACTCCTAAACGGTGGAAAACTTTTTTTTGGTCAACAAATTTTATTGGCTGAAAATGTGGTAAAGGGTCTGGCGCAGTATAAATTTGGTCTCGCCTACTGGTATCACCTCTTTTTAGTTACTAAATATATTATAAAAGTTTATAAAGAGGACGTTTGTGATTTTATTCGCTTTTTGCAAATTTATCTTTGTTTATTATGTGTTTGTTTTTTTTTTGACAATCTTTGGAAAGACTCCGTAGTTTTCAGCTTTTGCCCTAAAAAATTATTTCGCCAAAAATGTTTAAAAATATTAACTGCTTTGGACAAAATACTGTCCTTTTTTTGTGTTGATGTAATAGCTATAACAAAATTTTACCCATTGGCGTATGAAAGAATAGGGTATTGCAATATCTATCATCGGGTTTTGCACAGCATCAAAATTCGATACTACGCGAAGGTAGATAATAATGTTAACCATTGATTATTCAGATCGATGTTGATTAGTCAAAGAAACAAAACAAAACTTTCCTAAATAAAGCCTGGGCATGTTTATAATTAAGCAAACAAACAAACAACAAAATACCGCCACCGAAGTCTCCTCCTTAAAACCAGCGGAATTAAAAAATTTGACAGTATATTTTCTATTGTTATTGCGCATTTGTTGCATCCCTATGCAGAGTTGTAAACGGGCAGAGTAGTTCAGGCCCGAACCCAAAAATATAAGCTCAAACCCAAAAACTAATTTAAAACCCAAATTATGCCCGAAAAAAAACAAAAGTTAAGTAAGGTCTGAAAAATTTAGCAATGTTGCCAAGCTATTTTAATCATATTTTTGTGCACCTAAGACAAAAAGCACGTCTCAGGCCCGGATAAATCCCGAAATTTTTGTCAAGTTTAGGCCCAAACCCGGCCCGAAAAGCCCGGCCCAACAACCAATTCTGTCCCTATAAGCTCTATCAACGATCGATTGTCTTAGACGAAACTAGCACTTCACGTATAAACCATTCTAGCACGCAAAGACGTACAATCCATGGTACGACCCTGTGTCATTCTCAACAGAAACAACTTTTTGTTGGCCGGTTTTATTACCTAAACAGTCAGGCAAGCATTTCTACTGGATGGTAATATTTACAAAGTAGTCTAATTTGTAATTAGTAATTTTAACACCTCTAAAAAATTACAAAATTACCACAAAAGTTACTTTTTTTGAAAAGGAGTGTCATTACTGTAAAAAGTACTAAAAAACTAATTCGTCATTGCCACCATTGCCTATTGGGAGGTCTAAATTTTATCTGCTTGATTGCTACCACAGTTGTTTTACTGACAACACAGTTTTTGACCTTCAGTCAACTGAATGAATTCACAATATAATTCTCCCAAGTTTAAAGCTAATTAAAAAAAAAGTTAGCAATGTTTCGTTTGGTCAAACACTCTTTCAGAATTACGATCAAAACTCTTGCCAATGACGTCACCAAAACGCTTGTGACGTCATCACTTTGATTTAAGCAATTTTTTATTTGGAACCCAAAACCTAACTCTCATTTACTATTCGAGCCATCAATTCGTCATTTTTTTCAATAACTTTGGCAATGACGTCACCAACAATGACGTCATCAATTTTAAAGTAAATTTTTTAATACCTGCACTTGAAAACCAACTATTACTCAAAACGTGGCACTTTTACAACTTTTGGATTTGCTGTTGGATAGTAAAAGCTCTTTGGCACTAGATGGCAGACTTTAAAGACTGAAAAAGGGGGAAGTCCCACGTCCAAAACATGGGGTTTTTTTTTTGGTGGCTCAGGACATGGTCCTGAGCCATCGTGCCAAATTTCAGCTTATTATAAATTTTTTCAGGGTAAAAGCTATTTCTACCGGACTATTGTTAGACTTGTGAAATAAGAGATAAGTAATTTTTGTGAACTTGACAATCGATTTTTAGTTTGGGAATCAAACCGTGTGCCTACAACTTATTGATTAGAAAATGAATGCGCTACCATCTTAGCAATACCACCACCACTACATAGTTTTTCATTTATGATGCAAGAACAATTCAGTATAATGTAGAACATTAGCATAAAATTTTAATGCATGATTAGAAATTTACCATAAATATTTTTCATAAAACCTCTTATAAAGAAATAGATTAAATAATATCTTGACGCAGCAACTGGTGAATGTGTTGCAATATCATAATTGTGTTTTCTAATGCAAAGTAAACATATTCCCCTAATTTTGCAATCCTTTCGAAATGTTATGTACCACTTTCTGTAATTAGACCAGACTTCATATTTTTATATTTTGTAAAGAAATTCTCAAGGTCTGCATTAACTTGTAATGATTGTTTTTGTTATTGCAATGATTAGGTAATTACCGGTACTCATTTGAAGCAGAAAAATATTAATTCAATTGGTTATTTTAAACTTTCTTTATCTGTGCTATTTTATTAGATCAGTATGAGTAGTTCAATAGTCATAAAGTTACCTGCACGAAAAAAGCGCTCTGTGCAAGTGGAACAGTCAACTAATGCTCTTTTGGTCACACCTGGGGATGTAATAACAGAAGATACAGATTACATGAGAGGACATGGTTAGTATTTAAAGTGGTTTTGACTAATCATAGATAACATAATTTGTTGTGTCTTCTATGCATTTAGAATCTGACAAAAAGTTTCAAAATCTGTTAAATAAAATTTACATGGGCTATTATGTGGCTAATTCTCTGGAGTAACAAGATGATAGCATGTTTGATAAAACTGGGTTAAATTAGGTTATATTTTGGTAAGTTCTTATATTTCAATCCAAACTCATTAGTGGTTTGTCTTGATAATTGTCACCCTAATAAAAAAAATGTCTAAGTCATTTTTTTGAGTTTTGGGAAAAAGGAAAAAAAACTTTCTCAGTTTGCTGTGAAATGACCTATTGTTACAAAATTTCTGCAAAAATATGGTACATCAAAATGATTATTTTAAAGATTACCGACGTAATTTTTCTTGTAAGCAACTCAATGTACTTTAACTCGATGACAAAGTGACTTAGGCAAAAATAATACAAATTTTTCTGTGACTTGGGCCAAAAAAATATTAACTTTATCTTGATTAGCATAGCTATTATTTCTTTAACATCCATTTAAATGGTTAAAAATTAGGCCTAACTAGTGCAGAGACGAACTGCATGGAGGAACTAATTTCATCTTGTTTTTTTATATATACAACAAAATCGTTTCAGGTATTTTTGAGTAGTTGACATCTTGTGAAGATAACTAGATTACAGAAATAAACTAAAACTGGAATTCCTTCTGATGAATGCCAAGGAACTGCATCGATTCAGTTTTGGTGGGATTTTAGATTGGGTTGGGGGCAAATCACATGCAATGACGTCATCAGAATTTTTTTTATTGAAATGTTTATCTTTGAAGCTTTTCATTTGACACTCATCAAGAAGAATCACCAGAATGGAGAGCTCAGGAAAAGGAGCGGCTTTTTGTAGAAAAAAGCCGAGTCGTGATTGCCTGGAAAAAAAAGAATGAGAGAGCGTCATTAGTGAATTCTTTTTGTCGGCAGAGGATGTGGTTAGAAGTTTTGATGAAAGTGGCTTCAGAAGAAGATTTAGATGGTAAGGAGAGCGGCCTTGGGCAAGAATAAAGAATCTACTGTCATCATAATGTTAGGCACAGACTGGATTTTGTAAAAGACAAAGTAGCCCAATGGCTGAATCAGAAGCAAGAGACTGAGTATTGCTCTCGATGGAAGAATTACACCGACGGGCTGAAAGTAAGCGTATCTGGAAAAAAATAGCAAGAGCGGATAAATTTGGGGAAGTGTTGTTTAATTCTGTTCTGCAGCCTCTGGGAGGTACGACCTACGTAGCGACTTCCACAGTTGCATGAGGAATGATAAATCACGTTGCTTTCTTTGAAACAAGCAGTACTTTTTTGTTGGTAGCGGAAAGAAGCTCGTTGGTAGAGCAAACAACGTGTGGTTTCACAGCAGAAAAGCACTGCTTTACAGCAGATTTTACTTGCATTTCAAACTGGGTAGAAACAAAACCGAGCAATAGAAGAAGTAGATAGACGGAGCATTTCTCTGGTCCGAATTTAGGCAGAGCTTGATATTCCTTTATCTTCTTCGCCACAAACGACTTGATGATGTGCTCAGAGTATCCATTTGTCTGCAATGACTGGTGAATGTGGTTTTCCTGTAGATGGAGGTGATGAACTTGGAAAGAGATTTTTCAACCAAACACGTCCAGGAAAAGAAGAGCCATTTTAGATTTTTTTCAAAAGTAAAGCAAAGAGAAGCGAGTTGTGGCTGTCAGGAGGAGGAAAGGTACCGGAGGATATTCTGAACTGTAGAAAGCATCAGCACAGATTCCAATAGTTTTCTCTGGAGTGACATCAGTAAATAAACTCGAAATGTCGAAAGAGCAGAGAAAGACGGAGGAACGGTCCAAATTTGAAGTTTTAATTAGCAGCAAAAGTGAAACAATCCAGTATGCAGTTGCTCTAATAGAGAATGAGAACCAGTTTGAGAAGAGAAGAAAGATATTTGGCCAGCTGGTATTGTGCTGAATCAGTCATATATTTTTCTTAAATTTTCAAATGAGAAACTATTGTGGAACAAAGATATCGTTGAATGGAAGATCAGACGCTGTGGCCTGGTTTGCCAAAAGTTAAAATGTCTTAATTAGGAGATGTGTTGAGTAAATTAGTGAACTTAATCATATCAGAGACAGGGGTCTAGGGACAGAGCCCCCAGCTGTCGGAAGCTATGGGAGTTCAGGGGCAAAGCTCTCAGCTGCTGGGCGATTTTTGAAAAAAAAGCTGTTTTAATGCCATTGGATCACATTTTGCACGTGTTTAAAGCCATTTAAAAAAAACTAAATTTTAACATGTAAAAGTCAGTTGAAAAAATTAAATTGTTCAATCCTCCTTTTACTTTTTACAATTTAAGTCCAAAGCACGTTTAAAATCTTGCATTCTGGGGTTAAATTTTGGAAGTGATTTGGCCCAGGTAGATGAAAGTAAGGCACATTGCCTCCTGCAATATTTTACCGCTAAATAATAATTCACTCAAAGAAACCTTTTGGGTATTTTTGTTTTGCCACAGAAATAACCAGTTGTAAAAGTACATGTTTGGTCAGGGCCCCCTTGATTTAAATTCATATTCAATAATTTTATTTCCCCAAGCTGATTTTTTTTCAAAAGTATTTTTACACGTTAAAACTGGCAAGGTGGAGGTGAATTGTAGTTGAAAAATGGTACAATAGAATGATGGTTACGCTTACTAGCCCTCTTATTGCCCTGGGCAGATTTACATCATGCAGGGCCTTTGGCACTTTTAAGATTTTTGCAACATCTTCCTACCAAATATAGGTGAAAACCAAGAAACAGTCTTACCATCTGAGCGCAGGACCCCTGGCACTGTGCCATAAGGTAAATCCGGCCCTGGTTATTGCCTTACGTTCATAAAAATTTTGGATGAGGGCCTGAGGTAGCAACTTTTAGGACAAAAACCTTTAACTTCAACCGGGTTATGCAATAAAATTGGTTGGCAAAAATTGAACTGAAGGGGCCCGGGCCTTGTCAGTATTATTATAAATTACTGTTGTATGAAAAAAATACTAAAAAAAACTGAAACTGAAGAAACAATAAACTTTTTTGTCACATTTTTATGATTGGTGGCACTTCAATTGGGGGTCCCGAGTTCTCTCCAGTTCACAGCTATGATATTGACTCATAGAAGCATGGAATTAGATTACTGGTGGTCGTACTGGGTAGTAACATCAAACTGGGCTGAAGCGTATGCTGGGCACTGGCCTATTTTCACAAACCACAGCTCTTGAAAGTAAACTCAACCAATTGCAGTAACTTATAATTACAATAACCGCCAAAATACTGCTCACTGATTACCATAAGCAGCAGATAAGTTACCACAAGCAATTATTTTATTTCTAATTGTTTCTACTCTTGCTGTGGAGCAGTACTGTGGTGTTTTCAAAAAATCTTTCTGTTTTCAAAGGATTAATTTTTTTTCTGAAAGCAAATGTACTTTTTCAATGCCTAAGTCAACATTGACTGACATAGGCTAATCATGAATTGCCTAAGTCCGTCTCTGGACTAGGCATTTTTATTATAACACTATAAAATGCCCTCTAGCAGGAAATTTTAAAATCTGAAAAGTTTACTAGGTGCACCGTTCCACACTGATCACTTTGGTATAAAGTACTCATTTTGCCCAAAAAGTGACTTAAAGATTTATTTTATTGGGCTGACGTAATTTGTGATGAAACCATGTTTTTAGTTTTTTTCTTTAAGCAGGGGCAGGTTTTGTTTTTTCAAAAGGAAGCAAAGTAATAAAAAATAGTAAATTACTATAGCTTGAAGAGCACAATACTTGTCACGCAATATAATCCTTGTTTTTGTACAAGGCTGCATAAAACCATCTTGGCCAGGTTATATAATATGATGTACCTGGAATGGTCGTTGAGTCTGCAACTTTTTACCAGTTTTTTTACTGCTAGTTGAATGACTGTTGAGTGGATTGCTTGAGAGGATAGAGTTACTTTGATCAATGGTTCAAGTGGGACAAATGATTTGGTTGGTTGGTTGGTGCTACCCAATCCCTTTTTCAAAGATGGGAGTTGCTTGAAGAGTGCAAATACAGGGTGTCCCTCCCAAAAAACGTTACACTTTTAAAGTTTATTAAATCGTTTCAGATTGCACGTAATAGTGCTTTTGCCAATGAAAAGCATTTATCATAGAATTTCTGAAAAATTTAAGTCATTATATCGACTCTAAAGTTCAGTTTTTTGCTCTTAACATTGATTTTGATACTAGTAGTGAATAAAATGATTGATAAATCCTCCACTTTGATTCATGCGACATTTAAACTGACAATGCGCTGGCAAGTGGGCATATCTTGTTTGAAAATCTGATAATTTACATCATCTCAGCCTGTAATAATTCCCGAACAGTTTGATGATAATGATAATACTTCATGGTTCTTTATTTTTTTTCTTGTGAGAAAGGGACGGTGGCGCTATCCCCTGGACAAATCCGCACCGACTTAGGAGTGATCATTTTTCAAGTTTTTCTGTCGATTTTTGGTCTTTTCTCACATAAATTTGCTGCTTGTTCAAAGCCACCAAGCAGAGATAATCATCACTTTAAAGTGCCTTATCAAAGGACGCAACAACGTGACTGGTGGCCACTGACCAGGGAGC
Source organism: Trididemnum nubilum (assembly GCA_963965965.1). Taxonomy (NCBI): domain Eukaryota; kingdom Metazoa; phylum Chordata; class Ascidiacea; order Aplousobranchia; family Didemnidae; genus Trididemnum; species Trididemnum nubilum. The sequence continues at coordinate 36,012,605 of OZ014490.1, forward strand.
TGGTTGAACCTTGCATCCAATCAGGTTTGTTGTGAAATCTTGGTTTTGTTTTTGTGGATATTTTTCTTTGCATAACTTCACAAGAAAAAGTCCAAAAGGTTGAGACCAGGGGAGCAAGCCTGTAAGTGATCTGCCTTTAAATTCCCAGCCTAGTTGTTAAACATTTTGATACTCATTTTTGTGATTATTTTTCTTAACTTCACTACTCAAAATCTAGTCCAAAGAAATGAGGACAGGTGAGCAAGGAGCCTGCATGACTAGGTATCAATCCAGGTTTTTGTCTGTTACTCCATAGTATATACCTTTTTAGCTAAATATCAAATATTAGTATTAAACAGATTTCCTGTCTTTAGCTTAATCACTTTAAAAAAGATGAAAGTGTTAAGAGTAAAGAATGTAAAGTATCGATGAAAACAAAACTGTAGCGTTTGTTTTGCGGACACCCTGTACTCGTAAAGCTCAAACCCAGTTAGTTGGTGGTTACAGGTTAATGCTAAAGACTGAGAGGAAAGCAAGTGAGATGTGGATGGAGTGAGTGTTCACTTATACTCTTAAACTCGCACTATTCGCTGTAGTGATACGATTTTTGTTTCAGGCACTTACGCTAACGATAATGATCCAAAATTGTATTCATCAGTTGCTGGTGTAGTGGAGCGAATTAACAAGCTGGTGTGTGTTAGGGCTTTGAAAACTCGTTATAATGGTGAGGTTGGGGATGTTATTGTTGGAAGAGTGAAAGAAGTGCAGCAAAAACGATGGAAGGTAAATAGTTGCTTGAAATTTATTCATTTTAATCCATTACATTTTACGCAACTGGAATTTTTGTTTGGTGATCTTGAGGCTCGTCTTGAATTGTAAGAACGTATTTTGAATTCATTTTAAACAAAAATCTGGTACGCATGCCACCTTGCTAGCGCAAAAATTGCATTTACATTTAAATAGCGGTATGCTTACAATTTTATGTTGAGTGTAGAACTGAAGCAGTTTCTTGGAATGATTTTAAGATCAGCTGCGGCTCTCCTGTATTTTAGGTTGAAACGAATTCCAAGCTCGATTCAGTTCTCCATTTATCGTCAGTCAACTTGCCTGGCGGGGAACTTCGCAGGCGATCAGCCGCAGATGAACTAACGATGAGAGAGTATTTAAAGGAAGGCGATCTCATTAGCGCTGAAGTGCAACAGGTGCGCCCAGTTTCCAATTGTTTTCTATTTCTCCACTATTAGCGACGCAGTGGCCACACACTCTGTTCTGAAATGGGGGACCTTGGGTTCAATTCTTGGGCTAAACAAATGTTACTATTTGCTTTCACGTTGTAAGAACATAAGTGCAAGTGAGCAGGCGTAATCTAGAAAGTCTACCAAGTGCCAACTCGTTTCACCTTTTTGGTTTGATCGTAGCACGTGAACTTAAACGAGGACTAAAGGCAAAATCAATGGGGGTATCTAAAGATAGGCCAATCGTAGTAGACTACATTAGCGTTGACTTCATCCTTTTTGACCCCAGTAATTCTAAAGCTATTTTACTTCAAACACGACGTCGGTGACTCGAATGTTCTAAATTTCAATAGTTTTTATTGGCAATCCTGTCATTGATAAGGATTTGCGTCTTAGCTACGCCTTCCCAGTTCTAATCTAAAACATCGATTAGGCTACTGCATTGTATCGTTTCGCTGCGCACTAATCGGTTTGATCTTATCAGCACAACAGATCTGAGCTGGTAAAAGCATACGACTTTTCCGTAGCTAGCGATTTCAGTAAAATCAAGCTGGCAGATACATTTCAGTGTAAATTCTCGCCTATTCTAGCAATAAAATTTTAATTTGTAAGCTACACAGTACAAACTCATACCTGATAATAAGACTACCAATACTTGAGTAGGCCTATTGTAAATGCTTACGGTATTTTGTGACCTTAGAAACTGAGTTGAAAACAATGGCCTGCTAGTCTATTCTAATAACTTTACTAGGCTTACTTTCGCTTGTTCTTAGACGTTTGTTACCTAGGCTATTGTACATCTACTCTTTTTTCCAGCTCGGATCTGTTCTGCTGACAAGATCAAACTGATTCTAAAGAGCGCAGCGAAACAACCTAATGCAGTAGCCTAATCTTTGCTTTAAGACAGAACCGGAAAGGCGTCGCTAAGACGCTAATGCTTATCAACGACAGGATTGCCAATAAAAACTATTAAAATTTATAACATTCAGGTCACCGACGTCGTGTTTGAAGTAGGATATCTCTAAAATGGCTGGGTCAAAAAGGATGGAATCAACGCTAATCTAGTCTTATGCGATTGGTCTAACTTTAGATACCCCCGTTGATTTTGCCTTTAGTCCTCGTTTAAATTACTGCTTTTATGGCCTAATTTTAAAATCCCTTGAGAAAAGTACTAAATGCTTTGCTTACGTAACTAGATAGGAGTTTGCCAGCAAACCCATGAACGACCAACGCATAGCTAATGCTGTGACGCTCAAAACTACTTTTTGTCTACTGTAAAATCAGCAATTATCCAAAAATATCTGATTATGGAACCTCCAGAAAAGTAGAGTCAAAATATTTGTCAGTTAAATATCTCCTGATATCATAAAACACGGGCACCCTAGCTTGAGCCGTTCAAAAATTGATTTTGGGGGGGGTCTATTTGGGGGGTCCCTGGGGGGATGGCACCCCCAAACTATGTCAAAATATTTGTTTGTTACATATCTGCTGATATCAAAACAGACTGGCACCCAAGTTGAGCTATTCAAAAAATTGATATTTGGGGGGTTTCCGGGGGGAGGGCACCCCCAAACTATTTCAAAATATTTGTCTGTTAAATATCTACTGATATCAAAAAGAACTAGCACCCTAGCTTAAGCCGTTCAAAAATTGATTTTTGGGGGGTCCATTTGGGGGGATCCCGGGGGGTGGCACCCCATACTATGTCAAAATATTTGTCTGTTAAATATCTACTGATATCAAAAAAGTAGAACTCTACCTTGAGCCATTCAAAAAATTAATTTTTGGGGGTCCATTTGGGGGGTCCCCGGGGGGTGGCACCCCCAAACTATGTCAAAATATTTATCTGTTAAATATCTGCTGATATCATAAAACACTGGCACTCTAAGTTGAGGCTTCAAAAAATTGATTTTTGGGGGGTCCATTTGAGGGGGGTCTTCGGGGGGGTGGCACTCCCAAACTATGTCAAAATATTTGTCTGTTAAATATCTACTGATATCAAAAAAAGTAGAACTCTACCTTGAGCCGTTCAAAAAATTCATTTTTGGGGGGTCCATTTGGGGGGGTCTCCGGGGGGGTGGCACCCCCAAACTATGTCAAAATATTTATCTGTTGAATATCTAGTGATATCAAAAAGAACTAGCACCCTAGCTTGAGCCGTTCAAAAAATTGATTTTTGGGGCCCCAATTTGGGGGGGTTCACGGTGGAGTTGCCCTAAAAAATTTCGGGAGAAAAAATTGCATTTGCAGCTCAACAACTTTACACAAAACTTAGATTTCCATGTTTTGTGGTTTAGGAGAAGAAGAGCGTACAAAAATTAGGAAGAAAAAAGGAAAAAAAAAGAAATAAACCTCATCGCGGCCAAAAGTGGGTTGGTTGGGATGAAAGGGTATATTGAGACATACAAGCCTATGAAATATTTTTTGCCGTACTGAAGCCGTTTTTGACTGAGACCGCTTTTTACGCCAAACTTGCGGGGCGGTTTTCGGGTTCTAAAGCCGAAGTCACGTATCCTATTGCCTCGAAATTTGGTACAAACATACAACTCATTAATCTCAAACTGCTGTCAAAATTTCATGTTGCTAGACCCAACCGTTCTCGAGTTATAAGCAAAAGTCTGAAATTTCGCACTCGTTAGTTTGAAAATGGCCGAGTAAAAACAAAGGAACACGCTACGCGAGCGTCGGTCGTTCCAATTACGCATGTGAGGGCAAATAACGGTGTGTTGCTCAATCTCCATGACGATGCTTTGCTTGATTTACTGGAATATGACTATGTCGATTAACTTGTACGCAATGAATGCTGAGTAGTCCTCTATTAGTACAGTATTGTTTTTCATAGCGCTGGGAATTTGGAAACTCAGTTACTTGTCTTAGGTTTTGCACGTGACGTGCATAACTCAAAATAATTTACGTTGCTGAAGCAAAAAGTACTGGAGTAGTGTTGTGATTTTTTACTGCTACAGTAAATCTTTCAGAGGAAAAATTAGCAAAAAAATATCGGCAATAAAGCATAGAGAACCCAACCTTTATCATATTCTGTATGATCTAAAAATGTACATTTGCGGTATAGCGAAAGCTTAATTGTGTTACTAGGCCAACAAGGTTTTCCTGTTACTGGAAGCAGAGCGCAGCAGAAATGCTACACCCAAAAACCCCAATTAAATTGAGAATCCGGAAAAGAAAAGTGGTTATTTCCACAGCACACGAAGAGTAGGCATTCCATGATCACTTAGGCGGTCAATGCTGAATGATACCTATTTGTTGCCTTTTGCGACCCGCTGGGTGGGTCATTTCACTTTTCTGCCCCGAATGAAGCAAGCTGAAAGCTGATTTCGTTTATGCAGGCAGATTGACAAATTTTCATAGAGAATGATGTCTAATAAATTATGATACAATTTTATTATGACTTGCTAATGGCATTTTTGATTTAATCGCTTTTACGAACTGCATGAATAGCTTCATTTAATGTGGTTGCTTTTTAAGTGATGCCCAACGACTAAGTGTTAGAACTTGAATATTGCTAAAGAAGCAGCGATGAAAAAGTATGACTTGGCAGTTAGCACCATACTGAGTGCAAGTTTCAACCAATTTCACGATTCGAGTTTCGTCGGGAAGGCCGCTGTAGCTTTTATCCAAAACGTGCTTACGATTAAAGAGCCTTGTCGTTTCTTGTGGCAGCAAGAAAGCCTTTAGAAAAGCACAACCTTGTGGTTGTGTTGAAAAAAAGTAACATGGAGGAAAAATCACGTGGTAAACTATGGTTGATTTGCAGAGGTGAAGTCGAGGACACAAGGCTCGAGGCCAAGGACACAAAAAAAAAAGAGGCCAAGGCCAAGGACAGCCTTTCGGAGGACAGACCCTTTCGAGGCCAAGGACAGGAATGCTCGAGGCCAAGGGCCAAGGACACAGCCGCAAGTGTTCTCCAAAAAAAAATTAAAAGGTTTTCAAAAAAGTTTTTCAGGCAATCTCCGATTCATAGGCGTAGCCAAAATTCTTGACTGGGGGAGGCCCAAACCACAAATCACATGCAATGACGTCATCAAAAATTTTCAAAGGAGGAAGTTTTTGTGGGACAAAGATATCGTAGGATGGAAGATCTGAAATCGTTGCCTATTGGCACTTAATCAGGATTTTGCAAAGAGAGAGGGCCTATTAAACTAATAGTTGAAAAGTGCAAATATCTAACTTTGGAGACGTGTTGAGAAAGTTAGCGTAACTCAAACGTATCGCAGACGTATCACAGACGCCATTGAGTCACATTTCGCACGTATTCAGAGCCATTTGAAAGCACTAGATTTTTGAAATTTGAAAGCCAATTGAAAAAATGAAATTGTTCAATGCTCCTTTTACTGCAATTTAAGTCCAAAACACGTTTAACATCTTGCATTTTTGAGTTAAATTTTAATTGTTAGTGATGTGGTCCAGGTAGGGAGAAGTAAGGTGCATTGTCTCTTGCTGCATTTTTGCAGTAAATAATAATCCACTCGAAGAATTTTCCTTAGAGATTTTTGTTATGTCATGAAAATAACCAGTTATAGGAGTGCACACCGGCGCAGCCAGGGGGATTAGGCGGACCAGTCCCCCCCTTTTGAAAAAGCACAATTTCACAAAAAATATTTGAAAAAGATAAAATGTCAAAAAACTAATTTAAAAACGCTCAACTCGAGTGTAATTCAACCCAGAGTTACAAATGAGCAACGTCAAAACTTTGATATTTTTTGAAAACTTTTTTTGAAAACTTTTTCTTTTTTGAAAGCTTCTCTATCTTTGAAATATTTCAGCCTTCTAGTTGTTTCCAAGATATTCAGGTTGAAAAAACGTTTGCAGCAAAACGGCAAAGTGAATCATAGTTGACGTAACAATGGAAATAAGTTACAATCAAAAAATCAATTTTGGTAAATATGATTGAAAAAGTTATCTATTACGTCACATTAATATAACAATCGCGTGTAAAAGCTTGATTTTATTGAAGCAAGAATTTAGCCACGTTGCCTTTTTGCAACGCAGGGTGAAAACAAAACCCGAAGAGTCGGAATGTTTGTATAGTCAATGTTGATATTCCTTGTAAATGTTCGATGATTGCATAACCCCTATCGCGCTGCCTTGGAATGATAACGTCTTGTCAGCATACTGCATTGCTTTTGCGGGAGAACGCAAACGAGGCAGAAAGCAGCGCGATTTTGCACCAAAAAACGCAATCCATTTTGTTTCAAAACATAGTTTTCCAAAAGTAGAATCAGATATTCCGAAAAGTAGAACCAGATTTCCAATTTTCCGAATCAGAAGTTGGGGCGGCCGAGATCTGACGTGTATCAGTCCACGAATTAAATGTCACCATAGTCAAATCGTATTTTTCGACCCTAATGAATTTCAAGAATATTTTAATTGAAAACATTCCGAAAAAAACAGTAATTGCAGAAGGAAGAGAATGACTCTCCAAGTCTCCATTTATTATGCCGTTAACGTCGAAATTGATTTTTTATTATACTGTATTGGGTCAGTTTCACCGATCACGCGTGTTTTTGAGTATAAATATACGCATGTCATTTGATTGCATGCAGTTTGCTTGTTTTTCATTTTTTTTGCGTTTATGGTGAAAACGATATCGGACGTAATTGGTCCAAATCGCCTTATATAGGCCTACAATTAGACCAACAGCCTAGAGAACACGTTTACCTGAAAAACGGCGGAATCAGAAAAAGTTTTTGTAAAAGCGTGGCAACAATGTTAGTTTGATCATTCAACTTTATATTGAGCTGAGTTGGGGAAACGGGGGATCGGCTGGTTTGAATTAATTTTACAACTTCAAACTGCGCAATTTCAAATGGTTATTACAGTAAATGTATGCTAGTTTATTTTTAGGAAATCTTTTTCGATCAATTTCTATGTTCGCATATTATACCGTATGCCTGTGTTGATTTGTAAGTGTTCTCGTCGTCTATCCGAGCAGCGAGTCCGGTGACCTTGTTCAAATTGTGTCGAAGTCTGGACTGAGTGCGCTGGTTGCAAGCAAAAAGTCGCGCCGCTTATTCCCGATTTGCACACTACTTAAAATCGTGAGCGCAAAAGATTCGTCTTTAGTTTATTTGAAACCGAAATTCGGTACGCCCGGCATATCGCCTTACCAGCGTACAAGCAGTCAATGGTTTCAAACAAAACTAACGACATGCCCGTACGTTCGCGATTTTAGGCACAGTGTAGGGCGAGCCTAAAAATTTTGTGTAGAAGCTTTCTACGCAGTTTTCGTACTTCATTCATCAAATTTCGTTCGCGGGCGTGCTGTATAAATAAACCCATTGTATTTCGTTATGGCAATTTTTCTGCGTATTCGCATTATTTGATTGAGACAATTAACCGCACGTGAGGAACGGTCGATCGCTATCGCATTTTTTTTTGCTTCATGCTTAGATCCCTATTTCCCATCAATGACAAGAATAACAGTGCAGTAATCAATTAACAAAACTTTGTATTGGCAAACCACAATACAGCGCATTTTTTTCTCCGGAGATAGCAAGCAGTTCGTGGTGTCAACTGCCAATTAACATAAATAATAGTAGGGAGCACTTATTTTTTCAAAAACCAATCATTTTGGGATGTAGGTGGGGGTGGTTCGTATGTTTTTGCAAATTATACATCTCATTTGTTCTTAATTTGTTACAACATACTACACTTGAAAGTTGAAATATTATTATGCCAGCTTGCTTGAATAATAACGGCAATCTGCGACTTTCTCGTATGGCCTACGTTAAGAAAACGCGTTTTTTGCGTCTGCTGATGTATCATCAAATATAATAAAGTTGTAAAACCAGATGAAACCACTTTTATTGTTTTTCATTCATTTATTTTTTTATGCGTCTGCTGCATGAACAACGGCAGGACTCTTGCTTGTTATCGCTAAACCTTTGCGATTTGTTACAATTTGCCTAAATGAAAACTCCGATTTGCTTATGCTTTAATCAGCAAAAAATTTAGTCCACCCCTTTTTTTTATTTCTGGCTTCGCCGGTGGGAGTGCATGTTAGGCCAGGGGGCCCAGGCCCCCTCAATTGAAGTCAATGAATTGTTCAGTCAACATTTTCCACGGCTAATTTTTTTTGAGTATTTTGTGCGCAAAAACTGGGAGGTTGGAGGTAAATTACTGAATTGTTATTGAAAAATAGTACAATAGAGGTTACGTCTACTAACCATGTTATTACCGGGCCGGATTTACATCGCGCTGGGCCCCTGGCACTTTGGGGATTTTTGCAAGATCTTTCTGCCAAATATAGGGGAAGACCAAAGAAAGTTTTACGATTCGAGCGCGGGGCCCCTAGCTGGTACTGCGCCATATTGTGGAAAATCCTGCCCTGGTTAATGCATTACGTTCATAGAAAGGCTATATGAGGGTCTGAGATAGCAACTTTTAGGACAAAAACTCTCCATTTCTTCCGGGTTATACGTTTAAATGCAAAAATTGAGTCGAGGGGAGCCCGGGGCCCCTAGTCTTCCATATTGCTGTTAGTTACTGTTGCAAGCGAAAAATGCTCAAAAGAAACTGAAACTGAAGAAACAGTAGGCTTTTTTGGCACATTTTTGTCATTGGTGAAATTTCGATTGGGGGGGAGGCGGGTTCCCTGCTCTCCCCCTTGGCTACGCCAATGCTCCAATTGTTAAAAACAAAAAAGGTGTTCGCAAATTTTCCGCGAGGTTTTTGGCGTTTTCACACCAAATTTCAACGGTTCAAAAAATAGTGCTGTCCTCGAGCCGAGGACGGGGCAATTTTTGAGGACTTGAGGCTTCGAGGCCAAGGACTTGACCTTCAAGGCCAAGGACTTCAAAATGTGTCCTCGAGGACTCCACCTCTGTTGATTTGCACTAAAAAACTACTGTTGTACACCTACTCTTCAAACTACTTTCAGGCTAAATTATGGCAACTTACAAACGTCTTTGTTTTTAAAGGTCCACCATGATGGTGTCCTGTCATTGCATACGAGAAGTCTAAAGTACGGCAAGCTCGGCCAAGGGTGTTGCGTTGTTGTGTCTCCTTCGTTGATCAAGCGTCGAAAAAATCATATTCACAATTTACCTTTTGGGGTCACAGTTATTCTTGGTAACAATGGCTATATTTGGCTCTATCCAACCGCTACAGACAGAGAAGACCCAGCAGGTGCAGTAATACGACACTAAAAATGCTATTGTGTGTCTTAATGTTATTGTTTTTAAATAATGTGCCCATTGTTTAAGCTGTAATTGGAAACTTTTAGCTTATTTTATTCAGCTTTGTTCATGTAGAATTATTATTGCCGAAAAAACACCAGAACTTTTAGAGGAACTGCTTTGTTTTTGCCTGATGATCTGGTTTGGTTACATGAAGGGCAAAACTTTTTGGAAACTTGAAAACTGATCCACGAAGTCCTTTTTCTGAAAGGGTTTCAAATTTGTGAGATATTCCGGGGCATTTAGATAATACCAAGTTAGTAGTATTTTTTTTAGCTTAAGTGTTAGATTAAGTCAGGATGAATCCTTTTCTATAAATTGACAAAGCGCGATTACTGCAAATAAAAACAAAAAAAGCATTTCGTAACACCTCCACTCTCCTTGGTTGTTTGATTTGTATCAAATGATATAAAGAATGATTTCAACCAATAAAAAATCATTATATATTTAAATCAGCTAATTTTTCAAGATAGCTCTAAATTAATAAAATTTTTATGTTAAAATTGCAACGTTTCGATAATTTTTGTTGTTAAAGCACGTATTTGTTCCATAATTTTTGATATTTTTCCCACATTTACTTACTAGTTTTTTGACCGATTTAAATGTGCCGAATCATTTTGATTGCAAAAATGTCAGTAGTGACGTAATGAATTAGTATAGATTCAGAATTCGTTTGATTTAAATTTTATTTTTCCAGTATGTTTGAAATTAATTGAAACGCCACTTAGTGAGCAACATATTGACTGCACCTCCTTCCCCACAAAAAAACGTTGAAAAAATCTAAAAATAATAAAAATTGATTTAAATTAAATAATTTCTATTTTTAACTAATCATGATTTGTGCCAACCCTGAACACCTCTAGCTCCAGCACAACTGATTACATACATTTTAACTTAAACTCCCTAACAGTGACCGCTATCGCTTAACCATAATGTTTGCCCAGTGTGCTTAACTTTTTAAACACGTAATTGAAAGCGTGCGGAGCGCGTACGGTCACATAGGGTTAGTTTCAAGTTAGCCATCCTACCAAACTCTACTACCCTTTGGATTATTATCAGTAACCTCACGGGTCAGCAACATCAATAGAGCTTAGTTTGTGGTTTATCCATTGTTGACATAGAAAGTTCTGTTCACTGTTTAAGCAGTAACAGTACATCTAATCAAAGGATTATGGTGCAAATGCTTCACTGCATTGTTACTTTTTCAACATTTTGTGCAACAGGGATCTCACCTGCTTGATTAGCCATTATTGGAAGAACAACTAGGTTGTGGCGAATGGTTTGTTGCGGAAATGATGCCCTATACTTGTGACGTACTTCATTTTACAGGAAAAGAAAGCCTAATCATTTGATATGGGTTGCATCAATAAGCATCTGAAGTATCTACGGCTTTATCGTTATCTTTATCGTTACGTCAAACTGGGAAGCTATAAATACAAATTTTATTGTCTCTGGTTCGGCACGGTCAGGAATCGATCCTGGGTTTACCGTTTCAAAGGCAGATGCTCAATCCATTCGACTGCTGATGGTAAATTTCCATTGAAGTCAGACTTGCTCAAGCTCGCCCTCGCAACATTTCTATTTTACAAGCAAGGCTTCCTAACGCGAGACAACTCACCCGGAAATCCTGACGCTAAACTTTTGCGCTCCGCTTCTTTTTTCCTTTTCGTGCTACGCTTTTTTTCTCAAAACGATTAACGTTCGGTTATTGTGACGTAAGTATAATATTTTCCGTTAATTGCAAACTTCATAGGAATCTCGATTTTAGAGAAACAACTCAAAAGCGAGTTCTATTTTTGCGAAAATAATCTTGATATTAAAAATTGATGTAGAAATATTAAAAATGTAATTCAAAGTCAAGTACCGCAAATCAAAATTAATTCATGCAGCGATTAAAATTTATTATTTTTGCTTATTATTATTGGATAACCATGTTGCAATTTAACAAGCATTTTCAAAAAATTTTGTTAGTTTTATGTTAGCAACAGTTGGTCGATAGACAACGCTTAAAAATTAGAGTTGAAATTACGGCAAGTTTGAAAATGATTAAAAATACAATATTTGAAGAGTTGGTTGGTGGTACAGAACTTGAGAATCGCCTTGATTAAAATGTTCATATCTTCCAAGCTTTTCGTCTGACACTTGTCAAGAAGAATCTTCAGAATAAATAGCGCAGGAAAATGAGCGGTTCTTTATAGCAAAAAGCCGAGCCATGATTGGCTGGAAAAGGACCAATGAGATAGTGTACAATCTTTTAAGCTGTACACGAATTCTTTTTGTCGGCAGAGGGCGGGGTTAGAAGTTTTGATGAAAGTGGCTTCAAGAGCAGATAGATGAAAAGGTGAGCAGCCCTAGGCAAGAATAGAAAATCTGCTGTCATAATGTTGAGCGCAGGTAGGATTTTGTAAAAGATGAAGTCCAATGGCTGAATTAGAAGCAACAGACTGGGTATTAGTCTGGGTGGAAGATTTGCACCGACGAGCAGGAAATAATCGTTTTTGGGAAGAAGAGCAAGAACGGATAGATTTGAGGACATGTTGTTTGATTCTGTTCTGCAGCCTTTGGGAAGTACGGCCTACAAACCGACTGTCGCAGTGGCATGAGAATTGATAAATCACGTTGCTTTTCTGTAAAGCAGGCAGTACATCCTTGTTGGTAGCGGAGAGAAGCTCGTTGGTGGAGTAAACAACACGTGGTTTCACAGCGGAAAAGCACTGCTTGACAGCAGATTTAACTTGCTTTTCAAACCGGGTAGAAACAGAACTGAGCCATGGGAGACGTAGATAGACGGAGCATTTTTCGGTCCAAATGTGAACTGAGCGTGAAATTGCTTCGTCTTCATAGCCATTAACGACTAATAACGTGCTCAGGGTATCCATTAGTCAGTAGAATGAACTTGATCTTGTCTGGTTCCGATGGCAATCTTTCAGAACAGATGGCAAGAGCCCAGTGAGTTAATGTCAGGAATAAGTTAGTTTTGCGTTTCCGAGGACTGAAGGAATTCCAGCGTAGATATTGACCGGTGAATGTGGGTTTCCGATAGATAGAAGTGATGAACTTTAAAGGAGATTTTACTACAAGAACATCCAGAAATGGGAGAGCCAGGTTAGATTCTTTTTCGAAAGTAAAGCGGAGAGAAGGATGAAGCGAGTTGAGGCTGTCTAAGAAAAGATCGCATTCATCTTCGTTGCTGAATACTACGAAGGTGTCATTCATATAGCGGTAATACATCTCTGGTTTCGAAGTGGTCTGAAAAAGTTTAGATTCATAGTAGCCAACAAAAATATTGGCAAGGGGTGATCCCATGGCGACTCCGTCAATTTGGCGATGCATGATATCATTGAAGCTAAACTCAACAGACGAAGTAACCATCTCCATTCTCCATGTTCCTGCGCTCTCCATTTTGACGATTCTTCTTGACTAGTGTCAGACGAAAAGCTTCGAAGATTGAACATTTCAATCAAGGCAAAAATACAATAGTTTGTGATCATCCACTCAATCAATTTCCCAACGGGTGGTTTATTTAGTTTTAACCGCAATATTAATGAAGCTGTTAGTTTTTGCTACAGCATTTTGTAATTTTAAAGAACGAAACAACGCGTTCACACGCTTCGTATCAACATGCCAAATTATCGTAATTTTTCCGCCGCAAAATCGAAGCATTTAAACAATAACAAGTTGCTAACCGAAAAACTCAACCATTAAAAAGGTGCTAATTTCTATAAGCTCCAAAACTTTTTCCGTTTATGAATCGTACTTCGCTTTTTAAATCAGAAACACAATATATTAGAAGCTTGTGTAATACCAGGTGATTGCAATATGTTAATGAAAAGGTTAAACTTTAATTTGCAGCAAAGCTTTAAACCATTGCGGAAGGGTTATAAGGTATTATTTTGTTTGCTAAAATAAAATGAAGATAGTAAAGATGATGATGCCGCCTGTCAGCTTTTTTCTCTATAAATTAGAGCATTTTTTTGTACAAATTAACCGCACAGATTATTATTCATGAAATATCTACGTGGTCGTTTAATAATAGCAAAATGATTATTTTCAATTGCGGCATTCGGTCATCGTTTAAAACTTATCGCCAGAATTTTTACAGATTCACTAACTTGAGTTTCGATTTTATCGAGATTATTTTCGCGAAATACAACTCGCTTTTGAGATGTTTTTTGCAAAATCGAGATTCCCATAAAGTTTGCAATTAACGGAAAATATTATACTTACGTGACATAAAAACGGAGCGTTAATCGTTTTGAGAAAAAAAGCGTAGCGTGGAAAAGAGAAGAAAAAAGGAGAAAAAGAAAGAAAAAAAGCGCAGCGCGAAAGTTTAAAGCTTATGGGGTCAGGGTGTCCCGAGCGTCAGGATGTTTTGGGCATCAGAATACCCGGGGTGAGTTGTCTCGCGTCAGGTCAGTCGCGCAGGATGTCGCGGACCGTCCCTGTTATGCAGACTTATTCAAACCTTTTTTAGGTGATGGCGGTTTTAATGTTGATACCGAGCCAATCCAACTTGACGACAGAGAATCTCTGTGTCGAGTTCGAAATTGCATTTTAATTCTTGCCAGAAACTCAGTCATGCTTTACGACACAACAGTTCTTTACGCACACGAAGCTTCCTTGCCATATCAAGTAGGTGTTTCAGATTAATCTACTCATAATATCTGTCCGATTGTCCAGTAAACTGGCTTGAAGAAATGTTGATTTTGTTCTTGCGGTTTTCGCATTTTGCAGTCTACGAACGAAATCTTTTGTATTGTTTTGGTATTGTGCAAGGTCTTCAAATGTATAGCTTTGGGCGTTAACGTGTGAACACTCTTCACGAGTTTTGGTTTTGAGCTATTAAGGTAGGTTTTTGGTAGCTTTAAGTTCATCAAGGGTTTCAATTGATCTTGGTGTTCAAAACTATAAACCAATGATTTTCAACCTTTTTGGGTGTCGGGTCTGGAAACAAGGAAACGATTTAGCGACAGTCGAACCCAAAAACCTTCACATCGAATGAATTCAATTAATCTAAGCACGCCCAATGGACGAGATTCTACGAGACGTCATAACTAAGAGCTCCCAGGTGCCTGGCCAATTTTAAATTTCTTAGGCGAAATTGTCCATTTGAAAAATTTTCACGCTTTTTTAGAGACTTTGATCCCCAAGACAATAGCTTTATAGAAAGTTTTATACCCCAAAAGCATTGACTTTACGAATGCTATCGAATTCGCTGCACTAGTGAATAGTCTGGAATGCTGGCGGCACCCTGAAAAAAGCAGATGTCTGAATGAGAACCACTGTCCTGAACCGTGATTTTCTGGATGGTTTGCATTTCACAACGAGTGGAGCCGTTATGCTTGTTTATTATTGTAATTGCATATTCACCAAGTTGCATCGGAAACAGTGAAGTGACCTTTTAGTCTTCGAGTCAAGCTGCCACTTGCCCACCTGTCTACCACACCCGGTGGAGGTTTCACACCTCTTTTAATTGCTAAACGTCGATTAGGAATAAATTACTCGTCAGGTTAATAAAATCGGTTTGCGCCTGTGGTAACGAATTATTGGTATATAAACAAGTGTGACGTTCGGTTCGCTTGTGTAAACCTGCCGTTTTTGAATATGTTTCTGTTCATATGATATTTTCTATGCTGTTGTTGTCTGCCGATGATCTCACATCCAAAAAATGGGACACCCGCGCATTGCTGTAACGTATGTTTTAATTTTAATGTCTTATCTAGACCTTCTCTCTCGGGTAACTACTACCAAAGACGTTGGTATAACACACTATACAGACAACGTATTTACAATTTAACAGCTACATGTTGAAAAAAGAACTCCTAGCTTGTGTTGAAAAGGTTAGACTAGCCAGCATTTGTACTGCTTGAAAGGTCTTAAGATGGGGTTTGTGGAAGCATAGACTGGTGGAAGCACTAAGTATGACGTAATCTTTCGAACTTGCTTGTTGACAGGTAAAAGAAATCCTTCATGAAGATGTCACTACTGAAATAGTGGATAGAACTATATCTTTAATTGAAAGAGAAAAGTCTGGGCATGGTTGAAATGTTGAATGAAGAAACTTAGTCGGTACGTGGATTTTTGCTTTACAATAGCTTATTTTATCCGAAACTTGGGCGTAGATAAATTAAAAGTGAGCACAAGACTATTTTTTACACGATACGCCAACAGATGCCATCACACTTCTAACCCTATTTTTTTATTTAGCTCCATTATACGAAATATGTCTTCATTAAATTAGAGCTATTTGCATTCTGTTAATTTAAAGATACGAATACAAGAATATCTTGGCACAGAATTAATTAATAACTTAGATACGAAATTGCGTCCCTACAATTCTGTGTAGTCCGTAGCGAAATTCTAGTTGATCAGCTATTTAAGTATAGAGTTCCGTGTGCTAAAGTGGTGAACTAGGTTTTGATTCTGTGTGTGGTCATTGTTCCAGAATTACAAGAAAGTTAGCAGGCTAGATGGTTCATTTTTGGATTATAGGGGTGGGGGCAGTACCCTTATTTACTTAAACTACAAGCCTTTAAAAAGGTTTCTTTGCAAATGCTGGCTGATCGAACAATGACTTTTCGTCGTGTATACTTTGCAAAAGAATGCACAACAGAAGTTGTCGATGTTCGATGTGAATGTTCAAATTGGAAGCAGCACGCTTTTACCGCTTCCACTTCTACATCCTCTAGAGTCACTACAGCAAGGTTCCTTCGCTGTCTCCATGCCTTGGAAAGTAGATAAAGTAGTGGCTGCTTGACTACGAAGATTGAGAGGTTTTTTCACTGTGTCCTGGCCGCGAAAACTTCTTGCAATGAAAAAAACAAACTTGGCGTTCTTTTCGTTGTCTGTTGCACATGTATTTATTTTGTTTGTTTTTTTGTGTGATTCAATTTTTTTAGTATGCGTAAAAAAACAGTTAATGTCTAACGGCGAATACCAAATCCAGGCTCGTCGTACCCCTCACCACATTGGTAACAAAGTGCGAATGGTTTAAAATAGCATGAGGTTAATTTCCAATTAGAATTACGTGCTGACTGCTGAGACCTCTTAACCTGCTAATTGTTTTATACTACGCAATTGTACAATTAAACTCGCTTTGGTACATTGTGTAAGTTTACTCCATATCTAGATTAGTGATTTACCGTGCGTTTTTAGGTTTTATTCAGCTTGCAAAGATATTGAAGACTCGAAGTGTTTTCGGTGATGGCAATGTCTAATGGTTCTAATATCTCGCTGCCAAAGTTGTTGTTGAACGCTGCTTGTTTTGTTGCTATTTTTATTCACATTGAAATTCGAATTAATGTCTGTACCGACCGTATTCTGCACTGCACCATTCCGTACAGTATAGTTTTATCCTTGAATAGCTTTCAAATTGATTATCTTTGAATAGACGCGGCGTTTCAAAGCAGGGTTATCTTCGTATTGAAATTAAGTCAAAGCATAGCATGAGAGGATGTGTTACTGTTACCTCCCATTTGCTCCCGCTTATAAAAATTGATTATTTTTCGAGTCTACCAATGGACTCTTTACGCAAGTGTTGCCTGTTCGTAGCCAACAAACAAGAAACTTTGTTGTAAAGCTCTTTATCGAAGGACGAAGGTACGCAACACATATCGAAGTCGAATATGGATAGACACTAGGTAGTCGTCAATTTTAGCCTCAAAATACTAGTTTTACGAAGTTTTTACATTACGGTACCCAATTTACCATATCCAAAGTTAAAATAGTTGCCAAAACGGCAATAATTTGTTTAAAGATTAGAAATTAAAACAAATTTTGTAAGAGCAAACAGCAAAATAATTTTTCAACTTGAATGCTTTTTTCTTCCGCGTCGAAAAGTTGACTATGATGGATGCGTTGGCGAACGTAATGGCTATAGAGCGTTGGATAAAGTAATGGTATGGATTAGAGTGCCTTTTCGTAAACGTGTTGTTGCTTTGAACTTGATAAAGAATTTTTAAACCATTCGATACATGGGTATTAGAGTGGCCTAAAAAAAATTTTGTTGGAATTTTAAATTGCACACCTTCTCATTTGTGGAGATTTGATGAAAAACTAACCCAGAGAAAAAATTAAACTGATTGAACAAGAGTAAGTGGTCTCCCAAAGCTCCTCAAAATCCTTCAAAAATTGCCAAATTTTACTATATTATATTTTGTGTTTAATTTCTTCCAGTTAATTTCGTTCGAACCCCTTCCAGTCTTTCTTATGAATCATTAAGACAGTGCAATTAAAATTTGATGATAAGAAATGTTTGGTGAAGAGGTACAGGTGTCGTAAAAGGCAGAGAAAAGTCAACTAATAACAACGTCTACATTATTGAATTACAAATACTGTATTTCAACTACAAATGTTCTAAAAAGTTCAAGAAATCAGAAATATTTTTTATAATTTAGACAAAGAGGTGGATTTGCAATACCATATTAAAGCAATAAGCAGCAACTTTGCTGGATTCAACATTTTTATTACAAACAAAACATATAGAACCTTTTCGGCTTAAAACAATTAAGCCCCCTCATCAAGATATTATAAACATCTGAAAAGGAAAATAGAAGCATTACGGCAACATAAATTACGTATAGCAGACTAATAACGTACATTACAGTAAGTCCTCGGGTTACGACGGTCCCGACTTACGCTGTATCGAGGTTACGAACGCACTGCATAAAAATATAAATGATAATACAGTACTGTAATATCGAAGTTTTAAACTGGATCATTGTGATCAAGAAATGCAGAGCTTTGGGCTCATTGGTTTTCGTCATTTGCATCGTTAATGACGTGAACAATTGCGAACTATTACGATTATGAATGAATAATCACTAAGCTTCAGTATGTATATGATATGTGTTGTGTTATTTCATTTTGTATTGCGCACTAGGGATTCGAACCTGAGTTTTGCGTGTATTTCATTTCTTGCTATTGTGACCTCGTGAACTTTTGTGTAAACTTCAAACCTGTGTTTCCTGTACTAGTGCGCTGTTTGCAAAAATAATTATTGCTTTTTTGCTTCAACTGCTTTTCCGTTTGCCCTGCAGTATTTTTGCTGTGTATTTTCCTATATAAGCGAGTGCCATTTTCATGCCTTCAGTTCACCTAAGTTACTAGCTAACTTGTTAAATCTTTATGTTTCCACTCAAAAACATAACAGATTTATTGGCGACGAGGATGGGATGCTGCATTACGGAGGTGTAGCTACGTTCGACGAAGTTCTGCTCCGAGTACGAGCGACGATTTTCTACGAGGAACGAGTGATCGACGAGTGTACGTGCAATGGGCGACGGTTCGAACATCGAGAAACTGATCGAGCTCATGCAACAACAGATTACGGGTCAAAAGGAGCAGATGGAGAATCAGAAGGAGCAGATGGAGAATCAGAAGAAACAGATGGAGAATCAAAAGGAGCAGATGGAGAATCAAGAACGGCGTTTTCTGAAACAACTTGAGCGCCAGGAATCCCTTCACAAGGCTCAAATGGAAGCTCTCTTGAGTGCGGTAGATAAAACTAACACCGTTGCTTCTACTTCTTTGCAGGGCGCTACTCCGAGCTTTGTGCAGTTCGACCCGTCATCGGAGCTTTGGACAGATTACTGGGCGAGATTTTGTACGTTTGTCAGCGCTCACTCTGTTTCCAACGATCGAAAGGCTCAGATTTTCCTAACTAATCAGTCTTCAACTACGTATAAACTGTTGTCAAATTTAGCTTCTCAGGAGACACCCCCGAAAAGCATCAACGAACTTACTATGACCGAAATTGAGACCTACATGAAGCACCAGTTCGATCCCAAGCGGTTTGTTGTACGGGAACGTTTTAAGTTTTGGAGTGAGATGCAACGCAAACCGGGTGAGTCTGTTCTGGAATTAGCAGCACGTATTCGGCAGGCTGCCGCTACTTGCAATTTTACAGCTATTAAGGATCCCTTGGACGAAGCCCTGCGTACTCGCTTCATTTGCTCGATCAACAACGAAGCAGTTTTGAAAGCACTGTTCAAGGTAAAAGACGACGAATTAACCTTTTCTCGTGCAGTTGAAATCGCGGTCGAAACTGAGGATGCAGCAAAGGTCGCCAAAGAGACGGTTTATGGTTCAAAACCAACACAGTCCGTTCACAAAGTAACTGCTAATAAATTTAGCAAAAAGACCGCTTCAAACAGTAAAGATTCTGGCCGACCAAAGGTCAAATGTTTTCGCTGCGGTAAGACTAATCACGTAGCTCCTGATTGTCGCTTCAAAGACGCTGTTTGTAATTTTTGCAAAATTACAGGTCACTTAGAAAAGGTCTGTCGCAAGAAGACGCAGCAATCTACTACAAGCCCGGTGAAGGCGATCGATGTACAGGAAGTCAACTCTATTGCCAACGGAGTTACTTCGGTTCCAAAACTCGAGGTTGTCATTGCGGTAAATGACACAAAAGTGACCGTAGAACTTGATACAGCCACAGCAGCGAATTTTCTTTCTTTACAGGAATGGCAACGTTTAGGAAAACCGCAGCTCTGCAAAACTCTATGCAAATTTCAATCCGCGAGTAAACACGAACTGCCAGTGCGCGGAAGTTTTGAAGCTATTACTAGCTACCGTAATTGTACAACTAGACTTATCTTTATGGTTACAGAGGTTCCGGGTTTGAATCTACTGGGAAGAGATGCTATTAAAGCGTTAGGCATTACCGTTGACGATTTTTTCTTTTCCACTGCTAACGCTATTTCATCAGCAGAGATTGATCGGGATCTTCAGAGCGCTTGTTCGAAACTGTGTGACGACTATGCGGATCTGTTCAAACCGGAGTTGGGTTGTTTACGAGACGTGGAGTTGGAAATCGAGTTCAAATCCAAACCAATCTTCATGAAATCTCGTCCTGTTCCGTTTGCCATACAAGATGACTTAGCCCGAGCATACGACGCTGGTATTGCCAGAGGAGTATGGACTCCTACTCAGTTCAACGATTGGGGCACGCCCGTGGTTCCTATTCGAAAACCTCCACTCCCAGGAGATGACAAGCCAAGGTTAAGAGTTTGCGGAGATTATTCTGTGACGGTAAACCCACAGTTGGCGGTACACCGTCACCCTTTACCACTGCCAGAGGAACTGATGAGAAAGCTTGGAGGAGGTTACGGCTTTACGAAAATCGATTTGGCCGACGCTTACAATCAAGTCCGACTTGGTCCAGAGAGCCGCAAGCGTTTGGCTCTCAGTACGCACAGAGGTGTTCTGTTACAAAATGTTCTTCCATTTGGAATTTCATCAGCTCCAGGTTACTTCCAGAAGATCATGGATGACCTCACTTCTGATCTTCCTGGTGTTGCGGTTTATTTAGATGACATCTTAGTCAGCGGAAAAGATGCCAAGGACCATTACCACAATCTCCAACGACTGCTGGATCGCTTACATGCCAAAGGTTTGCGATGCAAGAGGGAGAAGTGCAGCTTTGCACAACCTCAAGTTGAATACTTGGGGCATATGCTTCAGAGGGATGGCATCCACAAAGTGGATGCAGTACTCAACATGCCTGCACCATCAGATGTAACTTCCTTAAAATCTTTTTTAGGTTCGGTTCAGTTCTACGCCAAGTTTCTACCTCCAAGTTATGCAACCGAAGCTGAACCTCTTTATCGACTTACTAAGAAGGATGTTGAATGGAACTGGGGGTCGACCGAGCAATCTTCTTTTGAAACGCTCAAGAGTCTTTTGTCCAGCGACGCGGTCCTCACCCACTACAACCCTGCTCTTCCAATTGGGATCGCCTGTGACGCATCGAGTCTTGGAATAGGAGGAACACTCTTTCATCTCTATCCTGATGGCACTGAGAGACCGATCGCCAATGTTTCCAAGATTTTGTCCAAGTCCCAGCGGAATTACAGTCAGATCCAGAAAGAGGCTTTGGCGATTGTGTTTGCTGTCAAGAAGTTTTTCCAGTATTTGTTTGGTCAAAAGTTCATCCTGG
This sequence comes from Trididemnum nubilum, assembly GCA_963965965.1. Taxonomy (NCBI): domain Eukaryota; kingdom Metazoa; phylum Chordata; class Ascidiacea; order Aplousobranchia; family Didemnidae; genus Trididemnum; species Trididemnum nubilum. Next base: position 36,033,958 of record OZ014490.1, read on the forward strand.
TTGCTGACCACAAGCCTTTACTCGCCATCTATGGCAATAAGAAGTCTTCAGGTATGGTGGCAAACCGTTTGGCCCGTTGGGCATTGTACTTAAACCAATTTGATTTTCAGATTGAGTATCGAAAGACTGCTGACCATCAAAATGCAGATGCTTTGAGTCGTCTCCCACTTGGAGAAGATGAACTTTTTGACGAGGAGGAGAGTGCAGGTGATGTTGACGTTGTTTGCGCAATTTCAACTCTTACTTTTCAGATGGGAACATTGGATCCAGCGGCCCTGCAGAAGGAAACGGCAAGGGATGCTGTCATTCCTAACGTCATGCGTTTCACAAGAGAAGGATGGCCGCAAAAGAACAACAACGTAGATATTGAGAAATATTGGAAACTTGCAGATTCCCTGAGCACACTACATGGATGTTTGCTGTATGGTACCAGAGTTGTGATTCCAAACACGCTTCGCCCTCAAGTGCTCAAACTACTTCATGAAGGACACTTTGGTATTCAACGAATGAAACAGCTTGCCAGAACCGCTGTTTATTGGCCAAGTATTGATAACGATATTGTTGATCTTTGCAGGTCCTGCACATCTTGCGCTGAACATCAGAATCGACCTTCCAAACCTCCAATTCATCCATGGATGGTACCAGAAAAGCCATGGAGTCGTTTACATTTGGACCATGCTGTCAATTTCATGGGTTCTAATTGGTTGGTACTGGTGGATGCTTACTCCAAATACCCTTGTATCCATCCTACCCAGTCCATTTCTGCGAAGAGTACCATTGACTTACTGGAGCAAGACTTTTCACATTTCGGGTTTCCACATACCATCGTTACTGACAATGCTCCGTGCTTTACGTCCGAAGAATTCAAGGAGTTCTGCAAAGAGAGAGGGATCATCCACTTGACAGGAGCTCCATACCATCCATCAACCAATGGAGCTGCTGAGCGTTTAGTGCAGACTTTCAAACAAGCCCTACGGAAATCTGCGCAACTTCCAAAGAAAGCCTTGCTGGACTTTCTGCGTCAATACAGGCGCACACCGACAGATAGTGGATTCTCTCCTAGCCAGCTACTTAATGGTAGACAAATACGCACGAAATTGGATGCATTATTACCCTCACCTGCTCACATTATGCAAGGCAAGCAGACAAGGGCAATTTCTTCCAATGATGATTCGTGTCATTCAATCCACAACTTCAGAGTAGGTGATCCTTGCTACGCACTCTACTTTGGTCCCAAACAAACCAAAGATCCGAGATGGGTTCCAGCCATGGTCGTCAAACGAACTGGCACTCGTACTATTCAAGTTCGGACAGTTCCCCAAGGTAGCATCTGGCGACGGCACATTGATCAACTTCGACCACGATATCCTTCAATCGAAGATGATGAACCAGGCGAGGACTACACTTTTGACACTGACAACACCCCAAATTCTTGGCAGAACAATAATACACCAGAATCTTCCACTCAAGATGAACCAGAATCTTCAATTCAAGTATCTACGAACACTTTACCACATTCACCCGTTTATGGCCCTTCTAATCCACGACGATCGACGAGGACCAGAAAGCAAAGAACTTTCTATGGTTGTGCTTTAACTAATTATTAAAACTCCCTTCGTGTTCGTTTTACTTGTTCGGGGAGGTGTTGTGTTATTTCATTTTGTATTGCGCACTAGGGATTCGAACCTGAGTTTTGCGTGTATTTCATTTCTTGCTATTGTGACCTCGTGAACTTTTGTGTAAACTTCAAACCTGTGTTTCCTGTACTAGTGCGCTGTTTGCAAAAATAATTATTGCTTTTTTGCTTCAACTGCTTTTCCGTTTGCCCTGCAGTATTTTTGCTGTGTATTTTCCTATATAAGCGAGTGCCATTTTCATGCCTTCAGTTCACCTAAGTTACTAGCTAACTTGTTAAATCTTTATGTTTCCACTCAAAAACATAACAATATGTATAGAGTAATTTATGTATAATATTCCGATTTACACTGAAATTCGGGTTACACCGCGTCTCAAGAACGGATCAACGTCGTAAGTCGAGGACTCCCTGTATATGATAAAATACTTAAAATTATTATCTAACAAAATAAAAATGCCTTTCCAGTTTTGGAGCAAAACAATCATGCTTATCAAACAAGCAACAGCATAAAGTTTTTAGCGTAAAATAAACCAATTCAGGTAGAACAACTATCATTGGGATTGTTTATAATATCCTGATGAAGGCTTAATTGTTTTAAGCTGAAAACGTTCGATATGGTTTGTTTTTAATAAAAATGTTGAATCCAGCAAAGTTGCTGCTTATAGCTTTAGTATAGTTTTCATGAATGCACTGTTTGCAATTACATGTTCAGTCGTTCATCCAACGTTTGGTAAGATAACACTTTTGGTGAATTAGTTGCTACTTTTGGTAAGTTGAGCTTTTGTTCCACTTGATGGGACATTACTAAAAGGCGGAAATTTTGCTAAAAGACGGAAAAACTCCCTAACTAAAAGGCGGAAAAGTAGGAAAAGGCGGAAATCATGCTAAAAGGCGGGAAAGTTGAATTTAAGGGCGGTTGGGGTTTGAGCTAAGGTTATAGTTGATCCTAACCAAACCCTATACCAATCCCGATCCTAAAACTACTCCTAATAACCTTTCAGCACGATTTCCGTTTTTCCTAAAGCGGAAAAGTAGGAAAATGGGACACGACTGAAAGACGGAAATCGCCCTAAAAGGCAGAAAGGTACGAAAGGGCGGTTGGGTTTGGGATTACGATTGGCCCTAACCCTAATCCTACCCCTATCCCTAATTCTAATGGCCTTTTAGCACGATTTCCGCCTTTTCCTACAACGGCAAGGTAGGAAAAAGCGAATATCGTGAAGGAAAAGTAGGAAAATGAAAATGGGGGAACGGAAGATGATTGAAAGATAAGAAAAGTATGGAAAAAATGGGGGAAGAGGAGCTCATTGAAAGGTAGGAAAAATAAGAAAATGAATGGAGGAATGGGAACTCATTTAATGGTAGGAAAACGAATGGGGGAATGGGAGCTAATTGAAAGGTAGGAAAATAAATGGGGGAATGGACGAAGCTCATTGAAAGGTAGGAAAAGTAGGAAAATGAATGGGGGAAGGAGCTTATTGAAAGGTACGGTAGGAAAAGTAGGAAAATGAATAGGGGAATGGGAGCTCAATAAAAGGTAGAAAAACCAGGAAAATGAATAGGGGAATGAGAGCTCATTGAAAGGTATGAAAAGTAGGAAAATAAATGGCGGAATGGGAGCTCATTGAAAGATAGGAAAAGTAAGAAAATGAATGCGAAATGGGAGCTCATTGAAAGGTAGCAAAAGTAGGAAAATAAATGGGGGAATGGAAGATAATTGAAAGGTTGGAAAATGGATTCGGGAATGGGAGCTCTTTGAAAGGTAGAAAAAGTAGGAAAAGGAATGGGGGACTCATTGAAAGGTAGGAAAATGAATGGGGGAATTTGAGTTTATTCAAAGGTAGGAAAAGTAGGAAAATGAATGAGGGGAATGGGAGCTGATTGAAAGGTAGGAAAAGCAGGGAAACACTGTAAATGGGAAAATGGACGAAGTTCATTGAAAGGTAGGAAAATGAATAGGGGAATGGGAGCTCATTGAAAGGTAGGAAATGAATGGGGGCTCATTAAAAGGTAGAAAAAGTAGGAAAATAAATGGGGGAATGGGTGCTCAATGAAAGGTAGGAAAAGTAGGAAAACGAATGGGAATCGGAGCTCATTGAAAGGTAAGAAAAATAGGAAAATGAATGGGAATGGGAGCTCATTGAAAGGTAGGAAAAGGAATGAGGGAATGGGAGTTCATTGAAAGGTAGGGAAAGCATGAGCTGTTGGTTCAAAAAGTGAAATTTTTGGAAATTTTGGAAATGGGAGCTCATTGTGTGGTTGGGAAAGGTAGGAAAAGTAGAAAATGTTGGAACTATAAATTGAGATTGGTTAGGAATTGGCAAAAAAAAGGCGGAAAAGTAGGGAAATGAGGACATGACTAGAAGACAGAAAAGTAGGAAAAGGCTGAATTCGTCTCAAAAGGTGGAAAAGTAGAAAAGGGTGAATTCGTCTAACCCTTGTCTTAAACCAAATCTAAACTTAGTCAGTTTTTTGCACGATTCCCCATTTTCCTACGGCAGAAAAGTAGGAAAAGGCGGAAAACGTGCTAAAAAGCAGATTAAGGTTAGATTTGAGTTAGGATTGGGGTTAGGGTTAGATGAGGGTTAACCTTAACCCAAACCCCAACTGCCCTTTCCTACTTTCCGCCTTTTAGGACGATTTCAGCTTTCCCAACTTTACCGCCTTTTAGTCATATCCGGAAAATGCAAGGTCATTTATACATCGCGTTTCGCGCGTGGTACCATTGTTTTTACCCGCCGATTTTTTGCATATAAAGATATCAAAGCGTTATAAATTCATAACGGCTAAACACAGAAAGTTGAATTTCGGACACAACCTGGTTGTGGATAAATGCATCTTGTATGACAGTTTTTAGGATCAAGGGTGACATCATCGCGATTCAGTAATCTGAAAACCGGAAAAAAAATGGCCGTTTTTGTGTCAAAGAAATATTAGTCGTTTACAGCTTCAAAACGGTTGGACGTGGAAAGCTCAAATTTGGACACAGCATAAGTGCATCTATAGAAACTTTGTACGTAACAATTTTGGGGACGCTTGGTCACGTGACTGCAATTATGGAGACAAAATTTCGGCAGAAAATGGTCAAATTTGAACAGATATATCTCGGTAAATACCGATGTTGATAAAAACACGTTAGCGGTTTTAGAACACACTTTCACCGTCTTTCTTATGGCTATGTTTATAATATCCGACTTGGATATCATTTTCCTTTTTTTTCTATCTTCAGCTTTCTGTATTTTGCTTGCAAAACGCAGAGAATCCAAAGTTTGAGCGAATGTAGATATCAAAATGGGCTAGTGCCCGTCTGAATTGGAGGGTGACACGTTGGGGATCCCCCCAAATGGGACCTCCAAATTTTCAAGATTTTGACCCCTAAAGATGAATTTGGACCACCTACGGGCCAAATTAGCCCACGCTAATTCGAAATGTGGACAGGCTAAATATTCAGCGAGGTAATTTACAAATGCAATTATGAAACACTTGCGCACTGAAAAAAAGCTTCAGGTCTGAATTCTTTATAAGCAGCGATGAAAGAATGGAACTTGCAAAAATTGAAAACACTTTATCAACATCTCATGCGCTTGAGAGTGATAATAAGCTATAATACACACTTGCAATAGTCTAAAAAAATATCACCAATATCAAAAAATATGCGACAATAATATCGGTTCTTTTTATACGGTGGATTTGATCTTTTTATATTTCTATGGTTGGAAAATGCTAACATTTTAGGAAACCGAGATTAAAGCTTTGCGTTTTTTACAGCAATGACGACGCCTTCTTAAACTTTCAAAATTAAGAAAAAGATTTTAACAAAGTCTTATCAAGGATGTTAACAATGCTAAGCTATTTAGATACACTTTACAGTGTATCTAAATACACTGTAAACACATGTTTGTAGCGGTTATGAAACAAGTACGGTGGGCAAAAGCATCTTATTCTGCAGAAAAGTTCAAAACGTGTATCAAAACAAAAAATCGAAGTCCTCAATAGGCCTACATTCCCGTCAATTTTTTTAACCCGTCTATTTCATACATTGGGTTATTTAAGGTTTCGAGCTTCGAATAACGCCATAAAAAACGTTATTGAGCCTTATAAGGAGGCTCTAACTTCATCCTGAATCATAAAATTACCCAGATTATTTAATTCCATATTCGACTCCCCTAATTTGGATCCTGTACGGGACTTTACTAAAAGGCGGAAAAGTAGCAAAAGGCGGAAAAGTAGGAAAATGCGGAAATTGTGCACAGCAGAGCACTGTTTTTCAATTGAAGTTTATACAGTGCTGCCGTCCTAAACAAAAAAGTGGGAAGGCTCCAAACAAGAAGTGTGTAGGCTCGTGTACAAGAAAAAAAAAAAAAAAGATCACCGCAGTCACTATCTTTTTCGGTCAGTTTCAGATGAAGAAAAAGAAGTCTTCAATGGGAAAAAGCTGTACTTTTTCGTCTAATATCGAAGAGATACTTCGTCAATTACAACGATGCTTACATCATTCTTGAGGTTAGAGACTACCAAGCCTACCCTCTACGGCAGCACTGAGTTCATAGCAGTCGCTACTTACAAGCTTCAAAACTTGCCATAAAAAATGTCATAGCCCGAATATAACAAATAGCCTGAATAGTTTATCAAACTGTAGACAAACAACACAAAATAATTCAGTTACATGTTACACCTCATTTCACATCTTCTTCATTGGCTTAAGCAGCAGAGGTGGAGTGGAGGACACAAGGCTCGAGGCCAAGGCCAAGGACACAAAAAAATCCAAGGCCAAGGCCAAGGACAGCCTTTCCGAGGACAGACACTCTCGAGGCCAAGGACAGGAATGCTCGAGGCCAAGGACCAAGGACACAAGCGCAAGTGCTCTCCAAAAAAAAGGTCTTCACAAAAATTTTTCAAGCGATCTCCACAAAAAAACGTTTTCAAAAAAATTTTTCAAGCGCTTCACAAAATTTTAACAATTCAAAAAATAGTGCTGTCCTAGAGCCGAGGACAGGCCAATTAACAAGGACTTGAGGCCTCGAGGCCAAGGCCAAGAACTTCAAAATGTGTCCTCGAGGACGTCCTCGAGGCCAAGGACGTCCTCAAGGACTCCACCTCTGTTAAGCAGCTTTTATCGATAGTCCGGATTTTATCCGCGTGCGGATTTTTTCAGTAGGCACTTGCGGAAAAAATTCTCATGAGGATAAAATCCGGACTATTGGTAAAAGCCGCTTTTCTCGTAAAAAATTTTTATTTACTCTAGAGAGAACCATTCATGCATACAAGAAATGCTGGTCTACACTAAACGATGAAGTAGAAAATGTGCTAAATTTTCTTAAAAATTTCAAATCAAAATGGTGTATCCACTGCTCCCCCTTGCAGGTCAGTATTGCTTAAATAGTACTCACGTACAGGTAAAATTGCCAAAATCGGCCTACGTTGGAGTACCTTGCTGTTTAAACTTGGCTAACGTTACACTTGGGTTTTTAGTAGTTAGCCTAAACATTTCCCCGAAAAAGTACGCACTGCAAAATTGTAAAATTTTGAAGGAAAGCAATTTCTCTTCTCCAAAATAATTTTACGTAACCAGAACAATGACAGAACAACAAGCCCGCTCAGCTCACTTCTCTGTCACGAATGAAAATAAACTTCCGCTCGATTAGTAAGGCTACTCGCTGCAACAACAAAAGTAAGTTTCGTTTATGTCCGCACACTTTGCACGACATTTGAGGTGAAACCATTTTCTGCACAAAACACAAAACACTTGCTTTTCATCTTGAGCACCGCCTGGCTAATAACAAGCGTCCCATGGCTAATACCAAGCTTTACTACTGCCAAGAAATTTAGCTACACGTGCAAAAACTCCCACGCTTTGCAGAAGTAAATATACAAATCCCTAAATGGAGTCAAAATAGATTATTGTTCCCAAAACCCATTTCTCCATTAATTTTCCTACCTTTTAATCAGCTTACATTCCGCCATTCATTTTCATACTTTTCAAACAGCTTCTACGACCCTATTCATTTTTCCACTTTTTCTACCTTTCAATAAGCTCCCATTCCCCCATTCATTTTCCTACCTTTCAATGAGCTTCCATTTCCCCATTTATTTTCCTACTTTTCCAACCTTTAAATGAGCTCCCATTTCCCCAATCATTTTCCTACTTTTCCAACCTTTCAATGAACTCCTATTCCCTCATTCTTTTTCCTACTTTTCACTGATGTTCCCATCCCCCCATCCATTTTCCTGCTTTTCTTACCTTTCAATCAGCTCCCATTCCCTCATTCATTTTCCTACTTTTCAATAACCTTCCCTTCCCCTATTCATTTTCCTACTTTTCCTACCTTTTAATGAACTCAAACTCCCCCATTTATTTTCCTACCTTTCAGTAAGCCCCCCATTCCCCCATTCCTTTTCCTACTTTTTCTACCTTTCAATGAGCTCCCATTACCCCATTCATTTTCCTACCTTTCAATGAACTTGTCCATTCTCCCATTTACAGTGTTTCCCTACTTTTCCTTCCTTTCAATCAGCTCCCATTCCCTCATTCATTTTCCTACTTTTCAATAACCTTCCCTTCCCCAATTCATTATTCTACTTTTCGTACCTTTGAATAAACTCAAACTCCCCCATTCATTTTCCTACCTTTCAATGAGTCCCCCATTACCCCATTCCTTTTCTTACTTTTTCTACCTTTCAAAGAGCTCCCATTCCCGAATCCATTTTCCAACCTTTCAATGAGCTTCCATTTCCCCATTTATTTTCCTACTTCTGCTACCTTTCAATGAGCTCCCATTCCGTATGGCGGAATTTTTTCTTGTTTTTTTATTTCTTACTTTTCCTACTGAATTCATTTTTTTACTTTTCCTACTTTCTCAATAAGCTCCCCTTCCGCCATTTATTTTCCTATTTTTCATACCTTTTAATGAGCTCTCATTCCCCTATTCATTTTCCTGGTTTTTCTACCTTTTATTGAGCTCCCATTCCCCTATTCATTTTCCTACTTTTCCTACCGTACCTTTCAATAAGCTCCCTTCCCCCATTCATTTTCCTACTTTTCCTACCTTTCAATGAGCTTCGTCCATTCCCCAATTTATTTTCCTACTTTTCCTACCCTTCAATGAGCTCCCTTCCCCCATTTTTTCCATTCTTTTCTTATCTTTCAATCATCTTTCGTTCCCCCATTTTCATTTTCCTACTTTTCCTTCACAATTTCCGCTTTTTCCTACTTTGCCATTGTAGGAAAAGGCGGAAATCGTGCTAAAAGGCCGTTAGAGTTAGGGATAGGATTAGGGTTATCGCCAATCGTAATCCCAAACCCAACCGCCCTTTCCTACCTTTCTGCCTTTTAGGGCGATTTTTGCCTTTTCCTACTTTTCCGCCTTTCAGTCATGTCCCATTTTCATTTTCCTACTTTTCCTTCACGATTTCCGCTTTTTCCTACTTTGTCGTTGTAGGAAAAGGCGGAAATCGTGCTAAAAGGCCATTAGAGTTAGGGATAGGGATAGGATTAGGGTTAGGTTAGGGTTAGGGCCAATCGTAATCCCAAACCCAACCGCCCTTTCGTACCTTTCTGCCTTTTAGGGCGATTTCCGCCTTTTCCTACTTTTCCGCCTTTCAGTCGTGTCCCATTTTCCTACTTTTCCGCTTTAGGAAAAACGGAAATCGTGCTGAATGGTTATTAGGAGTAGTTTTAGGATCGGGATTGGTATAGGGTTTGGTTAGGATCAACTATAACCTTAGCTCAAACCCCAACCGCCCTTAAATTCAACTTTCCCGCCTTTTAGCATGATTTCCGCCTTTAACTAAAAGGCGGAAAAGTAGGAAAAGGCGGAAAAGTAGGAAAAGGCGGAAATCATGCTAAAAGGCGGGAAAGTTGAATTTAAGGGCGGTTGGGGTTTGAGCTAAGGTTATAGTTGATCCTAACCAAACCCTATACCAATCTCGATCCTAAAACTACTCCTAATAACCATTCAGCACGATTTCTGTTTTTCTTAAAAGCGGAAAAGTAAGAAAATGAAACATGACTGAAAGGCGGAAAAGTAGGAAAAGGCGGAAATCGCCCTAAAAGGCAGAAAGGTACGAAAGGGCGGTTGGGTTTGGGATTACGATTGGCCCTAACCCTAACCTAACCCTAATCCTATCCCTATCCCTAACTCTAATGGCCTTTTAGCACGATTTCCGCCTTTTCCTACAACGACAAAGTAGGAAAAAGCGGAAATCGTGAAGGAAAAGTAGGAAAATGAAAATGGGACACGACTGAAAGGCGGAAAAGTAGGAAAAGGCGGAAATCGCCCTAAAAGGCAGAAAGGTACGAAAGGGCGGTTGGGTTTGGGATTACGATTGGCGATAACCCTAATCCTATCCCTAACTCTAACGGCCTTTTAGCACGATTTCCGCCTTTTCCTACAATGGCAAAGTAGGAAAAAGCGGAAATTGTGAAGGAAAAGTAGGAAAATGAAAATGGGGGAACGGAAGATGATTGAAAGATAAGAAAAGCATGGAAAAAATGGGGGAAGGGGAGCTCATTGAAAGGTTGGAAAATGGATTCGGGAATGGGAGCTCTTTGAAAGGTAGAAAAAGTAAGAAAAGGAATGGGGTAATGGGGGACTCATTGAAAGGTAGGAAAATGAATGGGGGAGTTTGAGTTTATTCAAAGGTACGAAAAGTAGAATAATGAATTGGGGAAGGGAAGGTTATTGAAAAGTAGGAAAATGAATGAGGGAATGGGAGCTGATTGAAAGGAAGGAAAAGTAGGGAAACACTGTAAATGGGAGAATGGACAAGTTCATTGAAAGGTAGGAAAATGAATGGGGTAATGGGAGCTCATTGAAAGGTAGAAAAAGTAGGAAAAGGAATGGGGGAATGGAGGGCTTACTGAAAGGTAGGAAAATAAATGGGGGAGTTTGAGTTCATTAAAAGGTAGGAAAAGTAGGAAAATGAATAGGGGAAGGGAAGGTTATTGAAAAGTAGGAAAATGAATGAGGGAATGGGAGCTGATTGAAAGGTAAGAAAAGCAGGAAAATGGATGGGGGGATGGGAACATCAGTGAAAAGTAGGAAAAAGAATGAGGGAATAGGAGTTCATTGAAAGGTTGGAAAAGTAGGAAAATGATTGGGGAAATGGGAGCTCATTTAAAGGTTGGAAAAGTAGGAAAATAAATGGGGAAATGGAAGCTCATTGAAAGGTAGGAAAATGAATGGGGGAATGGGAGCTTATTGAAAGGTAGAAAAAGTGGAAAAATGAATAGGGTCGTAGAAGCTGTTTGAAAAGTATGAAAATGAATGGCGGAATGTAAGCTGATTAAAAGGTAGGAAAATTAATGGAGAAATGGGTTTTGGGAACAATAATCTATTTTGACTCCATTTAGGGATTTGTATATTTACTTCTGCAAAGCGTGGGAGTTTTTGCACGTGTAGCTAAATTTCTTGGCAGTAGTAAAGCTTGGTATTAGCCATGGGACGCTTGTTATTAGCCAGGCGGTGCTCAAGATGAAAAGCAAGTGTTTTGTGTTTTGTGCAGAAAATGGTTTCACCTCAAATGTCGTGCAAAGTGTGCGGACATAAACGAAACTTACTTTTGTTGTTGCAGCGAGTAGCCTTACTAATCGAGCGGAAGTTTATTTTCATTCGTGACAGAGAAGTGAGCTGAGCGGGCTTGTTGTTCTGTCATTGTTCTGGTTACGTAAAATTATTTTGGAGAAGAGAAATTGCTTTCCTTCAAAATTTTACAATTTTGCAGTGCGTACTTTTTCGGGGAAATGTTTAGGCTAACTACTAAAAACCCAAGTGTAACGTTAGCCAAGTTTAAACAGCAAGGTACTCCAACGTAGGCCGATTTTGGCAATTTTACCTGTACGTGAGTACTATTTAAGCAATACTGACCTGCAAGGGGGAGCAGTGGATACACCATTTTGATTTGAAATTTTTAAGAAAATTTAGCACATTTTCTACTTCATCGTTTAGTGTAGACCAGCATTTCTTGTATGCATGAATGGTTCTCTCTAGAGTAAATAAAAATTTTTTACGAGAAAAGCGGCTTTTACCAATAGTCCGGATTTTATCCTCATGAGAATTTTTTCCGCAAGTGCCTACTGAAAAAATCCGCACGCGGATAAAATCCGGACTATCGATAAAAGCTGCTTAACAGAGGTGGAGTCCTTGAGGACGTCCTTGGCCTCGAGGACGTCCTCGAGGACACATTTTGAAGTTCTTGGCCTTGGCCTCGAGGCCTCAAGTCCTTGTTAATTGGCCTGTCCTCGGCTCTAGGACAGCACTATTTTTTGAATTGTTAAAATTTTGTGAAGCGCTTGAAAAATTTTTTTGAAAACGTTTTTTTGTGGAGATCGCTTGAAAAATTTTTGTGAAGACCTTTTTTTTGGAGAGCACTTGCGCTTGTGTCCTTGGTCCTTGGCCTCGAGCATTCCTGTCCTTGGCCTCGAGAGTGTCTGTCCTCGGAAAGGCTGTCCTTGGCCTTGGCCTTGGATTTTTTTGTGTCCTTGGCCTTGGCCTCGAGCCTTGTGTCCTCCACTCCACCTCTGCTGCTTAAGCCAATGAAGAAGATGTGAAATGAGGTGTAACATGTAACTGAATTATTTTGTGTTGTTTGTCTACAGTTTGATAAACTATTCAGGCTATTTGTTATATTCGGGCTATGACATTTTTTATGGCAAGTTTTGAAGCTTGTAAGTAGCGACTGCTATGAACTCAGTGCTGCCGTAGAGGGTAGGCTTGGTAGTCTCTAACCTCAAGAATGATGTAAGCATCGTTGTAATTGACGAAGTATCTCTTCGATATTAGACGAAAAAGTACAGCTTTTTCCCATTGAAGACTTCTTTTTCTTCATCTGAAACTGACCGAAAAAGATAGTGACTGCGGTGATCTTTTTTTTTTTTTTTCTTGTACACGAGCCTACACACTTCTTGTTTGGAGCCTTCCCACTTTTTTGTTTAGGACGGCAGCACTGTATAAACTTCAATTGAAAAACAGTGCTCTGCTGTGCACAATTTCCGCATTTTCCTACTTTTCCGCCTTTTGCTACTTTTCCGCCTTTTAGTAAAGTCCCGTACAGGATCCAAATTAGGGGAGTCGAATATGGAATTAAATAATCTGGGTAATTTTATGATTCAGGATGAAGTTAGAGCCTCCTTATAAGGCTCAATAACGTTTTTTATGGCGTTATTCGAAGCTCGAAACCTTAAATAACCCAATGTATGAAATAGACGGGTTAAAAAAATTGACGGGAATGTAGGCCTATTGAGGACTTCGATTTTTTGTTTTGATACACGTTTTGAACTTTTCTGCAGAATAAGATGCTTTTGCCCACCGTACTTGTTTCATAACCGCTACAAACATGTGTTTACAGTGTATTTAGATACACTGTAAAGTGTATCTAAATAGCTTAGCATTGTTAACATCCTTGATAAGACTTTGTTAAAATCTTTTTCTTAATTTTGAAAGTTTAAGAAGGCGTCGTCATTGCTGTAAAAAACGCAAAGCTTTAATCTCGGTTTCCTAAAATGTTAGCATTTTCCAACCATAGAAATATAAAAAGATCAAATCCACCGTATAAAAAGAACCGATATTATTGTCGCATATTTTTTGATATTGGTGATATTTTTTTAGACTATTGCAAGTGTGTATTATAGCTTATTATCACTCTCAAGCGCATGAGATGTTGATAAAGTGTTTTCAATTTTTGCAAGTTCCATTCTTTCATCGCTGCTTATAAAGAATTCAGACCTGAAGCTTTTTTTCAGTGCGCAAGTGTTTCATAATTGCATTTGTAAATTACCTCGCTGAATATTTAGCCTGTCCACATTTCGAATTAGCGTGGGCTAATTTGGCCCGTAGGTGGTCCAAATTCATCTTTAGGGGTCAAAATCTTGAAAATTTGGAGGTCCCATTTGGGGGGATCCCCAACGTGTCACCCTCCAATTCAGACGGGCACTAGCCCATTTTGATATCTACATTCGCTCAAACTTTGGATTCTCTGCGTTTTGCAAGCAAAATACAGAAAGCTGAAGATAGAAAAAAAAGGAAAATGATATCCAAGTCGGATATTATAAACATAGCCATAAGAAAGACGGTGAAAGTGTGTTCTAAAACCGCTAACGTGTTTTTATCAACATCGGTATTTACCGAGATATATCTGTTCAAATTTGACCATTTTCTGCCGAAATTTTGTCTCCATAATTGCAGTCACGTGACCAAGCGTCCCCAAAATTGTTACGTACAAAGTTTCTATAGATGCACTTATGCTGTGTCCAAATTTGAGCTTTCCACGTCCAACCGTTTTGAAGCTGTAAACGACTAATATTTCTTTGACACAAAAACGGCCATTTTTTTTCCGGTTTTCAGATTACTGAATCGCGATGATGTCACCCTTGATCCTAAAAACTGTCATACAAGATGCATTTATCCACAACCAGGTTGTGTCCGAAATTCAACTTTCTGTGTTTAGCCGTTATGAATTTATAACGCTTTGATATCTTTATATGCAAAAAATCGGCGGGTAAAAACAATGGTACCACGCGCGAAACGCGATGTATAAATGACCTTGCATTTTCCGGATATGACTAAAAGGCGGTAAAGTTGGGAAAGCTGAAATCGTCCTAAAAGGCGGAAAGTAGGAAAGGGCAGTTGGGGTTTGGGTTAAGGTTAACCCTCATCTAACCCTAACCCCAATCCTAACTCAAATCTAACCTTAATCTGCTTTTTAGCACGTTTTCCGCCTTTTCCTACTTTTCTGCCGTAGGAAAATGGGGAATCGTGCAAAAAACTGACTAAGTTTAGATTTGGTTTAAGACAAGGGTTAGACGAATTCACCCTTTTCTACTTTTCCACCTTTTGAGACGAATTCAGCCTTTTCCTACTTTTCTGTCTTCTAGTCATGTCCTCATTTCCCTACTTTTCCGCCTTTTTTTTGCCAATTCCTAACCAATCTCAATTTATAGTTCCAACATTTTCTACTTTTCCTACCTTTCCCAACCACACAATGAGCTCCCATTTCCAAAATTTCCAAAAATTTCACTTTTTGAACCAACAGCTCATGCTTTCCCTACCTTTCAATGAACTCCCATTCCCTCATTCCTTTTCCTACCTTTCAATGAGCTCCCATTCCCATTCATTTTCCTATTTTTCTTACCTTTCAATGAGCTCCGATTCCCATTCGTTTTCCTACTTTTCCTACCTTTCATTGAGCACCCATTCCCCCATTTATTTTCCTACTTTTTCTACCTTTTAATGAGCCCCCATTCATTTCCTACCTTTCAATGAGCTCCCATTCCCCTATTCATTTTCCTACCTTTCAATGAACTTCGTCCATTTTCCCATTTACAGTGTTTCCCTGCTTTTCCTACCTTTCAATCAGCTCCCATTCCCCTCATTCATTTTCCTACTTTTCCTACCTTTGAATAAACTCAAATTCCCCCATTCATTTTCCTACCTTTCAATGAGTCCCCCATTCCTTTTCCTACTTTTTCTACCTTTCAAAGAGCTCCCATTCCCGAATCCATTTTCCAACCTTTCAATTATCTTCCATTCCCCCATTTATTTTCCTACTTTTGCTACCTTTCAATGAGCTCCCATTTCGCATTCATTTTCTTACTTTTCCTATCTTTCAATGAGCTCCCATTCCGCCATTTATTTTCCTACTTTTCATACCTTTCAATGAGCTCTCATTCCCCTATTCATTTTCCTGGTTTTTCTACCTTTTATTGAGCTCCCATTCCCCTATTCATTTTCCTACTTTTCCTACCGTACCTTTCAATAAGCTCCTTCCCCCATTCATTTTCCTACTTTTCCTACCTTTCAATGAGCTTCGTCCATTCCCCCATTTATTTTCCTACTTTTCCTACCTTTCAATTAGCTCCCATTCCCCCATTCGTTTTCCTACCATTAAATGAGTTCCCATTCCTCCATTCATTTTCTTATTTTTCCTACCTTTCAATGAGCTCCTCTTCCCCCATTTTTTCCATACTTTTCTTATCTTTCAATCATCTTCCGTTCCCCCATTTTCATTTTCCTACTTTTCCTTCACGATATTCGCTTTTTCCTACCTTGCCGTTGTAGGAAAAGGCGGAAATCGTGCTAAAAGGCCATTAGAATTAGGGATAGGGGTAGGATTAGGGTTAGGGCCAATCGTAATCCCAAACCCAACCGCCCTTTCGTACCTTTCTGCCTTTTAGGGCGATTTCCGTCTTTCAGTCGTGTCCCATTTTCCTACTTTTCCGCTTTAGGAAAAACGGAAATCGTGCTGAAAGGTTATTAGGAGTAGTTTTAGGATCGGGATTGGTATAGGGTTTGGTTAGGATCAACTATAACCTTAGCTCAAACCCCAACCGCCCTTAAATTCAACTTTCCCGCCTTTTAGCATGATTTCCGCCTTTTCCTACTTTTCCGCCTTTTCCTACTTTTCCGCCTTTTAGTTAGGGAGTTTTTCCGTCTTTTCCGCCTTTTCCTACTTTTCCGCCTTTTAGCAAAATTTCCGCCTTTTCCTATTTCCGCCTTTTAGTAATGTCCCACTTGATGGGAGAAGTTTGCGATGGTGCTCAATGATTTGATGTAAAAGCTGCCGCTGTTTTTCATCTTTAGTGAGGACTTCATTGAAGTCGGTTGCCAACTTGACTGCTCATTCTGCACAACCGTTTACAAACTGTATGGCATGGATAATTTTGCATGACGCAGTGTAGTCATCATGCTTATCTCGTGTGTCCACTGCAACAGAGAGAAAATCCTGTGATAGCTGACGGGATTTAAATAAATTCGAGAATCTTTGTGTCACAAACTGAGCTGGAGAAAGATCACTGAACTTTGAGCACTTGGTTGGAACAACATAACGAACATCTTCTGAAAATCATTTTCTCTACAGTGTGTTGACAATAGCCTTTTTGACTGCAATGGTGTGTCGCTACTAAACAATGGGAGAGCTGCAAGGTCTTCACTGAGGAACCATAAGAGTAGACTTATTTTGCTTTTTGCAATCTTAGCAGTTTTGTTATCAACATGTGCATTAGGGTGGAGTGAAAAAAATTTTTTTTGGAAATTCAAAAAAGTGTAGTTTGGAAATCCTGGCAAATGGTCTAAAAATAGAAAAAAATCGACTTGAGCCAGTTGCCACCTACCATGGGCTGGCTACCCCCCCCAAAAATTGGTCGTGGGGGTAAAATGGCCATAAAATCATGTTACTTGATAACCGTTAGTCGTAGAGACCTGATTTGTAGCTCAAAAGTTGCAGAATCATCATGTTTCTATGAGTGCTAAGAGGACTTTTTTGTCTATTTCAATCATAAAAAACGTTACAGTCAAAAAACTAGTTTTTGCAGGTGTAACATAGCTTTTTTTAAGGATTAGGTAGACGTAGGCTTACGTCTACTTAATCCTTACAAATTTTTAAAGATTTTTTTCTTTGTAGATAAGTAATTAGGTGCTTAGTACTATTAATGAAATAACTTGATAACCACCGTAGTTTATCGCTATGACAACCAGGCGAAGTGCAAGCAACGTTAAAGTTTTACACAGTGGATACACTTTCACTGGAAGTAAAAGCTTTCCATCCGGTATACTACCCACCAAATGTCAAGTGTTAGAGAGGATCATCCAATTCGAAAATTTTAGAACTGTGGACGTTGCAAATGATGTTGCTAAAGAAATACATGACAGATGGGTGTGGTGTAATGTTTATCCATTACATTACTTAACTATATCTAAAAAAGTACAGGCACTGGTGGTAGCTTTCAGCAAACTTGATCGGTATCCCAAGAAAAAACGTGGAGCATCTTTTTTGGAAAAAGAAGCGGAGTTCTTGTCAGATATAGATAAGTTGTTCGACGTGTTTTGCAATGACAATGAACAACGAAGACGTTTGGAAAAAGACCACAAGTTGCGAATGACTGATGAAGATTTTGTATTTTATGAAGATCAAGAGTCGGCGTATTGGAAAATGTTTAGATGTAGCTTTGCCTTTGACCTCATCTTACCAAAAATTTATACGACGTTCAGAATCACAAGTCAATGCCCCAAGTTCACAATGCCAAAATGAAATTATTACTCTGTCAACTACTGATTATGTCTCGAAGTCCGAATCTTTGGCATCAACAAGCACAGACACATCACAATCATCTGCAGTTTCTCAGTTCTTAGCGGAAATGCCAAATCCATCCATTCAAAATCGCAAAAAATGGCCAAACCTTGCCAGAATTTGTGAACGCTACCAGCTATCGGATAGAGCAGCTGCTGCAGTTGCTAATAGTGTCCTAGTGGATGTTGGTTTAGTTTCTGAAGATGATAAAACACGCATCATTGATCGTAGTAAACTACGAAGAGAGCGTGAAAGATGCCGAAACGAAATCCGGAGCGAAGAGCAACAAAACTTTGGATTGGTGAACGCAGTGTATTTGGATGGCCGCAAAGATGCAACCCAAATTGTTGCACAAGGTCCAAATGAGAAGCATTATCTGTCTGTTCAACTGGAAGAACATTATACAGTAGTTGGTGAGCCAGGAAGTTATTACCTTACTCACTTTTCTCCTGAAGATGGCAAAGGTAGAACAATTGCCAAAAGTTGTTTGATTCTTTCAGTGGTACGGAATTGGAAGGCAAGCTTGCAATAGTTGGCACTGACGGTACTGCTTCTATGACCGGCAAACACTATGGATGCATTCGAAGTTTAGAAGAATTATTACACAGACCTCTTCAGTGGGTTGTGTGTTTACTACACACAAATGAACTTCCCTTGCGACATGTGTTTGCTGCTTTGGATGGGGCAACAAGTGGTCCAGATACATTTGCCGGACCAATGGGTAAAAAAATACAGGGTCCTGTATCAAGTTGGCCAGTTACTTAGTTTAAACAAGTGTTCGTCCCTATTTCTTCTTTTCCAAAACTTCCACCTCATGTCATTGATGACCTGAGTACAGATCAATACTACGCTTACAAAATCTGTTTGGCAATTATAACTGGTAATTGTGATGATGATCTACAATATTTGGAAGTTGACCCAGTGGTGCATTCAAGATGGTTGACTTTGGGTTGTAAAATTTTGCGGTATTACGTGTCACTTGATGAACCACCTCAGAACTTGGAAATTTTAGTTAACTTTTGTTTAACTGTTTATTTTCCCACTTGGTTTGAAATCAGGTTATACAACCAACTAACACATGGTTCTAAAGTTTTTTTCAACTTGATCAAAAGAATTAACAGTCTGACAAATCAAGATCTTCGACAAGTCGCTCAAAATGTTGTTCAAAGAAATGGATATTTTGGCCATCCAGAGAGCATTTTGATCGTAATGTTAGGAGATGACGATCAAGCTGTTCGAGACAAGGGCGTGAATCACGTTCTTTCACTTCGCAAGAACGACACCTCAGTTCGTTTATTTCACCTTCCTACTTTAAACTTGGAAGCAGACACATACTATGAGTTGGCTGATTTGGAAATTTTTCAGCAACAACCTCCAGCTATTAGACATTTGTCCGATTCTGAAATTGAAGACTGTCGAATGAAACCCTTAATTTTACACCATCCATGCCACAATCAAACTGTCGAAAGACATGTCAAATTGGTAACGGAAGCATCAGCACAAGTCACTGGATTTGAAAGAAGAGACGGACTTATTCGCCAAAAAATTAGATCTCGCAAATTGTTAAAAAAGTTTGACACTAAAATGCAATTTTCGTAAAATGTTTTTATGTTGTGTAGACTGTTGATAACACATCTATGTTTGCCAGCCTCGCACTCACTTTTGTTGTGCACTTCGCATTACTACAGTAATATGTTGTACGACATAACCCTAAAATCAAATTTCTTAGCAAGTTACGAATTGCAAGAGTTCATGTTAACTAGTAGTGAATCATAATTCTCTATGATGCAATTTTAGCATGAAAAACCGGTTTCTTGACTGTAACTTTTTTTATGATTGAAATAGACAAAAAAGTCCTCTTAGCACTCATAGAAACATGATGATTCTGCAACTTTTGAGCTACAAATCAGGTCTCTACGACTAGCGGTTATCAAGTAACATGATTTTATGGCCATTTTACCCCCGCGACCAATTTTTGGGGGGGTAGCCAGACCATGGTAGGTGGCAACTGGCTCAAGTCGATTTTTTTTCTATTTTTAGACCATTTGCCAGGATTTCCAAACTACACTTTTTTGAATTTCCAAAAAAAATTTTTTTCACTCCACCCTAATGTGCATACAGTTCAATCAATGGCAGCATCTGCACATCATTCGCAAGAGCAGCTGATGCCAGAGAAATTGCGAATCAGAAGTCAGCATAAATGGTGCAGACGAATACACAAATTCGTCGCAATGAATCCATCTCATGTTGGCTTATTTGAGACTGATCTCTAAATCCAAATATTTTAAGACTACAAATGTCTTTTGCCATCTATCTTGCCCGATAATAGACGCCAGGAGCACAAACAGCTGTAGCATTCTCCATATTCTCTCCCAAAAGCTGAAGAACTAGACTAGGAAATTTCTTGCAGTCACCACATGGCTGAACATTTCACAAATTTTTTTAAATGTTTGACACAGCAACACAAGCCAGGTCAACTGACCATGGCAAACTGACCGTGAACCAACGGTTTTGTCACAGTGATTTGGTCACTGATTTCATCAGCAGTGATTTTGTCACAAAGTGAGGGTTTGCACAAGATGGCTCTGGGGATAGTAAAATATGCTTATGATCGTTCTTCTCAGCTAATCGGCGTCATTTGGTTTGCGGTCAGTTGTCGTGGACCCCAGCAACATGGCAACATTGTTTAAGCCAGGGGTTCTCAAACTTTTGGTGTTATGGATCCTGTGAAGAGGTTAACCATTATTTACAGAGCCCCACAAGAATTTTCCAAAAACAAAAAAACAAAAGCTTGCGGAACCCCTAGGTTTCTCTAATAAAGCCCTGGGGCTCCCTAGGAAGCACATTGAGAACCTATGGTTTGAGCCATACTCTCTCGGCTTGACCTAGGCAACCAACCCTGATTTCACTACAATCGAAAGGGCAAAATTCTAACCTGTTGATGGTATCCCATTGCAATTTAGGCCTATGAAAAAGATCTGTCTTTGGCGTTTTGAGACAAAAAAAGAATCGAAGGCAGCTGAGGAATAAATTTCAAACATATAATGCCAACAAGCAAGAAGCAGCAGCAGTCAGCTAAATAAATTCTGCGCAACAGTGATGGCTACTGTATGAATTCCTGTGTTGCTTGCTGTTGTATCGAAACAAAGAGCGCCAAACAATTCTCAACTCCTGTCCACTTGTGAACAACTCTCCTACTTTTTGACCAATCATCGCTCCATTTCCGACTGACAGTATTAGGATTCCCAACAGCTTTTCAACATGTAAGCCAGAAACTACAATTGCTAAATATTCATGGTTGGTTCCTGCCAAATTATGAGCATTGCATGTATAAGCTCTAATACATAAAAATGTTACAATTGTGTGCGTCCAAATCATTTTTGTGATGCAAACAATGCTGCACGCATAATTACTACCAGGCTTTATTTCGTAGGTTATCTATTGAAGAGCTTTAAGTTGTCCCATGCTGAGAGTTTATGTTTATGATCAAGACCAAAACAATATGATCATTGCTGGCTATGATAAAAAAAAATTCATTAAAAGCAGTACAAGGCATCCTATTAAACCATTAAACAGTAACTTTTTGATTAACGTTACTAGTATTTCTCGAATACTGGTATAGGATGTAATAGCACCAGCATTTGTAGAATATAAATGCTTTGGGAGAGCACTTAAACTTGTTCAATTAACCTGAAATTTTCACTGGGTTATTTTTTTAGGAATTGTCCAAAAATAAGGGGGTGTGCGATACAGAATTCCAAAAAAATTTTTTTTTCCATATAAAAATTGGCCACTCTAATGGGTATTTGCATGGTCTTAATTAGTTCATAACATAAGTGGGCGCAAATCCGTCAACTAGCTTACTTATGCAGAAACTAGTTAATTAACTTCCGTTAAAATGCGCGTTAACGGAACGATAATAGTTCAATAACTTACGAGTGCATTAAGTTTTGCGTTAAGTCAAGTCAAGTTTATTTATTTAACCATACGCAAAAATACGCAGGAAGGACACAGCGAAAAGACCACCAGGTCATCTAGGTCAACTGCACCTTTATGGCAATACTTCTACACTTATGGCGGTAAACTTAATTTGAAAAATGAAAATAAATAACACAACACATAAAGGAAACAAAAAAAAAACAAAACACTAGACAGTGCTGCCGACTTGAAGTTGTAAATTCAAAATTAATAAGACTTGTTTGGGGTACAGTACTTTTTACAAAAAATCTTAGACGCCAAAATTTTATTTCTGGAATGTGTGTAGTGCTCAGTGGTATGCAAAAAAAAAATAATTATTATAATCTACCGATTATTATGAAAGATACACTTTAAAACTACAAGCAATTTAAGAAAAGTTGTAAAAAAAGGAAATATACATAAATAGAAAAATGTTAGCACTAATAACAATAAAACTGTAAATTTTTTGTTACACCAATGAGAGAATAAGATTGAATGGCAAATAACGCTCAGCCAGCCAAAACAAAAGCCAACCCTCTGCAAAATCAACCCACCCACGACAAAACCGACCCCAAACCATCGCCAAACATCATATCTCACTCAAATAGATATGATAGTCTACTTGAATAAGACACGATAGCCGACGACGCCCCGAAACCAAATCCACCATAAAAAATTAATCCCACAAAAAACCGGCCCCCACCTTCGGCCGACTACGCATCATCTACCACTCAATCTTATTCGATTTGACGAACGCGAGGTCGCTTCTTCAGTTACATTTTTTTACTGGTCCTTGGCGTTTAGGACTCGATACGGCTCTCAACACCAATTGTTACCAATGAGAGAAAGTTTTTTATTAGGCAACACTATCACCAGCTTCAGATATTTAACTGTTAAATCAATTTTTAGTTGTTGGGAGCATGGGATGCATGGGCTGTGTAAACAAGCACTGACAGATAGTTGTACTACCGGTAGTCTAAAACAATAGAAAAGTTTGCGGTAGAACAACCCGCACATTGCACACCCAGTGCTAAACCTAGTTCTTGGAAAAGACACTCTACATTTACAACAACCACCTCAGTTAGGCAAAGGGAAGCACACAGAAGATACAAAGTTGAAACGTTAAGTTTTATAACAATGCTCGGTTGCTAGTACATGCTCCAAAATCAAATTCATTCATCCCGACCCTAACCGGCTGCCGCCATAGCCTTTACAGCAGCAAATAAAGCTACAACCGGGCTGCTACTCTAAAACCACAGCTACTGCCAATCAGACCCAAGACAAATAAACCCGATCTCACAACGTACATCCAAATAAATTTGATTTTCCATAATAGCAATACGAATCAAAGGCCGGTTATGGGCAACTACTATTGGCAATAAAATCCTCGTAAAAATACAAAATTGGGCATTAAACAATGAACATCCGCAATCAGAATTACACAGCACAATAGCTTACAACTCAGAACTGCAAATACAAATCAATAGCTGAAGCCAATATCTAACAATAAAAATGTTTATCTTACAATAAAAACGTTTATCTTGCAACAGGTCTTAATAATAGCGCTATTGCAACATGCTACAGCGGAGAGTTCTATTAAAAAAAAAAGTTATCATTACGAAACATAAATTTGACCAGTTTTAAATTATCGATGCCTTAAAGGCAATGCATAAAAGGTAGCAACGTGGGGTGTTGGTTTATTGTTTTACTGCATATATTGTCCGAAAAAAAAAAATGGAACGTTAGAAAATATTTCATCAGCAAAAAGGTTTTGGAGACCCTTATAACAAATTTAAAGATATTCTTAATAGCAAATCATGCTGATAGATCAACGTTGGCTCACGAGCCTCATCGCCCCGCCGACAAATTTTGTGGCTCTAGTTGGAGATGTCGCGGGCGCAATTTTACTGCACTGCGCCCGCACCGCTAGGTTTCTATCCGAACACTGCACCGCACTGCAAAATATTTGCAAACCCTGCACTGCACCTCATAACAACTAAATACCAAAAATATGACGATAAAGTTGGGTACACGACTTTTCGGCGCCAATATTCGGTGCTTTGTTACTAACCCTAAATAAGTGAACTGTGAAATAGCACCGAATTGGCGCCGAAACGATCTGCGCAGAAAACCTCCTACAACGAAATAGGTAGCGCGGAAATGGTTGCGCCGAAAAGACGTGATCCCATAAAGTTCGACTGTGGTAGATATTTAGATTTTTCCCACTCTTGTTCGAATTCACCTTGCAGTTCGAAATCACTCCATTTTACGCTACCAGTATTTTCAAAATTTCTTGGCTAGATAAGCTATTACACAATACTAAAATATTGTACAGAGTACAGTACAGTATATACTGTCAACTCTCGTTAATCAAACACGATTTGTCCAGTGAATATTGTCCAATTAGCAAGGTTGTCAGATCATAGACTCTTCATTAGTAGATTCGAAACTGATAGTTTTGTCTGTTTTTTCTTCACGGTTTATTTGTCCAATCAGGATGACTTTTTCCAATCAGCTGATCGAATGATCTGGATTCAACCCGCACCGTGGTCACGCTGTTGTATGGTGGTGGTGGTGGTGGTACTACCCGACCCCTTCCGAGGGATGGGGGCGCGGAGGAACTCCGCGGAGACCCAACAGTCAGGCCACACCCCAAGGTCTGGACCATAAATTGAGAATAGAGAGAGAGGAACCAAAGATAGATTTGCGAAGGGGTTCAGAAGCAGGACAGTCGAGGAGGAGATGATTGAGGTCCTGTAGAGGGTGTCCACAGGCACTACAATCAGAATTCTCCTTCCGACTGATCCTGTGAAGATATAAAGATAAAAGAAGACTGTGACTATGACAGCGAAGACGGGAGAGCTCACTGCGAATGGAGCGAGAAAGAAGGAGTTCCTCCGAAGAGACTTCGGGGACTTGGAAGTTTAGATGGGAGTGTGAGATGTGACGTCTCCAATTGCGGTATTGGGAATAGCGGACTTTTGCAATAACTGGGGGGAGAGGGCTTGGGATCGCATCAGTGGGCAGAGAGGCACCAGTTTTGGAAAGTAAATCCGCTTTTTCATTTCCGGGGAGACCTGCGTGTCCGGGGACCCATTGGAAGCTCAAAGTGGTGTTGTTGGAGAGGGAGGAGGCAAGGGACCAAACATTCCAGAGGGACTCAGGCAGGAGATAAGAGGGGGCTGAAGAAAGGATAGAAACTAGAGAGGGCTGATTGAGAGTCGGTTAGGAAAAGGACTGACTGGAATTTGCAGGTCATCAAATGGCTAGTACACCAAGCAAGACCTTGCTTGAGGGCAAAGGTTTCAGCTGTGAAGCTGGAGGCAATTGGACCGGAGGAAAAGGATAGGGAATTGGATGTGTTGCATTTGGAGCATGTTACATACACTCCAGCGCCACCGGGACCAAAAAGGGAGGGGACAGATCCGTCAGTCCATACTTGGATATCAGACGGGGGGAGGATAGTCTGCTTGAAGCAATTTGGAGTCGGGCTGTACTGCTGCCTGTGCAGTCGGTAATGAAGGGGGAAACAGTGAAGTGGGTTGTGGATCATGGGGGAAAAGGGGGGCACGTGATCAGAGGCTCGCGTGGGGATGGGAGTGGTTGTGTGGCTGAAGAACAGAATGATCTCTAGGAGGGTTTCTTCTTTAGTCGACAGGGAACGTTTCTAATTGCCAGGGCATAAAGGCTGGAGAAGTCGGGGGGAAGGCGCAGAGCACGTTCAAAGGAGTAGAGGGTCTGATGCTCTAGAGTCAGCTTTAGAGGAGGGAGTTGGGCCTCGAGAAGGAGTCGTGAGGAGGGGTTGGAAAAGAGGCAACCAGTAATGACCCTGCATACAGCTCTGTGTAGAACTTCCAGGTGATTGGTTGCAGTGTTGCAGAGGAATGGGAACCATCCAGCAGAGGCATATGTGAGCACCGGACGGACGAAGGCTTTGTAGAGTAGGGAGAGAGATTCTTTTGTGGGACCCCAAGAGGCAGTGGCAATTGAGCGAAGGGCTTTGTGGCGTGGATAGAATTTGGAACACAGGGATTGGACATGGGCCCCAAAGGATAGAGTTCGATCAAAGGTTACTCCAAGGAATTTAGGGGTGGGATTGAACAAAAGAGGGATGCCCAAGAGGTTCAGTCGGGGTTGGAAAGTGGCTTGATGGGGATCTGTAGAGAAAAAGGAGGACTCACACTTCTTTGGATTGAGTGGAAGTCTCCATAAGTTGGACCATGTTTCTAGGACAGCGAGGGAGGATTGGACAACAGAGGATGCTTCGAGCAGGTCTGGGGAGGAGGACCAGATGGCCAGATCGTCAGCATACAGGGAGGCATGGGCACCCTGAGGTAAATCCTTAGTGATGTCATCAACAAACAGAATGAAGAGGACTGGACCAAGTACCCAGCCCTGGGGGACCCCACGTCTGATGCGGAAAGAGCGGCTGTGGGAACCACCAACCTGGACTTTAGCTCTACGATCAGAAAGGAAGGAGCGCACCCAAAAAACGAAGCAAGGGGGGAGTTTGAGCGAGAGGAGTTTGTGAAAAAGAGCAGAGTGCCAGATCGAGTCGAAAGCCTTGGAGAAGTCAACAGAAGCCAAAATCGTTCGGTCTGGAGGTTTTTTCTTTTGGAAGCCGTCCCAGATTGATTGAGACAGAGTTAGAATTTGGTCAAGGGGTGACCTACCAGGACGAAAGCCGGCCTGGCAAGTCGAGAGGAGATGATTCGATTCAAGGTGAAAAGTTAGGCGAGAAAGAATCAAGCGCTCAAAAAGCTTGGAGATGCAGGAGGTGAGGGAAATGGGTCGGAAAGAGGACGGAGAGGAAGTGGGTTTTCCAGGTTTATGAATGGGCATGATAGTGGTAGGTTTCCAACAAGAGGGGAAGGTGTGAGAGTGCCAGGACCTATTAAAAAGGGAAAGAAGGAGGAGTTGTGCTGGTTCAGGCAGGTGCTTTAGTAAAGGGTAGGCAATCTGGTCAGGGCCAGACGCAGTGGAAGAGGAGAGATTGCTGATGGCAGTGGAGAGTTCAGTCAAGGAGAAGGGGGAGCAGAAAGAATTATGGAGGGAAGAAGCATCCTCACAGCTAGCTTTCCGGAGTTCATTCATGAACTGTCGTTCAGCTCTGCGCAAGGAACGGGGTGTTGCTTGAGATAGATGTGAGCGAAGATAAGAGGCATAGTGGTTGGCAGTGTCAAGAGGGGAAGTGCAATCGGGAAAAGAAGGGTCTTGGGAGGTGTTCTTTTTGCCCGAGATGGCATTGAGAAGTTTGAAGACAGCACGAGGATCAGAACGGGGAGACAGGTTAGAACAGGTGGCTTGCCAGGTTGCAGATTTGGCTCTAGAAATGACTGAGGACGCCCTACGAGAAGCATCTATGTATCTGAGGCGGTGCGACTCAGATCGGTGTGCCACGGAGCGGGCCCTCCATCGTTCCCGCACTGCAGATTCCGCTTCCTGGGACCACCAGACTTTGGGGGAACGACCAAGGCGACCAAAGGGGATAGAGGCCTTGGCAGCTTCGACTAAGAAGAGGGAAAAGGAGTGGGCAGCCTGGTGGATGTTGAGTGCATCAAAATCAAGAGAGGGAAGGTGCTCAGCAATATAAGATTGGTAAACATCCCAACTGGCCTTTTTGTAGTTGAATTTGGGGGGACGAGTGTTTAGGTGACGAACTGGAGAGAGGGGGAGGACAATTTCAATGGGGAGATGGTCCAAGGCCAGGGAGAGTGCGCCACTCACAGTGGGGAGCGAGAGACGCAGGAGCTAACGAGATGTCAGGGGAAGAACGGCTCCCAGTGGAATGGTGAAGGAGCGTGGGAGAGGCGGGGTCGTTCAGAATTTCCAGACCGGAGGAAGTGATTCAGCGAAACAGGTCATTTCCGAGAGGGTTAGGGGGAATGAGTTTGTCCCATGTTAATTGGGTGATGAAAGGATAAAAGTGTCAGGGGAGTTAGGAAGGATGTCAGGATAGAAGGTCCTTGTGCGAGAGTCAGAAGGAGTGTTTCTGATGGGAGGGGAGTAGAGATTAAGAAATTGAAGAGGAGAGTGGTTGGAGAGAAGGACTTTAATACAGGTGTAGTCTGAGTAGGGGTCCTGGGAAGACAGAGAGGAGACAGAAACAGGAGAGAAAGCCAGGTCAGAGTGGATGAGAGTGAGGACACCGCCACCAGTGTTATGAGTACCGGAGGAAACAAGGCCTTGTCTACCGAATGTCCGATCCGTGCGGAGGGTATAATAACCAGGGATGTGAAACTTTTTAGTTGATGAAACATGGGTTTCGTGTAAGAAAATGAGGTCATAGTGGTTGCCAGAAAGAAAAGCGATCAGTTCAGCAAGGCGGGAAGAGGAAAGACCGCCGGCATTCCATTGCAGAATTTTGAGATTGTGTGAGAGGCGTGGATTTCCTTGAGGGTGGGGTGGCAAGTTGTGGACCGGCTGTGAACCTGCGGGCGGTGGTGATGAGGCAGGAAGGGTGAAGGCAGAAGGAGGGTAGGTGTTAAGGAGGGGAGGATGTGAGGGGAGAGGTAGAGATGAATCCATGAGATCTGAGCAAGCAAGTGGAGGGGTGTGGGTGGGGGCGGAGCTGAAGAGACGGGGCGGGGGGACGCTGGTCGGTGGGTGGAAGAGGCAAGGTACCCGTTGAGACAAGCAGGGCAATTCCAACCCATGGGGGAGCCGGCCGCGCAGATTTTGCGAAAGTCAGCCCGGGTCAGAGAGGAGCAGGAGAAGTGCACCCACTTGGACCAGGTAGAGCACTTTAAAGAATCCTTACCTACCTCGATAGAGCAAATGGAGCAAGGGTAACGTGGGGGGCCCCGAGGCGGACGTGATTGATAAAAGCCAGGCGGTAGTGGGGGGAACCCTGGGGGAGGGGACGCAGGCGACGTAACAAGGAGACAGGTCTGAGTGGGGGAGCCAGTTTTCCTTTGGGGATGGCACGCTGGGCATCGCCAGCCCACTGCAGTGCCAGTTGCACAGATTGTGCGAAAGTCAGCACGGGTAAGGGAGGAGCAAAGGAAATGCACCCACTTGAGGCGAGCAGAGCATTGAAAAGAATCTCTGCCCACATCCAGATGGCAGATAAAGCAGGGGTACCTGGGGTGATGATGGTTGCTGATGGGGCCTGGGTTAGGGTGGACATTGCCACTAATAAGGAGCAATGCCAGGATTAGGAGACGCCGAAAGGGGGTCCGGTCAATAAGAAGAAGAGGAGCCGCCCAGTTGTGACCGGTCAACGGACGGCCCAGTGAAAAAACAGTCCGAGACAATGGGGGCGACCTTTCGGTTGAGCCCCTCGGAAGATCTGTCCTGCCATTTCGACCCATCCCCATTGGGGAGGGGACTGCACCACCACGTTGAGGTGGCAGGACGTTGGTGCAGACGCTGTTGCATCGTTGGATAAGACGCTTTACGATGATTATCTCTGCTTGGTGGCTTCGAACAAGCAGCTAATTCAGTGGACAAGAATTCTTAAGAAATCCACAGCAACATTGGATTGTCGGAAACTCCTAAGCAAGTTCGGATTCCTCCAATCACGAAGTAGTCATTACTGTGGAAAGTGTGCTGATCATGCGATAAGTTAGCGTCTGACGCTGTCCGGTGATAGGAGGATAAATATGCTCTAGTAAGCAAGTTTATTGTTCAGCGCACAGTAAGATGCAGCAGAAGAGCAGAGCTCACTGAGCTACTGCACCCACTTGTACGTACAGAAAACTCATGAATGCAATTTATACTTGTGGAAAACACAAAAAGCAGAATTATTTAACAGTAAAAAGGTATCACAACACTCATCAGACAACTATTCAGTAGCCACAAGCCGTGAGTAAAGTATCAAGCCGTAGCACAAATAGCAGGAATATATACACAAGCTATATGCAATATTGTCTAGATGACAAAAAAATCAAATGGCAGTAACATTCTGCAGAGATTGAGGGCAAGCAGTCATATGTCGAGCGCAAAAAAATAAATTGAAACAAAAAAAAAATTGTTTACGATACTATTGGTAAGCTACAGCACTAGTAAATGTCGATGCAGAGTTCAATGAAATTAATTAATTGTAGCATCGTAATAACAGCTTGGTGTACTCTTTTTTGAAACGATAGTATGAATTTAATTTTAGCTGAGACTATTTGATTCCAGAGTCGAGCACGAAGGAATTTAATCGAGTTTTTACCAAAATTTGTTCTAACAGAGTTGACAAAATAGTTTCCGTTTGACTTACTTCTTGTATTGTGGTGGTGAGCATGGTCAATGGATAAAAAGTATGTTTCAAAAATTTCTGGTAGATCGTTTACGTGATAAAGGTACATGAACTTTCCCAGGTCTAATTTATATACGTCGTCAATTTTAAGAATTTTATAGTTTTGATATAAGGCGTTATTCTTAACATGATCTTTGACAGTAGTTTTGTTGATAATTCTCATAACTTTACCGGCCAGTTGGTCGAGCGATAACGCATTCGTCTCTGGAGCGGGAGGTCTGAGGTTCAAATCTCGGATCGGTCAAATCGGACACATTGTTGCCAACGGCTCGCCACCGTTGCGACATTTCTTCGAATGGAGCTGTGTTGCCCGGGCGCAATGACACGGAGATGGGCCCCGCCAACTCGTTACACGCTCCGGCGTATTACAGCGAGTATAATGAAAATTTTAATTTGATTTGTTTTGAAGTATTTGAAGGGGGTGTAAAATGGTTTTAGTTGCACTTCCCCAACCAAGTATTCCATACAGCAAATATGTATGGAAGAAAACGTAATACAACGCAACTACATTTTTTTTCTTTTAGATAAAAGCGCATTTTGGCTATAATGCCTGTTGCTGTAGATAGTTTCTTCTGTAAATATTGAACATGTGGTTTCCAATTAAGATTTTCATCTATAATTACTCCTAAGTATTTAGCTAAGTGACAGTTTTCTAGTTTAATTCCTCGTATAGACACACTAAATTCGTCAGTATATGAATTTTTAGCAAAAAGTTTTACTAACAAGTATTTTGTCATGGAATAGTTTAATGATAACTTATCAGCATTAAGCCATTGTTCTTCCTTGATTAACTCAGAATTTACTTTAACGTTAAGAGATTTCACGTTTTTGTCAGAAAGGATCAATGCTGTATCATTAGCAAAAAGTCTGGTTTCGAATTTTGATATTTTTGGCAGATCATTTATATAAATAGTGAATAATAAGGGTCCTAAAACCGACCCCTGTGGCACTCCACATGATACATCTTGTTGCCTTGAATACGTGTTATTGATGCAAACAACTTGCTTGCGGTTGGTCAAATAATCACTTGATAATTGTAAGAAGTTACCTCGTATTCCATATTTTTGTAATTTGTTTAGTACAATTTGATGGTCTACAGTATCAAACAGTATCAAAAGCTTTTGATAAATTCAGCAGAATCAAACAAGTGAAGTGTTTGGTATCACGATAACGGATAATTTTGTATTTTGTTAGTGACATCAGCGATAGCGTAATTTGTAGAATGTTTTGCTCTAAATCCAACTTTCTCTTTTGCTAGAATATTGTGTCTCGTTAAATATTTAATTGTTAAGTCTTTTGTAGATGATTTTTTCAAATATTTTAGAGAATGGTGATAATACTGAAATTGGACTAGTGGCTTTAAAAGTGCATCCACCTTTGCATATTGGTGTTATTTTAGCAACTTTTAACTTTGATGGAAATACCCCGTCTTGTATGCATTTATTAAAAATGTTGAATAGTACTGCTGATATGCATTCAGATGATATTTTGATAAACTTGATGGGGATATTTTCAATGCCAGCTGCCTTTTTCTCATTTCAGCACATTATTTTATGATATACTTCATGTACAGAGCATGGATCACAAAAAAAAGAACCCATTGAAGAAGAAATCGTTTTTAGCATGTCAACATTTGCAGCAACCGAAGGTATTTTAAATGCCATATTTGAACCGATAGTAGAAAAGAAATTGTTCAGTTCATTACTAATATCTTCGTTGTCTGCCAACGTTTCATTTTTTTCTGTAATTAATTTGGTGAGAGGTTTCTTAGCTCTATGGCCACGTTGTAAAATTTGGTTGATTAATTGCCATTGTTTTGAAAGATTTTTTTTGTTTACTTCAATCATTGCAGCATAGCAATTTTGCTTTGCGACTTTTTTTTATAGTAGTTAATTTGTTGGCAAATTTTTTGTATTTTTCAGTCAAAGCTGCGTCATTATGTTTGTAGCATTTTTAAAACATTGTATTTTTTATTTCGAATTGATTTTAAAATTCCTTTGCTTAGCCATGGCTTGGTGCTTAATTTGATTTCTTTTCTTGTTTGAGGTCTTAATGGTGCATGCTGATTAATCAAATTTGAGAACTTGTCTAAAAGCTGATTAATAGCATTATTTGGATTAAAGTCATCATTGTATGTATCACTAAGTTCTTGAGTGAGACTGAAGACATCATCTAAAAATTTGGTCTTGTCAAACTTGTTCATATCTCTTATTAAAATTTTTTCTTGTTTTAAAATCTAAAAGTATTTTGCGCGTAAAAACTGACGAGGTGGAGGTGAATCGTTATTGAAAAATGGTACAATGGATGGTTACGCTAACTAAACGTGTTATTCCCG
Organism: Trididemnum nubilum; assembly: GCA_963965965.1. Lineage (NCBI taxonomy): Eukaryota > Metazoa > Chordata > Ascidiacea > Aplousobranchia > Didemnidae > Trididemnum > Trididemnum nubilum. Next base: position 36,066,196 of record OZ014490.1, read on the forward strand.
GGGCGGATTTACATTGCGCAGGGCCCCTTGCTCTTAGGGGATTTTTGCAACATCTTCCCGCCAAATATAAATGAAGACCAAAAAAAGCCCTACTATCTGAGGCAGTGGCGTCGCTAAAGGGGGGCGGCCCGCCCCGGGTGTTACCATTTTGGAGTGACACCATATTATGATGTGAAACCATAACTCCACCGATTTGTGGTAAACACCTTACTTTTTTCACTTTGTTTGGTCGTCCCCATCCTCATTTGGACTAAAAACCCACAAACTTTTAGGCGAAGACCTTTTATTTGGGGGGGGGGGTCTTCACCTATTTTTGGTACGAAAAAGGGTGCCACCAGGAAATCCCGCCCCGGGTGCCATCATTTTTTGCAACGCCTCTGATCTGAGGGCAGAGCCCTGGCACTGAGCCATATGGCAAATACGGCGCTGGTTATTGCATTAAGTTCATAAAAAGTTTAGATGAGGGCCTGAGGTAGCAACTTTTAGGACAAAAACCCTTGATTTCACCCTGGTTATTTGTTTAAATTGGTGGGAAAAAATTGAATTAATGGGGTGCGCCGGGCCCCCTGGTCGTCAATATTATTTATTGTTAATTACTGTTGTACGCGTGTACTGATGTACGCAAAGATGCTAAAAGAAACTGAAAATGAAGAAACAAGGCTTGTTTGACAAATTTTTGTCATTGGTGGCATTTTGATTAAAAGGGCCCGGGTCCCCTCGGCCACCCCCTGGCTACGCCAATGATTTTGAGATAAGATCGCTCCCCTAATAAGTTCTTTCATTAAAAAAAAACATTTAAATCAAAATTAAAATAACTTTTTTTCCAAAACGTGGAGGACTCAAGTCAAGTCACTTGACAGTTTTTTGAAACGTCCAAAAATTGCATGACATTATTATGACGTGGACATTGTGATCCTCATGATTATTGCTTACTTTTGTACGCTTAAATCCTAAATTAAAGAAACTGCAATTCCGGACAAGAACAACATACTGGCTATGCTCTCTTTATATTTATCATTGGTAGTATTTCAATTGGGGGGTTTGAATTACCGCCTGTGCTATAGCATTAACTTCATAATAACGTTAAACGAGGGTCTGGGGTGGCAACTTTTAGGTCAAAACTCTTAGACTTCTCACAGGTTTTGCATATAAATTGTTAAAAATTTGAATTAAGAGGCCCTTGGCCCGGTTACCTTGGTCCTCAGTCAGGGGGTCCTGGGGCTCCCTGGTTGCCAGTTAGAGGCCCCAGGGCCCCTTGGTTGTCGGTTAGTAGCCCCAGGCTCCCTGGTCGTCAGTTAGGGAATCCAGGTCCCCCTGGTTGTTGGTTAGGGGCATAGGGCCCCCTGGTTGTTGATTAGGGGCCCCCTTGTTATCGGTTAGGGGGCCCCCGGGCCCCTGGTTGTTGGTTTAGGGCCCCCCTGGTCGTCAGTTAGGGACTCCGGGGCCCCCTGGTTGTTGGTTAATTGCTCCCTGGTTGTTAATTAGGGGCCCTGGGTCTCCCTGGTTGTGAGTTAGGGGCCCCGGGGCCTTCTGGTTGTCAGTTAGGCACTCCGGGGCCCCATGGTTGTTGATTAGGGGCCTCAGGGCCCCATGGTTGTCGTTTAGGGGCCCTGGGGCCCCATGGTTGTTGTTTGGGAGCCCTTGGGCCCCCTCGTTGCTGGTTAGGGGCCCCGGGGCCTCCTGGTTGTTAGTTACCCAGCAAACATGGCTATGCAGGGCCTGTAAGGGTTTAATGCGGGCAGTGCAGGCCAATGCGGGCAGCGGAAGCCTGTGCGGGCCAGATGCAGGTACTGCATCGTAAAACCGAAAGACACACTGTTACTAAATGCGCTAATCAGGGCTCGAGACGGTGTTGTGTAGCGGATATATGCTTGTCTTTATTTGAAAATCACTATTCTTACTCACAAGGTTCTCTAAAATAACCGTGCAGGTCTTGTGCAGGACCTGTGCAGTTTTTTGGCTCAAACACTTCTTTAAGAAAATAAAATAAAGCCTTCAAAATTCTTTAAAATATAGCTGACAATTAATGTTGCCAGGTCAAATTACACTTGAACACACTAAGGAGCAGGGGTGTATTCTCCAGTGACTCAAGGTGTTCTGCGCACACCCTCCGATATGACAGCGTAAACGCGTTATTACATTTGACTAAATTTTTTGTTTTCCTCTTTCTAATCTCTATAATACCAATGCAGGCTGCGTTCTTTTTTCTTTTGATGAATAGCAAATTGCTTTTTTTCAACACAGACAATGACGTCACACTCTCTGTCATGATAAGTTCAATAGATATCCTTGAACGCAAGAGACGCAGACCTTTCTATTTTATTCTCAATTGCATTATATAGCGGAGAGTGATTTTTTCTCTTTTCACGCAATTCAAATGCCAGAATTGTTCAACTTTGAGATTGAACCAGATATCATGTCACAATGCATTTCCAATCATACGAGTGGCATCATAGTTGTATAATGCGGTTGTGGGTTATTGCGTGTCATTTTCGAAAGTTTGGCGGTCTGTTTTTATATCTGAAAGTTATAGGTAGGTCAAATTTATTCTGCAGAATGAAATCAGCGTTGACAGTATAATTAAGAAGCCATTTTCTAGCAAACATTATTGGAAATGGTAAGAGATTACTATTAATCATTTAGTATAAAAGCAAGGAAAAGGAATTCTCTCGTCATTTAAATCCGTCGTTGTACCAAACATAGATTGGCTATCGGGATGCAGTATCAGGTCTAAGCTGTTTTTCTGGCCTTGTTTGCTTTTTTCACCAGAAACTAGCGTAAGCGTTTGTTACCGGTTCACATATCGCATTGAACTTTTGAGCTCTTCCACATGAATGCCGGCAGGCGCGAGCATGTATCGGAGTGGCGCACACCTTTTAAAAATGCCTACCGTACGCCACTGCTAACGAGTAAAAAGAATACACTCTCCCAGAAAAGCTTATCCACAGATCAGAATTAGAACGTCGAAGTAGTGATTTTGTGCAGGTAAACTTTGTTAGGAAATGTCTTAAAAATATCAAGGAAAAGAGCATAAATTTAAAAAAAAGGCAGTGGCTAAGACTACCGGACCATAGGCGTAGCCAGGGGGGGGGGCCCGGGCCCCCCCCAATCAAAACTCCACCAACGACAAAAAGTTATGACAACATAGCCTGACGATGTTTAGTTGCAGTTTTTTTTCAGTAATTGCGCACATAACAGTAATTAAACAGTAAAGTAACAGTAAAGCTAACGGTTTCGGCCGAAAAACCTCTCTCAATTTTGGTGAAGACCTTTTTTTTTTTTTTTTTTTTGGAGATCACCTGATTTTGGGCGAAAAAATCGTTCGAATTTCCGATTTCGGCTGAAAAATCACTCTCAATTTCGGTGAAGACAACCGAATTTTTGAGGATTTGGGCCCCCCCCAATCAAAAATCCTGGCTACGCCTATGTACCGGACCCGCATTGTTTGTATTCATTCGTGATTATCTTTTGCTTGACGCAAACACGTCATATCTCGTGATCCTAATTCTTAACCTCATGAATTCTTAACCTTTTTATAAAACAATAATTATTAAGAAAGTAATCTTTAGCGCCAACACTTCACTTGCTCAAGCATAACCAACGAATGACAAAACGTTAAAACAAATTTAAAATTTGTGTTGAGTGCACATGAGCGAAAAGTTTTCAGTCGCTGTATAGCCTGATCAGTATTTCGCCTTCGATTTCTTGTTTGCGTGACAGCGAGAGAAATAATCCTTTTTATAAAAAAAAACACTAGACTAAGCTTTAACGACTTTGGTTTGTCTGTTTCCTTGTTTATTTAAAACGTGAGCCGGGATAAAATCACAGGTTTGTAAGGTAGCGTGCTTCCACATCAAGTTAAGATTTACCGGTATGGCTAGACCTACTAGACACTGCAATCTTATTTTAGCTTGGTCCTGAAAAGGAGTTTGATTTAGGCAGAGGCCTTTGAAAATGCAATTTTATTAAGTCTTTTAGGAGTAGGCTATACCTAGTGGGCCTAGATCAAATAGGCTACCTATATTGTATTATGCTCAAGTCCAGGCTACTTTACGATGCACTGATACACTAGGCTAGATAAATGCTATGAAACTAGTAGCCTAATCGCTAGCGTATTTTAATTCCATCCTAGCATATCACAAATTTGTCAGTTTAAGGTTAGGCCAGCAGGCTACAGCAATAAGTTAAGTGCTAAGAAAGCAGCCTTGGCCAAGCATACACACAACAACTGCACAGCTCAATTAGGTTTAGTACTGAGTAAACTTGGCTAGTAGCTTTTTCACTTAAGATTCATGTGAACTTTTTCAGCTACTAGTAGGCAACTTATCCTATTGTTCCAGACTGGCTGCTGAACATTTTTGCTGTCAAGTTTAGCCTACTGGATACCGGTACTTTAGCTAATAGACTACAACTGGTTTAGGTTTATTTGTCAGGCTGATTACGTAAGTCAAACATTTAAATTTTGACCCAAATGAGTTAAATCAAGCAAAACTTAGTTTAAAGCTAATACAGTTATTACTGTACTACTTTTCCTGCATAAAAAGTAACAAAAACCTGTTTATTTTTCCATACCAACATTTCAGATAGTCTAAGTTTTTTTGTTTTTTTTTGGAGGTTCCATGACTAGGTTAAGTTTATGCTTGTAACTGTAAAGTGTTGCTGAAAGGTGCAGGTGACCTGGATGACCGCATGGTCTTATCGCTGTTTCCTGCCTGCGTACTTTCAGCAGGGTGTCGAACCGTTCCAAATAACAGTTCAGGTTCAGGTTTAGCTCCTGCTCAAAATATTTTAGCGATTCAGGTTTGGTTCGGGTTCACTTGAGCACCATTTTCGAAGTTCAGGTTTGGTTCAGGTTCACTCAAGTAAAATATTACTGGTTCAGGGTTCATTGACTTAAAATTTTACTGTCGTTACTTGTTTCGTCCAGAAAAAAAAAGGAGAAATTGCTGATCCTGTTGATGATCACCACTGCTCTTATTGTGCGTGTACCAGCGCCAACGGCATCCGGATATGGAAAAATATATTCTTACTTTTGTTAGGGGTTCAGATTCGGTTTGGGTTCACTTGAGCACAATTTTGAGGGTTCAGGTTCACTGAAATAAAATTTTGTGGGTTCAAGTTCGGTTCGGGTTCACCAAAATGAAATGATTCATTCGAGTTTACGGTTCGGGTTCAGGTTCGGTTCGACACCCTGCTTTTACGCGTGTGGTGAAATAAACATGACTTGACTAAGCGAAGACCTGATGATTAACTTTCTCCAAAGCCTGCATTAGACAAATGCTCATAATCTTAGACCACCTATTACAGTAGGACCAGCAAAGCCTATGATTGAATGTACAGTAAGATCTGTACTATAAGTAATTGAATTGAGTAATATAAGTAATGAGTAATTGAGTAAGATCTGTACTATGAAGCTGGCTGTTGTTTATTGGTACTGGTAGTTTGCTTTGCACTCTGCTACAGTGCTGCTTCCAGAAATTTTGTTTTTAACTCCTTAGTTCAAGACACGGCAGTACTTTGTACTGATACTTCGTTAAGCAAAACCAATTGTTGAGACTGCTGGCAGTGGTGCATGTTCTGGTACCTGCATCAGCTACAAATTTTCTTTATGTGCGTTTGTTTATTCATGATGCTTTGAATCAAGTTGTTAAAGAGAAACGGCATCTGCAGACAGATGCCTGTTGTTCGCGATTAGAAGTCAATTAGTGTTATAACTTATTATTAATCTTTCAATATTGACAAAAGTTTTTAAATGATTAAAAACATCAAATAAAGAATTTTACAAGCATTCGAGTGATTTTTGTTATTGCAAAATTTTTTCTTATCACTGCACTTTCCCTATTTGATGATAGAATTTCATACGTTTATGCCTATGATTGCGTAAGCTATTTCAATTTGCCTTGAACGCAAAATGTTCTAGAAAAGTTTGCAAACAAAGCACCATGAGATAATAATGTCATTAATTTTTAGATATTTGTTACATATATTGAGTACACTTATTAGTCCACAAAATTTTTATCATGTCAGATATTGTTTATAGCAGTAAAAGAACCAAAAGACAACATTTTCAAAAGAAAGTTGATGATATTTTACGTGGAGCGAATCAAAAAGTACCAAAGCTAGCTCACAACAGACTTTTTGTAAGTTCCACCAGTCGTTTTTTTGCTGATAATGTATCAGCTATACCAGAATCCATGACCACAACCCAACCACTACCACCTAGTCTAAAGCAACCGGTAGTAAATAACAAGGATACCAGTAGTTTCAAGGGTAAGTGTGCTGGTATGGTTTCTGAGATTAACAACTGTTCTGATAAAGATGATGGTGAAAGCTTTCAACCACCTCAGCTTGCTGGTATGCATTCTGAAATTGAAAGCTGTTCTGATGAAGATGATGATGACAGTTTTCAACCACCTCTTAAATATAACATACGAGAACGTTTAGCATTATGGGTGACAAAGTTTAATATAACTCATATTGGTTTATGTGCGTTGCTGATCATATTGAGAGAACATAATCTTGATATTCCTTTAGATGCAAGAACACTTTTAGCTACTCCTATAGAAACTAAAATTCAAAAAGTTGCTGATGATGAATATTATCATTTTGGAATCAACAACATGTTGCATTTAGCTTTAAAACTGCTCCAGAATTCTCTCAAATTTTCACTTGAAAGCATAAAGTCTTTGACAATGCGCATCAACATTGATGGCATACCTTTAACAAATAGTACAAAAACCTGCCTGTGGCCAATGTTAGCCTTGATCAATGAAATTGCAGAAATAGGAGTGATAATGATTGGTGTGTATCATGGTACATCAAGCCTACTAATTTATGTGATTACTTGCATGATTTCATTGGCGATCTTAAAACTGTGGTAAAAGATGGGTTTGTTTTTGAAAACAAAGTGTTTCGAGTTAACATACCTGATGCTTTTATCTGTGATGCTCCCGCTCGTTCCTTTTTAAAGTGCTTTAAAGGACATGGAGGTTATTATGGATGTGAAAGGTGTGTACCAAAAGGAGAGTATTTTCAAAGCAGATTTATTTTTCCTGAGACAGAGGCTTCATTGAGGAATGATATACAATTTGGAGACTGTTTCTATCAAAATCATCAAACTGGTACCTCTCCATTTCAAGACCTTGGAATTGGGATGGTGAGTCAATTTGTTCTTGATTATATGCACTTGATGTGCCTAGGAGTTGTTCTAAGGATTGTTAATTTGTGGGTACCTTCACGAGGCGCTGGTATATTGCCAATGCGAATTGCAAATTGTGTTTCTGATGATCTTCTTTCTTTAAAAAGAATGTTGCCATGTGAATTTTCCCGTAAACCTCGATCATTGTTTGACGTCAGTGGAAGGCAACTGAGTTTAGATTATTTCTTTTGTACACTGGACCTGTTGTTTTAAAAGGAAAACTTACACCAGCATTGTACAAAAACTTTATGTGTCTCTCTGTTGCAATTAGGATTTTGCTAAATAACAAAAGTAACAGTGAGTCATATGACTATGCCGAGAAACTGCTGAAGTGTTTTGTCGAAGGTGTCTTCTAACAGTATGGCAATGAGCAGTTAGTCTATAATGTTCACAGTTTGATTCATCTAGCTGATGATGCAAGAAAATATGGCAGTTTGAACACAATATCCTGTTTTCCGTTTGAAATTTTTTTGGGTCATTTGAAATCTGTTGTTCGCAGACCTCAAAATCCAATCAGCCAAATTGTTCGTCGATATGCAGAAAAAGTTCGCGCTAATGAGAATTTTGTTGCTGAACATAATAGCCCTGATGCTGCCCTGAAATGTCACAGACAAAAGCACAATGCTGGTCCTCTCCCATCATTTCACAGTAAATTTGACCAATGTAAAAAGTATCTGGGGAAATATGTTGTATCTATAACAAGCCCGAATAATTGTTTTGAAGTTAATGGCGGTATATATCTTGTGAAAAACATCTTGCTGAAGCCCACTGAAGGCACCTTTGTCGTTGTTCAGAAATTTTGCAGAAATATTGATTTTTTTGACTTTCCACTGAATTCTTCCAGACTTAACATTTGGGCTGTTGATTTACTTGATACCGGTAGTGATTTTGATGTTTTTCCTGTAATTTTGGTTGCAAAACGATTCTACTTCCATTTAAAGATGTTCATGTAGCCATTCCATTAGTTCATACGGATCATGGAAAATTCCAGAAATAGCACATAGTTTTATACAAAAGTACATATGTTACCAGTGTTCTGCGCATTTGTGCGCATTTTATCTACTGGTACTTGCTAAAACACAATTTTATTAGGTGAGAGCTGCAATTTTAATATGCTATTTTTAAGCCACTCTATAAATGCACCATTTTAGCAGATAAAATTTTTCCCTGATAATTTGTAAACACTTCTGCGTTAGTGTACTAACCAGAGAAGCTAACTATTTACTGTTGATAGGTAGGCTCTTTTAGCCTCCCTTATATACAAATTATTAGCATAGATGGGCACAGCTAATGCAAAACTAGCTCGGCTAACAGCTATTCCGATAAACGATAAGATTAGTTTCGCTTACGTCAATCCGATGACACGAATTTTCCGTTAGCGGAAGCTAATGCTAGTCCGCTAATTCGCTAACTAACCATATGATTACAAATTCAGACAAAAACAACAAAAAATTCATTTATGTAATTCGACGCAATTTAGTATTTTTTGATTGCGCTTTATTTTTTATTTGCGAATGTGACTCGCAAATACATCAAATACTACTACCAGGGGCGTAACCACTCCAGAATTTTCTTACTGGGGGCGGAAAAACATTCATGTCTTTGTTGCTTTGAAATTTGTCTTGTAATAACTTATCAAAAACCTAGCTAGTGATCATTAGGAAATCTGGAGGAGTGTTGTAATCTACCCCAACGGAGTCCGGGGAGAAGCACCGAAAGCCTTCGATATTGGTGTGTTAAGTCGTGCAAAAATTGCCGCTCATGGTACCGTATTCCTAGAGTAATAGGATGTTTAAACCACTCACTACTTTTTTGCTGGGTTAGACATCTTTCATTTCAGGGCCTGGTTGTAGGCTTGGGTTTGACCCGACCAGGAATCAAACCTTCGTCTATACTTGAAGTAAATTTTTTTTGCTAAGCAAAACGGCTAATTATGGTAAATTTTAAGTCTATGCTTTATTGAAACCACGGTTGCAAGTATTCTTATCCTAACAGATTGGCTAAAAAATTTAGCTTTGATAAACAGTTCGCTAACATTTTTGAAAGTTATCAAAACCTTTAATCCGCTGGTGAAAAAATTAGCTTCGCTAATTAGCGGTTTATGCCCACCTATAATTATTAGTAGTAACAAACTTTTCTGAATGGTTTTACAATAGTTTGGTGTTGATATAGTGATGGCGGTGAAGTATTTGCATCTGTATTTATTTATTTTACGTACTGAGTTTCTCTGGCCAGGGAACAGCAAAGAACCTTTTGGTCTTTAAGTGAAACTGCCACCAAAATTTAAAGTAATTGCAGTATTCTCTCTTCGGTGACAGCTTCTATTTTGTGAAGTAAAGCTGCCACTGAAAAGAGAATACTGCAATTTACAATTACTTTAAATATTAATTGTAAGGTATTTTACAATTAGTACTTTACAATTGTATTAATTGTAATTCTTTACAATTATAATTAATATTCTCATTGTAAAGAATGAGAATAGGATAAACCCAAAGAGAACGAGGGTTTATCCTTTTACCAGCTCCATGCTGCTGCGCTGTTTCGAATCAGATGCTGGCAGTGATGGTACTCCGCCAGCATCGTGTGTCGTCAACCAAAACTGTGAGTCCACGTATTCCTGTATGTGCCCGGACTACATATTCCATTATTCCTGTGTGTGCCGCATGTCGAATAATGTGTTTTTTAGAAATGTATGCAGTAGTACATTAGTAGAATGTATGCAGTAGTAGAATTTATTGAGTCGAATTCTTCGGTTGTAATTCCAATCAATTGGTTCGTCAATAATGAAGAGGACGAATGCTATTGGCCAAAAAAGACCTTGACTGCGAACAGGACAAACAAAGCGGTTGAAGAGCGGTGGGAAGCTGGTGAGAAATGGAACAAATTCAAAATACGCAGTCTTGGAAAAGCAGGTAAGTTGCAATCTAAGGCTACGTTTACATGAGACCCGCTATGAAAACCAGGCGAAGTGAAGATTCTAGTTTTAACCGGTTTGCGACCGCTTTTGACTTCACCGCGAAAGCAACGGAGCTACATAACACCGTGCTGGGGACTGTGGCGTCTCATTTGGTTGTGACCGCTGGTCATGCACGCAAGATGAAAGTTAACATTTTTAAAATACCCGACCGACCGAATTTATAAAATAGCAAAGCAATAATACAGATTGCAAATGTCTCCGCAGCGAAATCGCCATCGTCTGCAACTAGGGACCTGAGTCGTATCATACAGTGCTAACAAATGCGACGCCAATTCTGGTAACAAAGCTATTACTTTCATCTTACGTGGATGACCAGCGGTCACAGCCAAATGAGACGCCACAGTCCCAAGCAAGGTGTTATGTAGGCTTTAGTTATTATGTGTTGGTATGTTACAGTAGATGTTTGTTGCCGAAAAATTATTTATAAAAAGGGATTGCTGCATCCATCGTCATTAGAGCTCTTTTGTTGTTGATCTTTTGTCTACATCCTGAGCTTTGCCATATATTTTATGTGTTTCCAAGGCTGTTTCATTTAAGTTGATTTAACCATATAGAAATTATATGTGGCAAAAGTTCCTGGATTCAATAGTATGCACTGAGAGTGTTATGATTCGAAAGTCTGCATCAAATCGCTGTAGATCTATTTACTTCACTTTATTTTCGTTACTGGTGCTATTTTTCCAACTCGTCAACATACCAAGTCGTTTGTGTTTGAAATTCGGTCTCAACTAATTAAATAATTTTATGTAGAAACTTATGTCAGAGCGCTTCAAAAATTAAAAATGTCCTTAAATACTTCGAACATCAATACAGATGGAGCAGAGTGTCAAACACCCCCACGAAAACGACCTCGGGGGTATTGAGTAAATGTGGAAAATTATTATCATTTAGTCTACTGAAGCATTTTTAGAGACTTTCCGCAAAAAATTAATAAAGATAAATTAGGCTACTTTAGCATTTCTATACACAATGCGTAATGTTTGATGAAGAATAATTCATTGATTGTAACTCGCTGCTATTGCTTTTTGCCCTACAGAATATGACGTGATGCAATTACAGCTTTGCATCATACTGAAAGTACTAACAAACATTTATCCCGTTTAGAGCGTACGATAATTTCTAATCAAAGAAGAAACTAGCATAGCTTGTATTGCAGGCCAAATGCTAAGCATATATTTGATTCATCTTCATCTGAAGACGAAGATATTGATCCGCCAACTCCACCCAGAGAATTGCTAACAATGGAGTCAGATGTGCTGTTATCAGCAGACACCCAATCGTTTTTGACGTGTGACAAAAATGCCAGCACACCTAGAACTGTACCTGCAGTGTTTTCCTCAACTGCTGCTACTGGTAAGTCGAATGCGATTTGACTTTTAAAAATGTTGTTTTAATGGTTGGTGGTTCGGTTCCGAGTCGGGACAAGCTAAAGATTAAAAAATACGTATTCACGGCTTCCTTGCTTTACACTCAATGTTAATGGGACGGTGTGAAAAACAAACCGGCAAGTTTAGTTATTTGTTTTTGGGAAAGCACCTGCGGGTTTCCCCGTCATAAAATGGTAGACAGATGGCCGGTGGCATCTTGACTTGAAGACGGTAAGGTCTCTTTGCTTCCTTCCGGCCCACTCCACTTGGCAAGTAAATAAACTAAACGAAGCAATACAATCAAATCTTTCAGAGCCATCTACCTCAGAACATCTGCTGATACAAATTTTAAAAAATCAAGAAGAACTAAATGCAACCCTAAAAGTTCACTCTTTTTTGCTGACAAATATGTTAAAAAATAATGACTCGAGCAGTGAGCAGTCCTTCACTTTACCCGATGATCTTTCTTTTCCAATCAAGACTATTGAAAAGTTTCAGGAAATGGAAATCAAACTTGGAGATCCTAGTGCTTATGCTACCAAATCTTTTGTTTATTTGCTTTGCATGCTAAAAGTGCCACTACGCATTTCTAAGTTTCTAACTGAAGTTGCGGAGTCAAACTTTGAATTTTGGTGGCTCTTTGAAAGCGAAGCGTCTTGCTCAAAAATTGGTAGCGGTAGTTATATTTTTTTTAAACAATTGTTTTAATCGCTAACTCATTTCGAGCTGAGTGGCACTTTAATATGTAGTTACTATAGTTAGTATAATTAATTAGTATATAGTAATGTTTCTGCGCGTAATTTTTTGTTGTTTACGTATCAGCAAAACTTAAATTCTGTTGACTTTTCATTTTTAAAAGCGACAGAAGTTTAATGAATGTGATAAATTTATTCTTAGTTATGAATTATCGTTGTTTTCTATTTGCTTCTTCGCCTCCTCCCTGCTGAGAGTTCTCCGAGCAGAATTAATCGTTATCAAGCATTTTATCTAACGACGTATCAAGAAACTTGGGCGAGATTTTCATAGTTGAGTTTTTTGTATATTCGCAAACTGCAGTCACTGTGACGTGGTAGGATTTCAATCGGCCTTTGAAATAATCTGCCCATATCCTCTATACGCCAGCACGGATGGACAATAGAACATCTGGAGTTTCAAGCGCACATGTTTGACAGACATGATCGATCCTAGCAGCATAAACATTTAATGGCAAACATGCTGTGTTACTAGCAACGTGTAATCTCTGAAATCAGAAAAAAAAACGCTTGTTTAAGTCTCCTATGTGTTTGCAATCTTACACAATCCATTTTTGCAGGTTTTTTTCTTAAGCAATATCGGCCGGATATCGTTAGATGACGTTGTTCGTCGGGTTTTATCCTTTGTTTTAAGCAATGACGTTGCATTGCAATTCAACTTTATTGGCCGACAAGACAAAAAAGAATTCCGGGTCACGAAGTTATATTCGGTTTGTTTTTGTTCTTGTTTTACTTTACCGTTATATGTTCTTTTCTTAGTCAATTTGACGAATGACTAAACTCGCATTAGGCCTACTGTTAATTCGGAGTTTGCAAAATGATAAACTGCCTAAGATTTTCTTATGTTTTGAAAGTGTTATAAACTTATTGACAAATGGTCGAGTGTCTCACTGAATAGAGGCCAACAGTAAAGTTAAAAGAAATAAAACTGATCTTTTCCCTCACAAATTTGTTTATTGGTTGCAGAGAAAGATTGGCTTGAAATTTTAAGAAGTATCTTCAAATTCTTCATAGACTAACGCTCAAAGATATGGCCAACACTTTAAAAAAGTTGTTGCTCTATACTTTGTGGTTTTTTAATTGGCATATTCTTAATATTGCAGATGCGATGAAGAAACACCCGCTCACGAAGGCTTCAACGCGCGACGAAGTTGCAAAATGGCTCAGCGGAAGTCGCGATCGCGATGGTAGAAGAGCCCAGAGAGCCAGAGTTAGCTCATGAAAACTGGATAGAATAGATAGATTCACCTGATTCTAGTACAAATGGTTTCCGAACAACTGAGCCCCGAACAAATCGATCCTGAGCAGTTGCTTTTATGTTTTGTTTTAATTTAGCACTATTCATCGTTGCAATTCATCACCTTTATCAGTTTGAAAAGTTCATTGGAAAGCTGTAAAAAGAACTTTACGTCTGTAAAGTTATGATATTATGCAACTTTTTTTACAGCTTCTAACAGCTTCATAAATACTCGTAATATATATATATTGGTGAAACTATTCAACATGAGCTAAAATGTGCGACCTATGGTTTTATGTTTATTACAATCATCAGACACATTAAATCTCTGCAAAAAAAAAAGCAAATGCATCATACATCAACTGAATGGGTATTATAATTCTCTATTTAATGCAAATAACTTAACACTTACCGTCGAAAAGTTGCAGTCCATCCCATTAAACTATGCCTTGGTCCCTTACTGAAATCCGAATCTCTAGTACCAACTCACTCCGACTACTTTATTCTCTGCAGTTTAATCAAGCAGGGAAACTGATTCATGCTTATTTTTTTGTTGCTGTTTGCTACAGACCAAGGCATAGTTTAATAGGATGGACTGCAACTTTTCGACGGTAAGTGTTAAGTTATTTGCATTAAATAGAGAATTATAATACCCATTCAGTTGATGTATGATGCATTTGCTTTTTTTTTTTGCAGAGATTTAATGTGTCTGATGATTGTAATAAACATGAAACCAATGGTCGCACATTTTAGCTCATGTTGAATAGTTTCACCTTAATAATAGCTCTGCTTTGGCATCGAGCACTGTTTGTAGGTGCTGTAAAAATCACTTACTCTAGTATATATATATATATATCCGAGTATTTGGGCAGCTGTTAGGTTTGGTATGTTAAAATGGTTGCCAAGGGCATTAACGTAATTTATCGTCAGAAATAAAATTCTTTTGTAAAAAAATACTGGTTCTTCCTGAAATGTTCATAAGCAAGATAAAGCTCGAGTATATTAGTCGTGTTTGTATACATTATATATGTATGTGTAGTAGCCTATACACTACACTTACAGCTATTAGAATGTGATAAAATTATTTGATGTTTTGAAACTCGATCTACTTGTCAGGGTCATTAATTCGTCACCATACCACGATAAAAAAAAGTGACACTGCATGTGCAAATATGTATTGGCTGTAGTCTGCATAAAGGATGCGGTTAGCCTGCACCACACCCTGTGTAAACCCGTATACGGTTAGCCTGCACCAGCCACTGCGTAACCCATATACGGTGATACTGCACCAGCCAACACGTAAACCCGTTTACGGTTAGTCTGCACCAGCCACTGCATAACCCGCATACGGTTAGCCTGCACCAGCCACTGCGTAACCCGCATACGGTTGGCCTGCACCAGCCACTACGTAAACCGGTATACGGTTAGACTGCACCAGCCACTGCGTAGCCCGCAGACGTATACGGTTAGACCGTACGAGCCACTACGTTACGTAACCCGTATAGGCAGCCTGCACGGGCCCACTGTAACCCCTGCGGCCAAAACGATACGGGCCCTGTGCAGGCAGCCGATAAAGGGCCTGTATGGCTGCCTGCATTGGACCTGTAAAGGCCCTGCATAGCATTGTTGGCTGGGTACGGTAATGACACTACTTTTTAAAAAAAGGAATTTTTGTTATGTGTAATTTTATTTTTAGAGATGTCAAAATCACTAATTGCAAATTATTTTTTAAATGTTACTTACAGACAAGATGCAGATCACACAGAAGTGTCGGCAGTTGAAACAACGTGCTGTGTATCAGTTCGCAACGTGTTCGTGGTGACGTCGCCGTTGTTGCACTATCGAGGAGTAACACTAGATTGGCTGCTTATGTTAGATTTCCAACCAATAAACGTGTTTTGGACTTGATCTGTATGTGAAGGGAAGACTCCAAATTTGATTTTTTTTCAATTGGCCTTCAAATCTAAAAAATTTAGTTGTTTCAAATGGCTCTAAAAACGTGGAAAATGTGATAGAAATGGCAGAAAAATAACTATTTTTTCTAAAAAAAATTACAAAAATTGCCCAGCGGCCGGCCCCCAGACCCCCGTCTGTGATACGTGTGGGTTAAACTATAGTTTGCTTACCACGTTGCACAATTTAGACAATTTTGGAAACTTTTTTAACTTTTGATTTGGTTCAAGTACGCCCTTTTTTTTCAGCAAAATCCAGGTTACATGCCAACCAAAGCCGCGGCTTCTGATCCCCCGTTCTACGGTATCTTTGTCCCATCATGTCCCATACAAAAATCCCATTTTTTGAAAAGTTTTGATGACATCATTGCGTGTGATTTGCTGTTTGGCTCTTCCCTCAATTAAAAATCCTGGCTACGCCTATGCACCTCATCAATGTTTTTTAATTTTAATCACAATTGATTTATTATTATAACATACAGCGCGATTGAGCTATCGCGACGCGTTTCGACCCCGCTCAAGGGTCCCACCAGGCAAAAAGAATAACACATACCCAAACATGCAATGATATAAAACTGCAATTAAAAACGATCATTCCTAATCGTATTTGAATTGCGCTTAAAAGCAGGGTGTCGAACCGAACCTGAACCCGAACCGTAAACCCGAATGAACCGTTTCATTTTGGTGAACCCAAACTGAACCTGAACCAGCAAAATTTTACTTCAGTGAACCTGAACCAAACCTGAACCCTCAAAATTGTGCTCAAGTGAACCGAACCGAACCTGAACCCCTAACAAAAGTAAGAATATATTTTTCCATATCCCGATGCCGCTGACGCTGGTACACGCACAACAAGAGCAGTGGTGAACTTCAACAGGATCAACAATTTCTCCTTTTTTTTTTTCTGGACGAAACGAGTAACGACACTTAAATTTTAAGTCAATGAACTCGAACCAAACCTGAACCAGTAATATTTTACTTGAGTGAACCTGAACCAAACCTGAACCTCGAAAACGGTGCTCAAGTGAACCTGAACCAAACCTGAACCGCTAAAATATTTTGAGCCGGAACTAAACCTGAACCAAACCTGAACCGCTAAAATATTTTGAGCCGGAACTAAACCTGAACCCGAACCGTTATTTGAAACGGTTCGACACCCTGCTTAAAATTGCTAAAATATTTGCGGCGCAAGCGTCGGCGCAAGCGTCGGCGCAAGCGTCAGCGCAACCGTTCAAAAGTAGTAGCTGCGCACGCGCTCTCGCGCAAGTAGTGATGGTAGTCGAGCAGCGTACCCAGCTAGACCAAGCGCGCAGCGCAGCGTGGTAAATTCCAGCAGTTTTGCAGCGCAGTGCCGCGCAGCGTGAAGGAGGATGAGACCACTTCCTTGCATTAGAATTAGATTAGGAATCAGCCGCTCTTTAGTAGCTTTACCTCAATTGTTAAATTCAGTCTCCAATATAACCAGCTCAAGTCTGTTAGGTACCGTGGTTTACAGGTAAGCTACGGTAGGTTTATCTTTCAAATCGTTGGCCTACCGTGCATTGGCTATCATCTAAAGGTACGGGTATGCTGGGTTGAATCATGAATGATTACTAGGGCAAGTTTTGTTCTCATAGATGACAATGTTCTCATAGACGACAATCTAAACTGGAAACAACAAATCAAGGAACAATGTTCAAGGGGATCTTGGGCCCTAAATCAATTAAAACAATTTGTAGATGAGCAAACACTAAGATCTGTTTACCATTGCCTCATATACTCTCATCTACAATATTGCATAAGTAGTTGGGGGACTGCTTCAAAATCAACATTAGCACCGCTCTTCGATTTGCAAAAAAGAAGCATCAGATTGTTAACTGGAAGTGGATATCAGGAGCATACTAATCCTTTGATCTATCGAGCTAAATGCTTAAAACTCAAGGATATTTACTCTCTTAAAACTGCAAAGCTAATGCACAAAATTCACAATAATGTGTTATCTTTTGCAAATTTTGATAAGTTTAACTTGATAAAAAACTGTTATACACTTAAGACAAGATTAAGCCACAAAAACAACTTCTTTCTTCCTAGAACTAGAACAAAATTAGGGCAAAAGTCTCTATCATACGCAGGAATTAAAATTTGGAATGAAATTCTAAGCAGTTTAAAAAAAGTTTCATTCTACAGATTTAAAAAAGCTGTTAAAGCTCATTTTTTATCAACCTACCGTATGAAACCAATAAAAGCTAGGTAGAATAACAACCGAACTTTCTATCAGCAATGCATTAGTAATTACAGTAGCCTAGCCTAAACATAGTTGCATATTTATGCTTGCTGCTTTAGTTTAACAATAACCTATTCTATTGATTGAATGGCGGAGCTGGTGCATTCATGTATCACACATTTATACAATATGCTATCTCTCACTTTGATGTGCCTCTCAATTATAAATGTTATCGCTGTAACTGACTGAGGTTGCTATATACGGTTGCCAGTGATTTTGTCACAAAGTGATTACGCGACAGACGGCATTCTAAAGACGGAACAGGCCCTGGGTTTGTGCTGCCAACCCCATTGTACTATTGCATTATTAAAATTAAAGCATTGACTGAGAACAGCAGTCATTAAACAAATCTACTATCCCCAGAGCTATCTTGCCCTAACCCTCACTTTGTGGCAAAATCATTGTGACAAAATCACTTTGTGACGAGATCACTAGTCACCCTATATACTGGTATTGGAAATTGTACCGGTACTGATGACATATTGGCAAACGATACAAAATAAAGCAAGGAGTTTTTTCCACTCCAATTGCCCACTTTAAATCCTGTAAAACATAATGAAGCATTATGAACGTTATTGATTTATTTTTTATCCAATCTGTAGTTACAGTATTATTTTTATTTTATTTTTTTAAATTTTTTTTGGTAGGCTATGCTCAGAGTTCGAATGATTTTAATGTTGCCTTGCATTTTCTTTACATGTTGACTGTGAGTTTTGTGTATATACTGTACAAAGTGTACATATCTTTGGAACGCTTTGTTTTAATTTTGCATAAATTTTTTTTATCGTAGAAAGTAGCAGACTGAGAAAATCTAAAAGCTGGTTTTTTAACCTTAACTAGGTGAGGTGGTGGTAGACTTAGATGACCTTTCTGTCCTTTGCTGTCTACTCACCAAGAGACAAAAATACTGCTTTGACTCTGCAAGTTTGTGTGTTGGTTTTGAAGGAATTGCATGTTTCAATGCTTTGGTGATATCCTAGAGGAAGTTGCAGTTTTTTTCTTGTGATATGACGTCACTTGGTAAATAAATAAATATCTGATATGATGATGAGTTTTTGTTGCACTAAAACTGAAAGAATTGAAAGGGGGTGAATTATTCAGCCAATTCCGGTGGTTTACAGTAACTAAAATTGAGTTATAATTTTTGACATTTTTTGTTTTAATTTAGGGGCTGCAGTTGCAAAGATCTTCAACAAGTACAAAAAAATATCCCCCGAAAAAAGTTTTAGGAAACTCTGAGTTTTGTTCTTCCTGCCAAAACCACAGTTCTTTACCATCTTTAGACTATTAGGCCTACTGTAGTTTTGGCGGGAAGAACATAACTCGGAGTTTCCAAAAACTTTTTTCGGGGGATATCTTTTTGCATTTTTTGAATATCTTTGCAACCGCTGCCTCAAAATTAAAACAAAAAATATCAAAAATTATTGTTCAATTTTAGGTATTATAAACCACCGTTATAGGCTGGATGATTCACTGCCTTGAAAAAATTGCATTTTAATGAAAGTTGCAGAAAGTTGCATTTCTGCACAAACATTTGAAACGACAGTGATTTCTCCAGCGATATCTTTGCATCTAATGCCAAATATTTGCAAACATTATTTGGGGAGAAATGGAGATTTTTTGCCAACTTTTTGCCCAGCATATTATAACTTTGTTCCACAATGCACGAAGTCGTAAACCAACTGTTGCGTCCTAGATAATTAGGGATGAGCATTTCAGAATACCGAATTCAGAAGGATCCGTATCCCAAACTATCCGGAATCCAAATTGAAATATAAACTGGATAATTGGAAGCAGTTTTAAATCAACGCAGTTACATTGTTAAAATTGTTTGTAGTTACCAGTAATTCTCACATGAAAGTGTAGTGAGCCACTTGTTTTGTACTAGGGGCTTCGCATGAGCGCGTAGTACCTTTGTTTTTGTTCACAAATTTTGGCAGATGAGGATTGATTTGGTTATAACTATCAAATAGTAAAACTTAGAAAGCTGAAATTCGGACTCAACATAAGAATTAATGAAAGCGTCGTGTGTGCCAATTCGTGGGATCCTATGCCACACACACAAAAAAAAAAAACATAAAAAAACGGCAGTTTTTGGCTTCAAAATTTGAGTGATTGAAGATATCAGGGAGGACTTTTGTGCGACAGAAATTGAGGGTGCCAGGTTGGGAGGATCCCCCGCAATCGGGTCCTCCAAAATTTTGAACTTTTAAAGCGTTAAAGTGAGATGGATCAAATTTTGCGATTGGGTGGATATCAAAAATAAACCAAATGCAACAAAAAATGGGTCTGCCACGATGGGGGTTTCCCCCCCAAACGGACCCTCGAAACTTTAAACTTTCAACCTCTCTCGCTAGACTCATGAAATTTTCAGGCAGGCAAATATGAAGAAAAGTTCCCACCAAATGAGGCCCTCCAAAATTCAAACTTTTTAAATTTTTAAGCTGGACACATGAAATAGTGGTTCACAAATTCCCAACTTTTCCATTTGAATCAACTTGCTTGAAATTACCTTCGCATTAATGCAACATCAGCTTTTTCCGAAAGGTGTTTTTCCAATGCAGGCTTGACCTTGAACAAATTAAGAATGCAATTAAGTGGTGAACATTTAAGAGCACTCAATGTCATGCATTCCAATAAAGTGCTGCTTCAATTAAGCAAACCGCTGAATAAATTTTTTCTGCATATTAGTGGTGGTTGATTGGTTGTTCACTTTTCCGCAAATTAAGTTAATTTAAACCAGAATAGGATTCAGTATTCTGGATTCGGTTTTACCTATTAGGAATAATTCTGGAATACCTAACTATTCTGAAATGCCCATCCCTATAGATAACATTAAGACACAGATAATCCATCACATAGCTCGTTGTTATACAAATCAAAGACAGTAGAACTATGCTGATATAGTTTTACAGCATGTTTCGTAAATCACACAAACATTTTGCCCCATTCGTAACAAAAATTGCAGTAAAAAGTTGCTTGTAAAAAAGAAAAAAAGTTGCAATTTAAAATTCCTAAAAACATCTTAAAACGTTGTACTACATAAATTTAAAGTATTTAGGAAGCTGTAAAAAAAGTTGCAAAAACTTGCTCTAATGATTACTTGTACTGAGTGGTAGTTGGTAATTTTATGCCTGTGGTAATAGTTACCCTAGGCTATTGCATAGCCTACTGCATAGGCCTAACACCAGGCACAACAGATAAGGTGATATCCTGTCATTTATTACTAGCCTGTCATTTATAACTCCAATATTAATCAAACTGTTAGCAGGTACTTGTGAGTTGAGTTAAACCGAATACTGTAGCCTGATACCGGTAGGTGATGCCAGTAATGATAGGCCTATAAGCCTATTGTCTGCTGCTAAATGCTGACTGGTATGATAGGCCTAGCCTACTTAAGCTCTTTGTGTGTAGTAAAGTTAACGGTCAAGGGTTTTGTAGAGTTTGTTGCATATCACTGATCAGTAGGCTAGTGGCTATTACAGTATTATTAGCAGGGCATGGTATGGAATGGAAGACGATTTTTCCATATTCCATACTGGCAATTTTCTTCCATTCCATTTCCATTCCATACTAAAAATCTTCAATTCCATATTCCATTCCATACTAAAATTTTCTTCCATATTCCATTCCATACTTCCATTCCAAGATACAGTAAGTTTAGACCGGAAGCAATGCGTAATTTTTATTGTACTTTTGCAACGTTAAGTGTACCTCTGCAACTAGTCCGCTCATGAAGGTAACCACTAAGCTGTATGGTGCAATACATCTCATCTCGTATTTGAAGCACTATCGCAATGACCGACCATAAAAAATCACTCAGCATAAAAATATCAACCATAGGCGTAACCAAGATTTTTTATTGGGACGGGGGCCAATTTGCACATCACATGCAATGACGGCATCACAAATTCTCAAAAGGTGGGATTTTTATGGGACAGAGATTCCGTAGAATGAGAGGTCAGAAGCCGGGGCCTGAGTGTGTGTGGCACATAACCATGGTTTTGGTAAAGAGAGAGACTTTCAACCAAAAGTTATAAAGTTCCCAAAATGTCTAAATTGGGAGACGTGGTGAGCCAACTAGTGTAACTAAAACGAGTCACAGATGAGGGTTTTGGGGCAAAGTCCCCAGCCGCAGGAGACTATCGGGATCTTGGGGCAAAGCCCCCAGCCCCTGGACGATCTTTTGTATTGCTTTGGAAAAATTGGTATTTTAATATTAAAGCCATTTGGATCACACTTTGCAAGTTTTTAGAACCATTTGAAAGAACCGCATTCTTAAGATTTGAAAGCCAGTTGAAAAGCTCCAATTGTTATAGTCCTGCCTTTACTTACAAGTCAAGCCCAAAACCCGTTAAAATCTTGCATTTTGGGGTTAAATTTAAAATGTACGTGACTTGGCCCAGCTGGGGGAAAGCAACATTGCCTCCTGCAAAACTTTTAGAAGTAAGTAATAATTCACTTGAAGATTCGCCTTTGATAATTTTGTCTTGAAAATAACCGGTTTTAGGATTACAAGTACTACCAGGGGTCTAAGGCCCCCTCAATTCAAATTTAATAATTTATTCAATAAGCATCTCCCCAAGCTAATTTTTAAAAATATTTTGTCGCTTAAAAACTGGCAAGGTGCCGGGCTATTGTTATCTGAAGTTGGTGTGGTAGATGATTACTAATCATATTAGTGCATTACGTTCATAAAACGGTTAGATAGGGGTCTGAGGCTGCAAATTTTAGGACAAAACCCTGAATTTCTTGCGGGTTATACATTTAAATTGCTTGACAAGAATTTGAATTTAAGCGGGCCCCTTGGTCGTCTATATTTAATATTATGGTTAATTCTTACTTTTGTACAAAAAAATACTACATTAAAGTGAAACTGAAGAAACAATAGGCTTTGTTGTCATTATTTTCATTATCGATGGCATTTCAATAGGGGAGGCGGGCCCTCTGGCTACGCCTATATCAGCCACTTAATCAACAGACAATAGGTTTACCCGTATGCTCAGGGTTTAATGATTGCAAGTTTGGAATCACACCAACTATGAAATTTAGCGTAGTCAAGCAGCCAAAAACATTTAAAAAACATACCAAAAAAAGCTTAAAGGTAAAACAAAAAAACTATAACAAAGAATTAAGCTCAATCGAGGAGAAAAAAATAAATATAAATCTTTGTTACGATGGAAAAATTTTGTCACTAGGCAAATTGTCATCCTCAAAATAAAAATTAAACCTGTCAGCATCACTGCTGCTGCAAATTGCAATAAACGTATTCTATGGTCTGATGATGCATGTATCTTGCTTAATGCTCAAGACCGTATTACCCAATTAATTTGTCGCATGATTAGCTGCTAAACGTTTCCACATATTTTTAGTCATTACTATCCGTATGTATTTTTCTGTAAATGCCATGTGCGAAATCTAGTATGGAATTGGTATGGAAGTATGGAAGATTGTCTTCCATTCCATTGATATCTTCCATTCCATTCCATTCCATTCTGGCATCTTCCACATTCCATACCGAAATTTCCCTTCCATTCCATTTTCTATTCCATTCCATTCCGTACCATGCCCTGATTATTAGTATCACTAAGAACTGAATGATCCATAACAATGAAAATTAAAAGTTTATCGTTAGGCATTGGCTATTTTGCCTCTAGAGGAATAGTCCTAACGGCTATTTTGCCGCAAGTGCCAAAATAGCCCTAACCCTAATCCTAACCTAAACCCAAACTCTAACCCTAATTTTAACCCTAATCCCAACCCTAGCCCTAACCCAAACAGAGGAAAAACACTATTTTGCCTCTAGAGGCAAAATAGCCACTTCCTTTATCATTATAGCATGAGAGCATAACAAAATTTTGCTGAAAGCTTGAGTCTACCAGAGTACTGTAATCTGAGCACTGAGTTAAAAATTTCAGATTCGTTATTTGAAAATCTCTCTTACCGATTCCAGTATGTAATTGGAACGACTGATGCTCGCGTCGCGTGTTCTATTGTTTTTACTTGGCCATTCCAACTAACCAGTGCGAAATTTCAGACTTTTGCTTTTAACTTGAGAACGGTTAGGTCTAGCTACATGAAATTTTGACAGCAGTTTGAGATTAATGAGTTATATGCAGAGATGGGCACTCGGTACTTCAAAAGTACTGACAGTACTTTTGCTGTTACTTTGTTAAAAAAGTACCGGCGGTACTTTATTCGTTACATTTTTGAAAAAGTATCGATGGTACCGGTACTCGGTACTGTTATTCGGTACTTTTTAAAAGAAAAATTTTGCACAGTTTGGAAACAATGTTTTCGATGATTTTATGCATTGAACAATGATTGAGTCTCTTATTGGAACGACCGACGCTCGCGTCGCGTGTTCCTTTGTTTTTACTCGGCCATTTTCTAACTAATGAGTGCGAGATTTCAGACTTTTGCTTATAACTCGAGAACCGTTTGGTCTAACTACATGAAATTTTGACAGCAGTTTGAGATTAATGAGTTTTATGTTTGTACCAAATTTCGAGGCAATCGGTCACGTGACTTCGGGTTTATGACCCGAAAACCGCCCCGAAAGTTTGGCGTAAAAAGCGGTCTAAGTCAAAAACGGCTTAAGTACGGCAAAAAATATTTCTCATGGTTATATGTCTTAAGATATCCTTTCATCCCTACCAACCCACTTTCGGCCGCGATGAGGTTTTTTTCTTATTTTTTTCCTTTTTTTTTTCCTTTTTTTTTCCTTTTTTTTCCTTTTTTTTCCTTTTTTTTCCTTTTTTTTTCCTTTTTTTTCTTCCTAAATCTTGTACGCTCGAGTTCTCCTAAACCACAAAACATAGAAATCTAATTTTTGTGTGAAGTTGTTGAGGTACATACGCAATTGTGTCTCCTGAAATTTTTTTGGGGCAACTCCCCCGGGAACCCCCCAAAATGGGGCCCCAAAAAATCAATTTTTTTAACGGCTCAAGCTAGGGTGCCAGTTTTTTTTGATATCAGTAGATATTTGAGAGACAAATATTTTGACATAATTTGGGGGTACCACCCCCCCCGGGGACCCCCCCAAATGGACCCCCCCAAAAACAAATTTTTTTAACCATATAACCTAGGGTGCCATTTTTCTTTGATATCAGTAGATATTTAAGAGAGAAATATTTAGACATGGTTTGGGGGTACCACCCCCTCGGAAACCCCCCCAAAATGGGGCCCCAAAAAATCAAATTTTTGAACGGCTCAAGCTAGGGTGCCAGTTTTTTTTGATATCAGTAGATATTTGAGAGACAAATATTTTGACATAATTTGGGGGTACCATCCCTTCGGGGACCCCCCCAAATGGACCCCCCAAAAACAAATTTTTTTAACCATATAACCTAGGGTGCCATTTTTCTTTGATATCAGTAGATATTTAAGAGAGAAATATTTAGACATGATTTGGGGGTACCACCCCCTCGGAAACTCCCCCAAAATGGGGCCCCAAAAAATCAAATTTTTGAACGGCTCAACCTAGGGTGCCAGTTTTTTTGATATCAGTAGATATTTGAGAGACAAATATTTTGACATAATTTGGGGGTACCACCCCCCCGGGGACCCCCCCAAATGGACCCCCCAAAAACAAATTTTTTAAGCATATAACCTAGGGTGCCATTTTTCTTTGATATCAGTAGATATTTAAGAGAGAAATATTTTGACATGGTTTGGGGGTACCACCCCCTCGGGAACCCCCCCAAAAAATCAAATTTTTGAACGGCTCAACCTAGGGTGCCAGTTTTTTTTGTTATCAGTAGATATTTGAGAGACAAATATTTTGACATAATTTGGGGGTACCACCCCTTCGGGGACCCCCCAAATGGGGCCCCCCAAAAATAAATTTTTTAACCATATAACCTAGGGTGCCATTTTTCTTTGATATCAGTAGATATTTAAGAGAGAAATATTTTGACATAATTTGGGGGTACCACCCCCCGGGGACCCCCCCAAAAGCAAGTTTTTTAACCATTTAACCTACGGTGCCAGTTTTTTTTGATATCAGTAGATATTTAAGAGAAAAATATTTTGACATGATTTGGGGGTACCACCCCCCCGGGGACCCCCCAAAATGGGGCCCCAAAAAATCAAATTTTTGAACGGCTCAAGCTAGGGTGCCAGTTTTTTCTGTTATCAGTATATATTTAAGAGACAAATATTTTGACATAATTTGGGGGTACCACCCCTTCGGGGACCCCCCAAAAATAAATTTTTTTAACGATTTAACCTAGGGTGCCAGTTTTTTTTTGATATCAGTAGATATTTAAGAGATAAATATTTTGACATGTTTGGGGTACCACCCCCTCGGGAACCCCCCAAAATGGGGCCCCCCAAAAATCAATTGTTTGAACGGCTCAACTTAGAGTGCCAGCTAGTGTTTTATGATATCAGTAGATATTTAACAGACAAATATTTTGACATAGTTTGGGGGTGCCACCCCCCCCCCGAGGACCCCCCAAAAATCAATTTTTTGAACGGCTCAACTTAGAGTGCCAGTGTTTTATGATATTAGCAGATATTCAACAGACAAATATTTTGACATAGTTTGGGGGTGCCACCCCCCTGGGGACCCCCAAATGGACCCCCAAAAATGAATTGTTTGAATGGCTCAACTTGGGTGCCAGTCTGTTATGATATCAGCAGATATTCAACAGACAAATATTTTGACATAGTTTGGGGGTGCCACCCCCCCCCCAGGGACCCCCAAATGGACCCCCAAAAATCAATTTTTGAATGGCTCAAGCTAGGGTGACAGTGTTTTATGATTTCAGGAGATATTTAACTGACAAATCTTTTGATTCAACTTTTCTGGAGGTTTCATAATCAGATATTTTTGAATAATTGCTGATTTTACGGTAGACAAAAAGTACTTTTGAGCGTCACAGCATTAGCTGTGCGTCGGTCGTTCACTGGGTTTGCTGGCAAACTCCCATCTAGTTTGCGTATAGTGGTAACTGATATAGCATGCTCAGTGAATAAATCTGAAAAAACTATTTCAAAAAAATTAAATCTTCATTATACCAGCTGTATTACGCCCAAACGTGTAACGGGTTTGCTTGACCCTTTGCCACGACATTGCGCTTGGGCAACACAGTTCCTTTCGAAGAAAAGTCGCTACGGTGGCGAGCTATTGGCAAATCTGTGTTCGATTTGACTGGCCCAGGTTTGAACTCCTGACCTCCCGCACCAAAGCTGACAGCACGTTACCGCATAGACTATGTGGCCGGTGGAAGAATTACTTAACAGATATTATTAGAGGCTGTCCATAAAAGACGTACTCCACAGTCAGGAGTGGTTGTTCAGTGCCGACATTTTGCGGACAAGGGGAGAGAGGGTTTCCTGCTTCGTGGACATCCGCATTCCTTCATTACAAAGCATGAAAATTCAGTCGCCTTCATTGCTCTGAAATTTCCATTCTGTTGCTTTTTAACACAGTTTTAGTTAGTTTATATCAGCCCATAGTCCCTTACTCTTGGTTTATGAGCTATAATACCTAAATGTACTGAAAACATGTTTTTAAAGCGTTTCAATACGAAATAAAGTGCAAATGTTGTTCAAATTCTGGTAACCTGGACTCAGGAGCCTAACCAATTGTGTCGCCAATAAAACTACCGTATTTTCCGGACTATAAGGCGCACTGGTATATTAGGCGCAGTATCAAAAATTGGCTTCAAACGATTTTATTTTCATAGATAAGGCGCACCGGACTATAAGGCGCACCGGGTTATAAGACGAGCTAAATGAAGCAATACTCAATGTGCAATATTTTATTCAAAAGAAACAATCAATCAAACAAACAAAAATTGAATACTTAAAATTGTTCAGTGGTATCCTCTACCAGTTAGCAGTTTATAAATATATAGCACCATTTGCAACATAAAATTGGTTCAGAGCATGATCATAAAGCCGAACCTGATCCATACATTAGGCGCACCGGACTATAAGGCGCACACTCAATTTTAGACAAAATTTAAAGGTTTTTCATGCGCCTTATAGTCCGGAAAATACGGTAATGTTTGAAGGGTCTCAAACATAGGCTTAGCCAGGATTTTAGTTGGGGGGGGGCAAACCACAAATCGCATGCAATGAGGTCATCAGAAATTTTCGAAAGAGGAACTTTTTGTGGGATAAAGATATCGTAGAATGGAAAATTAGAAGCCGTGGCCTGATTTGGCACTTAACAGAATTTTGCTAAAGGGAGAGGGCTTGAACCAAAAGTTAAAAAGTGAAAACGTCTGATTTGCGATACGCTTTGATTAAACTAGAGTTACTCAAATGTATCACAGACCGGAGATTGGGGGCGAAATCCCCAGCCGCTGGAGGCTATGAGGGAGAAGTCCCCAGCTGCTGGATGATTTTTTGTAATTCATTGGAAAAGAATACTATTTATTGGCATTGGATTACATTTCGCACCTGCTCAAGGAAATTTGAAAGTACTAGATTTTTAGCATTTCAAAGCCAACTGAAAAAATTAAATTGTTCAATCCTCCTTTTACTTGCAATTTAAATCCAAAACACGTTTAAAATCTTGCATTTTGGGGTTAAATTTTGTAAGTGATTTGGTCCAAGTAGGAAAAGTAAGGTACATTGCCTCCAGCAATATTTTAGCTGTAAATGATAATCCATTTGAAGATTTTCCTTTGAGATTTTTGTTTTGACATGAAAATAACCAGTCGTAGAGCACACGTATGGCCAGGGGGCCAGGCCCCCCCCCTCAATTCAAATTCAATAATTTGTTCAATGAGCATTTCCCCGGGCTAATTTTTTTTCAAAAGCATTTTGTCGCGTAAAACCAGCAGGGTGGAGATGAATTGTTAGTGAAACGTGGTGCAATAATTGGTCACGCCTACTAACCATGTTATTACCCGGGCCTGATTTACATTGCGTGGGGCTCCTGGCACTTTGGAGATTTTCGCAACATCTTCCTGCCAAATATAACAAAAAAAGTCTTTCCATCTGAGCACGGGGCCCCTGGTACTCTGCCATGTGGTAAATCCTCTCTAGTTATTCCATTACGTTCATAAAAATTAAGGTTAGATGAGGGCCTAAGATTGCAAATTTTAGGGCAAAGCCCTTAATTTGACCCGGATCATACATTTAAGTTGGCTGGCAAAAATTGAATTGAGGGGGCCCGGGCCCCGTTGTTAATTTTATTGTTAATTACTATTGCACGCAAAAAAATGCTAAAAGAAACTGAAACTGAAGAAACCATAGGCTTTTGTCACATTTTTATCATTGGTTGCATCCCCTTGGCTAAGCCCATGGTCTCAAAACATGTTTTGGTGACTTGATAATCCTGCAATGAAATTGCCGTGGCCATTTCCACATTTCGTAAGTTCTCTATTGTGTTCGCGTGAACAGGGGTTTGACGCAGTGAGGACGCTTTACGGACTAGGAGGAAAAGGTCAATTTTTGTGGACATCTTTTATGGACAGCCCCTAATGAACTTACAAAATTATACACTGCAAAAAATATTCTTTGGACAAGAATATCAGTTCAAAATGACTTCATAGAGGAAAGGCTGGTCTTCACTTTTCAGGGCAGACAAAAAAGCGAAAAACTTAACGCAATATAGCTAACTTTTATAATTTGCTCTGTAAAGCAACTTAGTGCAGCGTTGGTAAACCGTCAGTCATCCACAATCATCCACTAACCACTCCTTATTACGTGGGCAAGGTTTGAAAGTGCTTCTCTGTAATTTGAACTCCTTTTGAATGATTTTAATTCCATTCCACACAAAAGTACCGAGTACCGCGGTAAACGTGCTAAAAAAGTACCAATGGTACTATGTTGAAAAAGTACCAACAGCACCAGTAACGGTACTAAAAAAGTACCGCGTTACAGTACCGCGGTACTGCCCACCTCTGGTTATATGTTTGTACCAAATTTCGAGGAAATAGGTTACATGACTTTGGTTTTAGAACCCGAAAATCACCCCGCAAGCTTGGCGTAAAAAGCGGTCTCTGTCAAAAATGGCTCAAAAGGGCATTCAACCCGAATTTTGAAAAATTGCAAAAAAATCTCAAAAAATATGTTTTCCAACATGACCCATTGCGATTCTTGCAAATCATCCTGTTAAGAAAGTCTAAGAGAAAAAATTTTATGTTTTCTCCTTAGAATCCAAATTTGGGCCATCTTGTTGCAAGTAGATTGCACAAGAAATCAGTTTGTAACTTCTATTTTCGAGTCTTTCTATATACCGGGCTTTTTGGGACTAGGTGAGTGCTGAAGGTATAGGTAAATCATTTAGGGGAACAGCTACTGTTTGAATTCAGAGAGGTTAGATGCTTTCCTATTGTGCTTTGTCTGCTAAGTGCTAGCTAAGTAGTCGGAATAAGATAAGGCTTTAGTGCTTTAGGCGTAGTAGCCTATAGCCTATTCCAGATTGTGACTATTGCTTCGCATAGATAGCCAATCCGAAAAAATTATTGCTTGTTGAAGGCTAAGGCATCGTAGCTGACAAGATATTAGACTAATATTCTAGTTTTTAGTGAGCCAGTAAGTTTTATGCGATTATTGCACAATTGGTTTAGGCCTAAAGATCAAATAAGGCCAGTTAGTTTTTCACGTAAATATGAAATTGCAAGCTTCAGTGCTAAGCATTTTAGTAAGCATTTTTCGTTTACATTTGTTACGGTTATCAGCAGATACCTACGAAGCCACTTCCTCCACAGCTGCTGATGTAGTCAGTCATTTGGAACGATTTTGACCTACGTCCTTTCAGTTTGGCAATGTTCAGAAAGCGTTTCTCCTTAGTCTAAGGGGAAAAAGAATTGCGAATATCTTGCGATTTCTTGGCCGAAGAGAATCAAAATTGGTGCGAAAAAATTCTAAATAATTGCCAAAGTTGTTTCACTATGGTTTCGCAGAATAAAATGTGAAACAAAAACGTCCTGAATGCTTTTTTAAGTACGGCAAAAAATATTTCATATGGTTGTATGTCTCAATATACCCTTTCATCCCAACCAACCCACTTTTGGTCGCGGTTAGTTTTTTTAATTTTTTTTCCTTTTTTTTCTTCCTAGTTTTTGTCTGCTCTTCTTCTCCTAAACCACAAAACATCAAAATCTAAGTTTTGTGTAAAGTTGTTGAGCTGAAAACGCAATTTTGTCTCCCAAAATTTTTTTTGGGAACTCCACCAGTAACCCCCTCAAAATGGGGTTCCAAAAAATCAATTTTTTGAACAGCTCAAGCTAGAGTGCTACTTTATTTTGATATCAGTAGATATTCAACAGACAAATATTTTGACATAGTTTGGGGGGGCCACCCCTTGGGGACCCCCCAAATGGACCCCCCAAAATCATTTTTTTGAATGGCTTAACTTAGGGTGCCAGTTTGTTTTGATATCAGCACATATTTAAGAGACAAATATTTTGACATAGTTTGGGGGTGCCACCCTCCCGGGGACCCCTCAAAAAATCAATTTTTTGAACGGCTTAACTTAGAGTGCCATTGTTTTATGATATCAGTAGATATTTAACAGACAAATATTTTGACATAGTTTGGGGGTGCCACCCCCCGAGGACCCCCTAAATGGACCCCCCCAAAATCATTTTTTTAAACGGCTTAGCTTAGGGTGCCAGTGTTTTATGATATCAGCAGATGTTGAACAGAAAAAATATTTTAACATAGTTTGGGGGTGTCATCCCCCCGGGGACCCCCAAATGGACCCCCCAAAAATCAATTTTATTTACGGCTCAACTTAGGGTGCCATTGTTTTGTGATATCAGCAGATGTTTAGCAGACAAATATTTTGACATAGTTTGGGGGTGCCACTCCTTGGGGACCCCCCCAAATGGACCCCCTAAAAATCAATTTTTTGAACAGCTCAAGCTAGAGTGCTACTTTATTTTGATATCAGTAGATATTCAACAGACAAATATTTTGGCATAGTTTGGGGGGGCCACCCCTTGGGGACCCCCCGAAATGGACCCCCCAAAAATCAATTTTTTGAACGGCTCAACTTAGGGTACCAGTTTGTTTTGATATTAGCAGATATTTAACAAACAAATATTTTGACATAGTTTGGGGATGTCTTCCCTGTGGGGACCCCCCAAATAAACCCTTCAAAAATCAGTTTTTTCTGCGGCTCAACTTAGGGTGCCAGTTTGTTTTGATATCAGGAGATATTTAACAGATAAATATTTTGACATAGTTTGGAGGTGCCACCCCCTTGAGGACTCCCCAAATGGACCCCCAACAATCAATTTATTTTACGGCTTAACTTAGGGTGCCAGTGTTGTATGAAATCAGCTGAGATTTAACAGACAAGTATTTTGGTGTAGTTTGGGGGTGCCACCCCCTGGAGACCCCCCAAATGGACCCTCAAAACTCAATTTTTTTGAAGGGCCCAAGCTTGGGTGCCAGTGTTTTATGATATCAGGAGATATTTAACTGACAAATATTTTGACTCTACTTTTCTGGAGGTTCCATAATCAGATATTTTTGAATACTTGCTGATTTTACGGTAGACAAAAAGTAGTTTTGAGCGTCACAGCATTAGCTATGCATCGGTCGTTCACTGGGTATGCTGGCAAACTCCCATCTAGTTGTAGTTAGTATTACTACAACCCAACCCCACATGACAACCTATTTCTGTGCAGTGTAAAGTAGGCCTAGCCTCAAGAGTTCTACTGTTTTAAGAGGACCCATGTTTTGATGTCAGTGTATCTTTTTCTCTCTTAACCTTATTTGTGTGGCACCACATGCTTGCAATCCTAGGCTTCTGGCTTACCTATTTTTGTCATGTGTTATTTGCTTGCTTCAATTTGTGTTTCTTGGTGTTAAATGACTTTGAACATTAGGTACACTGCAAAGAGTTGATGCTGTTTGTTTTCAAGTAATACCTTAAAACAGTCAAATAGAAACAAAGTAATGGTATAGTATTCTGTATAGTTGATTTTTGTGTGTTGCATCTCGGCTTTTATCTGTGCAGTGTGCACACTAGAGCAATGACTAAAAATTTTTTTACAGAATTTTAAATTGCCTGCTATAGCATGAGATACTTTTTTAATATGAATGAAAGATTTCAAAACAATTTTTAAAAGTTTACGAAAAGGTTCCCCACCAACCCATTTTTCTGACCCCACTTGCCCGAAATGTTTGTGTTTTTGGTTTGTGGTGCACGACAGCGACCATTTGCAAGCTTAAAAATCTTTTTGGTGGATGGGACTTATGACCACAGACAGTTTGAAAAAAATTTGAACGGAATCGAGCAATAACGTCAAAAGTTATGAGCAATAAAGTGCTAAACTAGTGAAATGCTGCCTCTAGCGGCAGAAATGCAAAAGTACTATAATTGGCTTATTGCAGTGTGAAATTGATGTCAAATTTTATTTTAATGGTTAGGAAACAACTAAAGCAAGCATTTCAGTAAAATTTTGTCATTTTAGAGCAATATATATGATTTTTTGTGCTTAGGTTGACATCTTTTTAACTTGTTTAAGCTTATGATAGTTTCAGATTCCAATTTTGAGTAGTAAAATTCTTAACGTTGTCCTATTTTTGATTAGGTCATTGCAATCGTCTTCGCAAAAGTTTACTGTAGAAAACTAAAATCATTATTTTTCAAATTTGTACTCAAAGGTACTTAATACATTCAAACTATCAAAGATATTACGACAGATTGCTGTGAATTACCGTACTACATTGTTTTTCTTCCTCACAAAAACACTATCATGAACTAGATTTTCATTTTCCCGCGGAAAAATAATACAGGACTTCTGCCAGTTCCATTTCACCATCGTTCTCCCCTTCATACTTTGAAGGTTACCGATATTTCTGTAAAACTCGATCGTATGCAATGCAAACAAACTAATTTTGTTTCATGAAAAAAATAAATGTGGGATTTAAATTGTTTGTGGTGTGGGTAAAATCGATGTTCGACTATGTATTTGAACACAGATCAGTTCATTCTCGACAATTTCAAACCCTGGCGCCTTTAATCATTACGCCAGCTCGGCATTTGAACCTAGCTGGCTAAAATCAATTGGTAAATTTAGCTTTCAAAAAGGGATTTTTGGGAAGGTTCATTTGGGGGTTGGTACCCCCAAACCATGTAAAAAATTGTCTTTTAAATATCTACTGATATCCAAAAAAACTAGTGCCCTAGCTCAAACTGTTCAAAATAGATGATTTTGTGTGGTCCATTTGGGGAAGGTTCCGGAGGGAAGTACTCAAAACTATATCAAACATTTTGTCTCTTAAATATCTCTTGATGTAAAAGAAACTGGAGCCTTAGCTTAAGTTCAACAAATTGATTTTTGTGGGGTTTACGAGGGGTTTTCCCAGGGTCTGGTACCCCTATATTATGTACAAGAAAACTGGAGTTTTAGCTTAAGCCGTTCAATGCAATGACGTTTGGGAGAGTTTGGGGGGAGGGTGCCCCCAAACTATGTCAATTTTTTGTCGCTTAAATCCCTACTAATATCAAAAACAATGAAGCCTTAGATTAAATCGTCCAAAAATAGATTTTTGTGAGGTTCATTTGGGGAGTTTCGGGGGGTGGCACTTTCAAAGTATGTTGAAGTGTTTATCTTTTCAGTATTACATAATATCAAATAAAAACTAGAGCTCTATCAGAAGCCGTTGAAAAAATTGATTTTTAAGGGGTGCGTTTGGGGGTGGGTGGTACCCCCAAACTCTGTCAAAATATTTGCCTTTGAAATATCTACTGATATCAAAAACACAGGCATCGTAAACTTGGTCGTGCAAAAACTTGATTTTTGTGGGTCCATTTTGGGGGGGTCCGCGGGGGAGTGGCACCCTCAAACTATGTCAAAATATTTGTCTGTTGTGTCTGTTGATATCGAAAAATAAAACTGGCGCCCCAGTTTGAGCCCAACAAAAAATTAACATTTGGAGTGTCCATTTTGAGGGGGTCCCAGGGGGGATGTATTCCAAAATGATGTCAAAACATTCATCTTTTAGATATATGGTGATATTTAAAAAAAATTAGTTCCCTAGCTTTAGCCAATCAAAAAATTGATTTTTGGGGGTCTGTTTTTGGGGGTCCCTGGAGGGCGGCACCCCCAATATATGTCAAAGTATTTGTCTCCAAAATATCTACTGCTGATATCAAAAAACACTGGCACCGTAAATTAAGTCGTTCAAAGAATTGGTTTTGGAGAGGATCCCTGAGATAGGCCATACCCCCAAACCACGCCAAAAGATTTGTATCTTAAATACCTACTGACAGCAAAAAACACTGGCACCCTAGCT
This sequence comes from Trididemnum nubilum, assembly GCA_963965965.1. Taxonomy (NCBI): domain Eukaryota; kingdom Metazoa; phylum Chordata; class Ascidiacea; order Aplousobranchia; family Didemnidae; genus Trididemnum; species Trididemnum nubilum. Next base: position 36,101,165 of record OZ014490.1, read on the forward strand.
TGAGCCATTCAAAAAATTGGTTTTTAGGGGGTCCATTTGGAAGGGGGCCTCAGCGAGGTGGTACCCCCAAACTCTGTCAAATTATTTGCCTCCAAATATCTACTGATATGAAAATACACTGGCACCGTAAATTAGTTCGTTCAAGAAATTGATTTTTGGGGGGTCTATTTGAGGGGGTTCCCAAGGAGGGGGTTGGCATCCCCAAACTATGTCGAAATGTTTGTTGATATGTTGATATCAAAAAAAAAACTGGCACCTTAGTTTGAGCCAATCAAAAAATTAGTTTTTGGGGGATCGATTTTGGGGGTCCGCGGGGGTAATACCCCAAACGATGTCAAAATATTCGTGTCTTAGAAATGTGCTGATATCAAAAAAACTAGTGCCTCAGCTCGAGCCAATTAAAAATTGATTTTTAGGGGTCCCCGAGGGGGGTGGTACCCCCAAACCATGTCAAAGTATTTGTCTCTTAAATATGTACTGATATCAAAAAACACTGGCACCTTAAATTAAGTCATTAAAAAAATTGATTTTTGTCTGTCCATTTTGGTCCTCGAGGGGGGTGGTAACCCCAAACCACATTAAAATATTTTCCTCTTAAATATCTCCTGATATCAAAAAACACTGGCACCTTAAATTAAGTCGTTCAAAAAAGTGATTTTTGGGGGGGCTATTTTGGTTCCCCAAGGGGGGGGTACCCCCAAACCCCATTAAAATATTTTGCTCTTAAATATCGACTGATAGCAAAAAACATTGGCACTGTATGTTAAGCAGTTCAAAAAATTGATGTTTGGGGTGGCCACTTGGGGGGGTCCCCGGGAGGGTGGTACCCTGAAACTATGTCAAGATATTTGTCTCTTTGTTGTATCTTGATATCAAAAATGTAGTACCCTAGCTTAAGCCGTCAAAAAAACTGATTTTTGTTTTGGTCCATATGGGGGGTTGGTCCCCCCAAATTATGTCAAAATAGTTTTGTCCTAAAAAGTTTTTCTGACACCCAAAATATCTAGCACGCTTGCTTATGGTATTTAGAAAGTGTGTTTTTTTTGGCGTCTTCACAGAGAATGAACCTGATACCCTCTGATCATACGTAGTGTCGAACAGAAATTATTGAAAGCGATTTGGTCAAATCCGAAAAAAAAAAAATATATGCTAGATTCGATATAATCTTGGTTTGACAAAAGTGATGACCAAGTAGATAATTGAACCCAGGTCTTGGGTTTCAAGCACTGGCACCTTAAACCATTCGGCCATGGCAGCACCCGCGCGTAGGTGACTATCTCCAAAGTACGTCAAAATCAGGGGCGCACCCAAAAATTTTTATAGGGGGGGGTTTGAATTTTTCAAAAAGCAACCAGTACCCAATTGTGGTTAATTTAGTTATAGTCAAACAGGGTTTCGCGGGAATAGTTGCATCGTTACAACATTTGTTTATTCCAAAACCTTGTAACAACGATTTTGAAAGCTGTTGGTTGTGAAGATTGTGTGCAAGATAACAATTTACCCCTATGGGGGACCTAGGGGCGAAGCCCCCAGCCGCTGGGCAATTTTTCAGAAAAAAGTAGCCATTTTAACGCCATTTGGATGACGTTTTGTACGTTTTAGAGCAATTAGAAAAAGCTAAATTACTAAGATGGAGGCCTTACTAAGATTACTAAAATGGGGGCGAAGCCCCCAGCCACTGGGCAATTCTTGCAATTTTTTCAGAAAAAAGTAGCCATTTTAACGTCATTTGGATAACGTTTTGCATGTTTTTAGAGCAATTAAGCTAAATCCTTAAATGGGGGCCTGGGGCCGAAGCCCCCAGCCACTGAGCAATTCTTGCAATTTTTCAGAAAAAAATAGCCATTTTAACACCATTTGGATAACGTTTTGAACGTTTTTAGAGCAATTAGAAACAGCTAAATTACAAAGATTTGGAAGCATTTGAAAGAATTTATTTTGCTCAGTCCAATCAGCCCCTGCATACTTACCGGTCAAGTCTAAAATATGTTCATATGCTGAAAGATCGCAAATTTGGCTTAAATTTTTTAAATCAATACATTTTTAAATTCAAAAAGCTTGTTAGTGGCACAGAATTTCAAAATAGCTTTCATTAGCGTCGGAGCTATAATTTCCACTCAGGCTGTTTTAGATTGATAGTTTTCATCCAACTCTCTTCATGAATCTACGCTGAAATGAAGAAAAACTAAAATGCGATGGTATATACAGAGGTTGATTACACTGAAATAGACAATGGGTTGTTATTTTGATGCATGATGCTGCAAAATCACCCGAAACACTATAAGGTTATTGCAAAAATTTAGAAAAAGCATTTGGAAATGATAGCTCTGACGCAATTAAAAGCCACTTTTAAATTCCTGAATCTGTTTGCAGAATAAAAATCTTGACGTTTGAATGTAATTTCGCAGTGCTTTTTGTCTTCAAACAGCGGATTTGTTTGCTTTTTTAATGGAAAAAAGTGCAATTAGCTTAGTAGGTTTTTTTTACACAAGGACGACTTTTCTCACTAAATGACGTTTGTTTCTTTTCAGTGTCAAGCTATGTTCTGCTCAGAAGTTTGTGATTGGGTATAATATTATCCATTATTCAATGGATATAACAAATATGCATAGTTACACAATATATCGATCTCGTAGTTGAAACGCCATAGAAGCAATATTGTAATTGAAACAGCTGCAAAAATCTCAATTGCTTGGCAAACAACGTTAGGATCAAATTACAGCCCTAAAACAACATCCTAAAGCGGCTTTTACCGAAAGTCCGTATTTACGCATATGCGCAAAAAATACGGATATGCGTATAAAAAATACGCATATGCGTATAAAATTCTTACTCTTGTTGGTTTGTTTTATATTCTCTTTTATCGAACATGCGTATATACGCATGCGTATTTCCGCATGCGTTTTTTACGCTTGACAAAGAATAAAATACGGACACAGTATGCGTATTTTTCAGGCATTTATAAAGAAATTTTTTTGCGGTGTGACGTCACAAGGTTCCTTAGTGTGGTGGTTATGATACTTGCCTTTGAAATTTTCAACCGGGGTTCGATTCCCATCAAAAGCTAAACTTTTATTTTTACACAAACATAATAGACTTTTTTTTTGCAATCATTTTTGGGATCTTTTGCTTCGATATTTTTACAAAGTTTCTTAAACTAGGCCTAAAGTACTTAATTAATCAACGTTTTTCTTCATAGTTTAGTTCCCATCAAATCCTAGCCTATCTTTCGTTCTCGCTATAATACACCGAAGGGTGTAACAAGTTGGTGGGCCCATTTGTTTGGCAATCAGGGGTGTTGATCTCTATTGAGCATTGGGGAGGATAATTTGCAATTTTACCCCAATTTTGCCCTATTTTCAACATTGGGGGGGATGAACCTTAACTACGATTTTGTTCAGGTGAGCAAATTAAGTGAAGACCATAAAAAAAAGGTCTTCACCAAAAATGGAACACTTTTTTCCCCGAATTTAGGTGAAGACCAAAAAAAAAGAACAAAAAAGTCTTCGCCAAAAAAGGAACACTTTTTTCCCCCGAATTCAAGTGGATGCCTATGCTCAGATGCACACCAGAGTCAAATTATTGGGGGGATGCAGATGTACACCATACAGTACTCAAACTACTGGGGGGGATACAGCCAAATTATTGGGGGAGATATATCCCCCCATCCCCCCCCGGGTTTCGTGAGCCAAGTCAACTGACCGCAACAAACTGACCGCGAACAAACTTACGGCGAAGCAACGATTTCGTTACATGATTTCGTCACTGATTTCGTCGCAGCATTTCGTCGCAGTCATTTCGTCACAAAATGAGGGTTTGGGCAAGATGGCTCTGGGGATAGTAAAAATATATTTAGGATCGCAGTTCTCAGCCAATCGGCGTTGTTCGCAGTCAGTTTGTTCGCGGTCAGTTGGTTCGCGGTCAGTTTGTTGCGGTCAGTTGTCGTGGACCCCGGGTTTCGGCACCTCTTGTTGGCAATGAAAGGTTACTGATAGCCTACCGTGTTTTTGCTAGCAAATCAAACTGAATCCTATGGAAGCAACGCAGTCGATGTCTTGCTTTGATTTTTCAGATAAGGTAGTTGCTCTCACGGCAAACCGTAAACTAGGCATTTCCAAGTTTTACGAGTTGTTGAGCGAACCACAAACAAATCAACCACAATTTATTACAGAATGCTCTCATTGCGTTTGTAAATTATGTCTTTTGTTGTTACAAACATTGAAAACATGCGATTGTTCACGTGCAAGATGTAGGGTGAATGAACGAGTGATTGAGTTATTGTGCACCCACGTTGCCTTTGTTCTGGTTTGGGTCTCGAGGTTCGAATACCACCAAGGACAACTTTTTTACAATGAGTAACAGAATTTTACAAAATAAAAGGTTGTTTTTAAAAAAGATATATAAAATTAGGATGAAGCAAGTTTAGGGAGAATTAATCAAAAAAAGTAGTCTACAATCAGATATTCTATTGTTCGTTTCAGGTTTTGTTATAGTAAGTTTAATTCCAAAGCCTAGAAAAGTTTGGCCCATGGCCTAATTTTGGACCTAGCGTAACCCTTAAAAAATCAGAAGCTTAAAACCAAAGTTAAATACATACCCAGTACTTAAACTGCAAAATTTTGCATGGGGACGCTTTTGCAGCCTTGACCAAACGCATTCGGAATGCAAAAGTACTTAAGTGGAAATTGTGTAATTCTGTCCCCGAAATCGGGTGAAGACCAAAAAAAAAAAAAAAATAGAAAAAAAGGTCTTTATCGCAATTTGGAATTATATTCGGCCGGAATTTGAGGGATTTATTCGTGCTGACGAACCATTTTTTGTCTGATCATCCAGCGCTCAAATCTCGGTGGGGGCACGCGTTGCCCATACAGGCTGCAAATTTGATTAAAGATTTATATTTATGCTAAGCTTTTATAACATGAAACGTTACACTACAGCTTTGAAGCTCCCGATAGGTTAGTGGCGTGCTCAGGTGTCAGGCGCGCAACGAAGTTGCTAAGAAAAAGTAGGGCTTGAGTCTGTAACGTACGTGTTTGAGTTATTAATCCACATATCCAATTGCACTTCCATTTGTGGTTACGTTGGAGCTGACGCTACAAATCCAAAGCAAAATTTTCTCATTTGAAAACTGTCTAAATTGAGCAAGGCTGTTGAGCAAATTCACACTACTAAAGTGTTTACTTACGGAGGCTTGAGGGTGGAGCACCGAGGCGCTGGAGACCATGGCTTGAGTCATTTCAGCCAAGGCCTCACAGAGAAATTTTGTAAAGGAGTGCCTTTACGGAGACCAAAAATTACAATTGTGTTCCACCGGAAATGAGTGCTATCAGGCGCGTAGCCAGGAATTCGCAATGGGGAGGGGGGCTGTTTGGGGGTCTGGGGGCGGAGCCCCCAGCAGCCAGAGGTCAATTTGCAAAAACAGCTTCATTTTAGGGCTATTTTGATTAAAAAATAATGCTTTTAAAACGTGGCTTAGAAATTGGCAGTGCAAACATAATTAAACTGGTGGCATAAATGGGCTATTTGGGAGGTGGCTAATGGTAAAATGTTAGTTCTCTTGTTTAGATTCTGGTAAATTATAAAATCGAATACTTCAATAAAACTCACACAGAGTAATCTATTTCGTATACAGTTTATAGAGAAAAATAATTGAGGGGAGGCTGATGAAAAGAGATTTGAAAGAAATGGTTGGTAATTAACTAATATTGAATAGCCCCCCTCCCTATTCCTTATTTTATAATATATTTGTTGATGACACCTATGTTTAGCATTTTTATACTTGCGATCAAATTTGATTGCTTATTTTTTACCATTTTTCAAAGTTTTCATTTATTTGTTGGTTTTATTTTTGACAAATTAGCCCCCCCCCCTGAACACATGTTTCAAAAGATGTTTTAAATCACTATTTAGTCCACTCCAGTGCTTAAAACAGTCTCAAAAGTGCTAAAAACGTAGTGATTTTCTCATTCTGCATTTTGGTCGACATGCCAATGGGGGGGCTATAGCCCCCCCCCCGGCTCCCTCCCCCCCCTGGCTACGCTACTGGGTGCTATGATGAATGATCATGCTATAATTATCACTACCACTAATTGAATGCGTGAACTTATACCAGTAAGATCTTCCGCTGCCCCCTAAACCCGGGTCGATGCGCTTCCTGAATCCCCTTTTGTAGGCCTTGATTACAGTTGCATCGGTATTCTAGGTGCACAACTGTGACGAAATGTGATATGGAAAGTTTCAAGTAAGCCTACAGCACTCTCAATTAACTACCCTACATTTTTCTGAAGTCACCAAGTACCCTGTTTTTTTTTAATGAAAAATAAAGTATTTTCTAAGCCTATAATTTATTTTTATTTTTTCCTGTAATGTACACCGTAAATAATTTAATAGAACCCCAGCAAGATGCAGCTCTTGAGTGAACAAATAACAGAAAAGTTGGTCAAATTGGTCCAGCGACATGTTTTCATTTACGATGTCAAAAGCGATAAACACAAGGACGGACAACGGTTACAGAACGTTAGGGAAAGCATCAGCATGGAAATGGGAGTTGATGGCATGGATGGTAAGTGCGGCTACAACCACGCAAGAGTGCGAGTAAAGGCGTTTAAACCTAACCAGGGCCAGTGAAAAACATTCAATGTGGCCCTGGGGATAGATCCAAAAAAAGGAAGTATCATTCTATCCAACTGCCATTTTATTTTTCGGTCTTAAGATGAAACAAAATAAAATTTATAAATTTATCACGGAAAATTTCGAAAATAATAATATATTCTTAATCATATCAGTCGTAGGCCACAATTTTTTTGTTTAATAAATTGTAATAGCTGCAGAATGCCATTTACGTCCTTGTGTGACTGTCGACTAAAATTGATGATCTGACTTTCCCATTGAGATGTTATCAGCGACATTTTAAAAATCAAATAAAAGGTAATACCAAACTCACGAGCCATTTATTTCATGTTTTTGAGATACGCTCGCTAAAATACGCATACGCGTATTTACGCATATCAATAAATTACCCTGTGTAAATACGCATATCCGTATTTATGGATATGCGTTTTTTATATGCGTATGCGTAAATACGGACTTTCGGTAAAAGCGGCTTAAGGGATTATTTAGTGAAAAGTAAATACGGCATAGTGTTACAAACTGTTTATATCAACAAAATTATGTTGTTTTTGAGTTCCAAAAGGGGGAGGTTTCGACCCCCGAAAACCCCCCCCCCTAGGTGCGCCACTGGTCAAAATATACTTATCTTGAAAGTTTTTAGTGGTAGCAAAAAAAACTAGCGCGCTAGCTTGAGGTAATAAAAAGCTGATTTTTGGGACGTCTTCCCTGAGAATGAAACTTGATACCCTCTGATCTTATCTAGCGTGAAACAAAAAATATTATAAACGATTTTGTCATAATGGAAAATAAAAATTAATATGCTTCATTCAGTAAGATATTAGTATGATAAAAGCGATGGCCAACTAGAGAATTGAACCCAGGTCTTGGGATTTCAGCACTGGCGCCTTAAACCATTCGGCCAAGGCAGCACGCGCAAGTACGTGACTAAAATCATTTAATAAACTTCGCTGTAACAAGTTTGGGATGCAAATGCCCCAAACCAAGTGACATAACGCCTCCAAAATTGGAGGGATGCAAGTTCATGTATAGACTTATCATCTGTCCAAATTTCAAGTTTCTAGCTTTGGTGGTTTTCGAGTATTTGTCACCACCATGTGATTTGCTTAATAAATAAATAAATAAATGAATAAAGAAAAAAAAAAGTGTCGTAATCGTCATGGTTTATTTTTGAGAGCTGAAAGGGCATGCCCAGACGCTTCTAAATTCGAAAGTTTTATTTCCCTAGTGCCATTAGTTTTCGAGCTGGAGCTGTTTAAACCTAAAATTTGCATTTCATTTCTTGGCTTGGAAACTCGTATGGCATGACAGATTGCCCCCAAAATTTGCACTAAGAATGATTCATATGTGCCCCAGCTAAGATCTAAATTTCAACTTTCTACCTTCAGCCGTTTCAAAGTTATAGTGTTTTTTATTTTTGTTTACGAATTCGTAAAATATGCTGGAAAAAACATCAGGACTTCCGACGCAAAGCATCGTGGATTTGCGTCGCGGAAGTCCCAATTATACCCAAACTTCAATGTTAGTAGGTAGTCTTATTAAAAGCATAAAGTTTCATTTTTTGGAAAGTACGACGGTTTTTAATATTTGAAGTACGCAGATTAGCAACCCAAGTAGATCCATATTCAAGCGAGGCTGAGCAATATCACTCTAACTTTGTTCTCCCTTATCTTGAAAATTTAGTCAAAATACGCTGTAGCACGCAACCGAAAGCAAGAAAAGAGAATTTGAAACTTCGTCACTAGCAGCCCTTAAAACACTTCCTTTAGCGTTAAGTTAAATTTTAGCGCATAAAAAGCATTAAAAAGTGACAATTGTTGCCATAAAGTTTCAAACCACCGCTTAGCAACCAAAAGATTTGTTACAAAAATATTGTTGCATAGAACCGCACCTATGACTCTTCAAGAAAATTGAATTGTACAGTGAGCTTTCTTTTGAATGATGTTAAAAATCATGATAATTCTTTAAGCTTCGGATGACGAAGGGATCACTCTCAAGCTGCTTTTACATGGGGGACTTTTAGCTAGGCTCGTAGCCAGGAATTTGCAATGGGGGGGCAGTCTCATAGGTGTGAAACCAAACTAAAACAGTTTACACTTGGAATTGGAACACTTTTTTGCCCGAAATTAGGTGAAGACCAAAAAAAAAAAGAAAAAAAAGGTCTTTGCTTGTGTTGGGATCGAGTTTTGCGACCAAATTCTCTTCAAGTCCAGGGTCAAAGCAGTCACATTCTTATTGCCAATGACAATGGGTGGGCTGTTTTTGCTTTTAGAGCAAAAATTAGTCTCAGAAGTATTAGAAACAGGGTATTTTGCATACTCTGCATGCCTATGTGGGTCGAACCCCCCCTCCCCCCACTGCCCCTGGCTACGCTACTGCTTTTAGCTGTGAGAATCGGAATTTTGCCTTTTAATTCTTCCTCAATTGCTCTTGTTTCTTGCTTTATCGATTTGAGAAAGAAAAATGGCTAAATGCCGATTCTCGCAGCTAAAAGTCGCCTGTGTGAATGCTTGAAATGTTTTCCCCTATAGCCGCAACAGTTTATGAAATACTTGCTTTAAAAAAATTCTACCAAGAAAAAAAAATTTGAGATCAATTTCACACTGCAATAAGCCAATTATAGTACTTTTTGAATTTCTGCCGCTAGAGGCAGCATTTCACTAGTTTAGCACTTTATTGTTCATAACTTTTGACCCAATGGCTCGATTTTGTTCAAATTTTTTTCAAACTGTCGGTAGTCATAAGTCCCATCCACCAAAAAGGTTTTTAAGCTTGCAAATGGTCGCTGTCATGCACCACAAACCAAAAAAACAAAAATTTTGGGCAAGTGGGGTCAGAAAAACGGGTTGGTGGTGAACCTTTTTGTAAAATTTTCAAAAATCGTTTTGAAATCTTTTATACATAACAAAAAACTCATCCAATGCCATAGCAGGCTAATTTTTTTTTCTGTAGTCATCGCCCTAGAGCACATTCTTAGTCACACACTTTTTTTGTGACATTATATATTTCGCTCCATTCCTAATCAATATAAGATACCATAGTTGGTAATAAAGGGTGTCATTAAGCATAAGCCGTCAGCTTTATTTCGGAATCTCTGAGACTCATGTATGAGCGTGCGCGCGCTCTTGCTCCTCTCATGCGTGCACTCATTAGGGTTAGTCTAGATCTGGGGAATAGCTTAGATTGGAGAGAAGGAGAGAACGCACGCACGCTCATACACGAATCGCAGAGCTGCCAAAATTAAAACAACAACTCATACTTAACGACACCCATAATAATTGCTTCTAACATTGCTTCAAATTCAACATGTCAATACTCATTGACTGAAGGTGCAAAAGCACTGAGTGTTTAAACCATCATTTTCATTTATATTTATTGGTATTCCAATATCATACATGATACCAGTAACAAAAACTAAGGTGTACCGGAAATGATTAAAACTGCTTTTGCATCACAATTCTTCACTTTAAGCTTAAAAAACTTTGAGCTAAAGTTGTTTATTATGCAAGACAAGTTATAGAATTTTAGAGCTAAATTGATATGAAACATAAAATGTCTTTATAGCCTACTGTGTTGTATAAAATTACAATTAAAGGACAGATTTATGTATACTGTAGCTTCTCAAGCATGATCATGACTTACTCCTGGCAAGACTAGTAATGATGTGAGTGTGCTTTTAATGCTACTGTTTGCATGAATGCATTGATGCAGCCGGCAAACTTTGGCAGTTAAAGTGGAAATGGTGATATTTTCCAAACATATCAGTAATGTCCATGGTTAGATTCATGATTGGGATACTTTTGTTTTGTACAAGCTTGACATCTGGGTTAATGGGCTTGCTTATTTAAGCAGCAATTTAGACAAAGTCATTATTTGAAGCTATTGTTTGACTAGCATCAGGTGAACCTTGGGTGCCAACCTGTTTGGTTCGTAATTTTGCATGCAGTAAGCTACAGTATTAGTGTTAAGCAATATTGTTAACCATTATATTTTGACTTGCAGTAGTATTTGCGGTGCAGTGTAACAAGTTTACAAATTTTTTGCGGTGCAGTGCAGTATGTGGACAGAATTGAGCGGTGCAGTGCAGGGACATCGTTAAGTATAAGCTATCTGCTTATTTCAGAATCTCTGCGACTTGTGTATGAGCGTGCGCACGCTCTTACTCCCCTCAAGCATGCACTCATTAGGGTTAGGGCTAGATTTGGAGAATAGCTTAGAATGGAGAGAAAGAAAGAGCGCATGTGCACTCATACATGAGTCGCAGAGCTTCCGCAAAAAAAGCGACGGCTCATACTTAATGACACCCCAGTGCAATTTGCGAACAAAAATTTTGTGGACCGCACCATCTCTACTTGCAAGTATAATAGATGCCCTGCAAGTGTCCACCTCTGCACTCAAGATGAGCTTTGCTAGTCGCACAATGATGTCAGGATGGAATGAATTGGTTTTCGGATTGAAGTTAATTTGTTGATTTTCTCGTTAACCCAATCAAATTTTCGAGTGGAGTTTTTGAAATTTCATCTATTACAGTTTTTTAAATGTCTTGAAAAGATATTAAAATTAAGTTAAGCTAGCTTCTAACTGCTTTTTCTCAGTATTGTTTTGAAAAAATATGAAAATTAAGTTGAAAAGCTAGCTTCTAACGGCATTTTGTCTGTATTGAATGCAGTAACCCCATAACTTTTTTCAGATTTTTAATGTCAAATGGTTTAAAACTGTATTTTGCTTAGATAAATGGTCATCGTATTCATTAACATAGGCTATTTACCGGTAGTTAGTTTGCAAAACGTGATTGGTATTTGATTAGGCCAATTCAACAACATGCGAGATCGCTTGGCTGATTTGAAAGATGTAAGTAGAGTTTGGCAAAATTTTAGCCGTTATTTCAAAATTTTTGAAATGGCCTACTACCGTTCTGATCTTTCTAATAATGAGCAGTTAATTGAGCTCCTGCTATAATTGCTAATCTAGTGAACCAACCAGTCAGAATGTTTTACTTGTGTGACTGAGCATCTTTCACTGAAATAATAGATCTGATGCAACCTTGCTCAAACTACAAAGAACAAATATACCAGTATTAATTTATTAAATCAAAGTTTTGGTTGCATACAGTACCGTACATTGCTCCAGTTAATGACTGTTCAAAAATATGTGGTGATTGATTTTTAATATCAGTTTACATGGGAGAGTAGGCATTTTGGACTCCTCTCAGTTTTTTTTTCCTTCAAAAAAAGAAGTTTTTTATTTTGAATTAATTTGACTTGGGGTCAAATTGCAGTACAAATAACTTTTGAAAATTTAAAGTTGCCAAGGTAACGGAAAGTTTTGCAATTTTTAAGATTCTTAACATCTTTTTCCAAAATCTAATCATTTTTTGGCCAGTATTTGACTTATATGATGTCATAAGATGTTTTTGTGACATAACTACTTTAATTTGGGTTTTTTAAAATTATGTACACAATGAACTGCCTATATGATGACATGACGTCATCGCAAAAATGGCATCATTTTTCAAAAATATGTGTGATATGGCACAATGATGATGTCATCAACTCAAAACCAATTTTTCTGAACACTTTTGGTGAACACCAACCCACATGAACTGAACTGATGGTTTGACCAAATTTCATGCTTCCATGCCGTTTGGTTTAGGAGTTAAATTGGGGGGCAATTTTGCCCCTCTTGTAAAATGTGTTGGTCAAACAGCCCATGTAACATAAAGTGAAGATAGAAACAAAGAATTTCTATTATGCTTGCAAGTTTTGCTGTAGTTTTTAGATTTTGCAGAAAAGGTTAAGAATTATGAAGACTGAAAATTCACAAGCATTTTAGAACAGTTAATTGGCCTTGACCTAAATTTACTGACTACCAGTACTTACAAAAAAGTTAAATATTGAATTTGTTTCTGACATTGCTGATAGTCTATGCTTAACACGAGTAGTTGACTACAGAATACCAGTAAGCTTTCCAACTAGATGCAGTGTAAAATGAAGTACACATATAAGTTTTGACTGCAAAACAAACTCTTGACTATGTACTATAAAATTTTTTCACGATTGGCATGATCTACAATGCTGACACTATGATCAATGAAATTCAATGGATTGCAACCTATGCAGTTACCAAGTCAGACTCAATGCCTAATCCCCTTTAATGATGTAATACTGTTATAATGCTACAGGCATGTTGTTCTAAACAATTTATGAGTATAATGTTTCAGAGCATAAATGAGGTAAAACGCTCTAATGGTGGTGTTGGTGGTGATGATGATGATGATGAGGTAGCAGTCACAATTCCATCTGAAGCTAATCAGGAGTTTCAGGAAGAGGTACAGTAATTTGTAGGATTAAAAGAGAACAAGCGAAAAAATCAATGAGGTTTCAAAAACCTTTCTACGACTTTTAGGTGCAGACATTTATGCGAAGGATGTTTATGCACCGCCGATTATGCCACGGGATAATTAGTGACTGGACTTTTAGGCACCCAAAAGTCTTTTTCAAAATTTTCTTCAAAAATTTTTTTTCCAAAAAAAGGTTTTTCTCCAAAGAAAAGTTTTTTTCAAAAAAATTTTTTTTGTTGAAACAATTTTTTTTTCAAATAACAGTATTTTTCAAAAAACATCTTTTTACAATTTTTTGTGTAAACTTTTCATACAAGTGATATAGTTTATATTTATCATGCTCACTGCATTCCCTTCAAGAAAAATAAAAAGAGATGAAAACGTATCAAGAAGAGCTCTCTCAATACTGCACACAGTGTTGTCGTCAAGGGTAGCCCTCTGGGGGTACATGACAGAAATTTCCTCGTTCGCTTTAATAACGAGTTTTTTTTTAAGAGGCGCTACCGAACGAAATACTCACTAAACGTAAGAGGTCATTTTTGCACATGTATGTAAAGCCTTGCGAAATCCGTTACGTCATTCTTTCTCGCTAACTTGCTTTGAGCGATTGCGGAAAGCAGTTCGAGTAAAAAAACGTCACATTTTCCTCGCCAACTTAAAGAGGATCTTGAAGCACTCTTTAAGCGTGCGAGAAATCTTTTTGGTTTAGAAATTTAATGGCGAAATGTTGAAAACTTTTAACTCATGCGAATTTTTGCTGAAAATTAATTCAAACCGTTGCCATGTTTGCTATTAGACTGCTAAAAAAAAGTGAATTGCATTGAGAACCATTTGCTGTTTCAATTGATAAAGAAATGCTAAGTAGTGCAAGTTGACAAAAATAATAACACACTCCTTTTATAAGAACGATTTTCTAAAACACGAGGCTCATTTTTGTTCAAAATTTAAGAACAAATTAAAAACACTGCCAGCCTCGGCAGCAAAACAAACCAAAAACAAAAAAAAAAAAAAAAAATTCAAAGTAATCAAAGAAACTAAAATTCGTGCTGATTCAAAACGATAAAATTTCAGTGATTTTCTTGTGTTTGCAAGCAAAATTGCAACTATTCAATGTTATAAAGCTCTGTTGCTCTGCGCAAGCAATTGAGAAATTTTTCGGCAGTTGTTCAACTTGAAAAAAGCTTGCTTTTTTGCTTTTGCAATTTTACGATGCTGCAAAAGTGAGAAAAAAGCCTTCACTTAAGCAGACAGACCAATAGGAATTAAACAGTGTTTCAAACATGCCCGCTGAAATTGACATCGATGCTGTCAAAATTTTTACAAAATCAAGAACAAATGAGACTGAATATTGGCAAAAAATTAAAAACAGCCAGTCTAAACTGAAGATTTACTGGTTCTGAAAAGGAAGTGTACTTCGACTTGATCACTTTTGAAAAATTTTGAAACCTAAGACCTAAAGTTACTGTTAACATATGAGTTTACCCACCAACAACCTCAAGGGCGCTTTACTTCATTCAAAAAAATTATAGTATGGAAAAAGTTGTTCTTATTTCACATTGATCCAAAAACATAATTAAATTCTGTCGTTCATTTACTAATTGTTATCAGTTGAAGAATTTGCTTGCGTAGAATAATCATGCATAGCTTAAAGTATCTTTTTCCATCACAATGTACTACATACAATACGCTTGAACGCATTATTTTGAAGTAGAAATGCATCGGACATCACAATGGGGTATTTATTACGTACTAACATAAGTTCCAAACATCTCGCAAAGAAATTCGAGCAAGCCGTTTTAACGTGTGTTGGGCGAGACGGCTTAGAAATGGCGGTTAGTGACGAAGATTTTTTGCTCGTTAGCGCTTTTTAGTGAGCGAGAATGGCCTTTACGAGCTTGTTTGCACATTCTGTCATGTCGCCCCTGATCTGTCATTTTATCTCATTTTTAAGAAGGTTGAGGTCAAGGAGGAACTGTGGGGAGACTCAACAATTGGACCACTCCCAAGGTCTGAGCCAGAGCTCAGAAGTCAACGGTAGATAGAGAACAAAAATAGACTCGGCAGCTGTGTTCCGTCTAACTTTATGGCTAATCGGCGAGTGCTTAACTTTTCTTTAAATAATTGTGCCCAAAGCCCTAAAAAGATGGTTATGTGCCCTACATTTCGTACCGATCCAGTATTAAAGTATACCAAATGTCATATTTCCACAAATTTGTCGAGTTTTCTAAACCTATGTTCACTGTATTGCCAAAAATATTTGCCCTTGTTCCAACAAATCGCCGATTCGCTGAAAAAAATCGGCTTAGTGGGAACACTGCTCAGCAGTCACCTTTATCAAAACTTCTAACCTCGCCCTCCGTCAACAAAAAGAATTTGTGTACAGCTTAAAGATTGTACACAAATGACGTTCTCTCACTAATCCTTTTCCCACCAATCCCTGCTCGGCTTTTTTGTATAGCTGCTCCTGTTCCTGTGCTCTTTATTCTGACGATTTTTCTTGACGAGTGTCACATGAAAAGTAAAACTTTTTTGTCTGAAAAACCTCTTTTTTGGGGAAAAGCTTTTATTTGAAAAGATTTTTGAAAATAAAAATAATGTTTTTGAAAAAAAAATTAAAAAAACAACTTTTTTTGAAAAAAACAAACTGTTATTTGAAGCAACAAAATTTTTGTAGAAAAAAATTGTTTTGGAGAAAAACTTTTTTTTTCGTTGAAAAAAATGTGAAAAAAATTTTCAGAAAAACATTTTTTCACCTCTGGCACCTAAAAGTCCAGGCGCATAAAAATCCTGGTGTTATGGGGCGCCGTTTGGAAAAAAATTATTTGTTTTGTGAACCATGTTTTTTGAGCTTATTTAGACCATTATTTGTCCGATATATATATCGAAAATATCCGACTTATATATCGGACAAATTGTGCTCTAAGTCGGACCAAAAAACACGCGCAAAATAAGTTGGACAAAATAGTTTTTTTCCAAACGGCGCGCCACTCGCCGTTTGGAAAAAAACTATTTTGTGATGCATGTTTTTTCCACTTATTTAGACCACAATTTGTCCGATATATATATCGGAAATATCCGACTTATATATCGGACAAATTGTGACCTAAGTCGGACCAAAAAACACGTGCAAAACAAGTCGGATATTTCCGACTTATATATCGGACAAATTGTGCCCTAAGTCGGACCAAAAAACACGCGCAAAACAAGTCGGATATTTCCGACTTATATATCGGACAAATTGTGACCTAAGTCGGACCAAAAAACACGCGCAAAATAAGTCGGATATTTCCGACTTATATATCGGACAAATTGTGACCTAAGTCGGACCAAAAAACACGCGCAAAATAAGTCGGACAAAACTTTTTGTCTGACTTATTTTGTCCGATATGGTTCATATGAGCTATCTCAGACAAAATCTAGAAGTATCACGTGACTTTCTTGATGTGCCGCGTCAAAAGCAAAAATCATAAATCTTGAAGTCAGTTTGAATGGGCTTTCTAGGAATTCGGTGGTTAAAGCACCCAATTTTAAAGTTGTATTCGTATGACACATTATAAGAGTTGCATCTGAATATTAAAACAAACTTTAGACACTAGAAGAACATGAGTAGCTTATTGAAATAAGCATAACATCTGGAATAGCAAATGGTTGACAAAGTAGTGGTAGTCTACAATATAGCAGTCAGCCCTAGCTACACAGTATACTGTATTTGGTCAAATCGGACACAGTGTCACCACCAACTCGCCATCTCTACAATATTTCTTCTGGCTTCAAAGCTATGTTGCCTAGGCACCACCACTATCAGAGGTGGAGTCGAGGACACAAGGCTCGAGGCCAAGGCCAAGGACACAAGCGCAAGTGCTCTCCAAAATCACAAAAATTTTTTAGGCGATCTCAAAAAAAAAAAAAAAAAAGGTCTTCACAAAAATTTTTCTAGCGGTCTCCACAAAAAAACGTTTTCCAAAAAATTTTTCAAGCGCTTCACAAAATTTTAGCAATTCAAAAAATACTGCTGTCCTCGAGCCGAGAACAGGCCAGTTTTCGAGGACTTGAGGCCTCGAGGCCAAGGCCACGGACTTGACCTTCGAGGCCAAGGCCAAGGACTTCAAAATCTGTCCTCGAGGCCAAGGACGTCGTCTAGGACTCCACCTCTGACCACTATAATAAAATCTGAATGTGATACATAACAATATCAACCATACCGGTAACACGCAAAGTAAAAAATATGCAAATATAAAAGGAAGTGACTTGGCGAATGGAACACTCGCGGTATTTTTTTCCCTCGCGAATGGATCATGCGCTATGAATAAAAAACACGCGGGAAATTGCTGCAGGGCATTGCTATCCCTCAGACTGGCATCGCTGCCCCAACCCTAACCAATGCAAGGTTTTAAAGCAAAAAAACATCCGCATTGTGTCTTCCAAAATTCCACCCACGCATCAGTAGTTCCGACGGGATTCGAACCTTGAGCCTAGTATTCTAACTTCGGAGTTGGAACCTTTCAGCCACTCAACTTTCATGAAAACAGCATCAAAATGTCGTATTTTAACCAAATGTATGAAAATGGCAATGTCTCCACTCGCGAGGAAAAAAAATACCGTGAATGTTCCATTCGCCAAGTCACTTCGAATATGAAAAGTAACGTTAAAGAAATAGATATGAAAGTTAGCATTAACTATGATAAGACAAACTTAACGCTAATCTAGCATTTGTCTTTTGATATCTTACAGTCACATTGAATTATTCAGTATTTCTAGGTCCTAACTGACTCAAAGCTTGAAAGACGTAAGTTAGACTAGGCTTACATCACGAAAGTCACGTGCATCGGCATCACGAAACGTACATCACGAAAGTCACGTAATACTTCTAGATGTTGTCTGAGATAGCTCATATGAACCATATCGGACAAAATAAGTCAGACAAAAAGTTTTGTCCGACTTATTTTGCGCGTGTTTTTTGGTCCGACTTAGGTCACAATTTGTCCGATATATAAGTCGGAAATATCCGACTTGTTT
Source organism: Trididemnum nubilum (assembly GCA_963965965.1). Lineage (NCBI taxonomy): Eukaryota > Metazoa > Chordata > Ascidiacea > Aplousobranchia > Didemnidae > Trididemnum > Trididemnum nubilum. The sequence goes on from OZ014490.1 coordinate 36,119,148, forward strand.
TGCGTGTGTTTTTTGGTCCGACTTAGGGCACAATTTGTCCGATATATAAGTCGGAAATATCCGACTTGTTTTGCGCGTGTTTTTTGGTCCGACTTAGGTCACAATTTGTCCGATATATAAGTCGGAAATATCCGACTTGTTTTGCGCGTGTTTTTTGGTCCGACTTAGGGCACAATTTGTCCGATATATAAGTCGGAAATATCCGACTTGTTTTGCGCGTGTTTTTTGGTCCGACTTAGAGCACAATTTGTCCGATATATAAGTCGGATATTTCCGATATATATATCGGACAAATAATGGTCTAAATAAGCTCAAAAAACATGGTTCACAAAACAAATAATTTTTTTCCAAACGGCGCCCCATATGGTGTCTAATTGACAGCACATAAACGTCTCATGCCTAAACATCCTGTGTCTAAACATTGGTGCCTAAAAGTCATGGTCTGTTGTCCAATGTCTATTACATATTTATTCACATAAGACACTCTGCTCTGTGTTGGTCTTAGATCTATATTTTTACGTTAGTAACAGCAATATCTACACTTTTATCTCAAACAGATGGCTGATAAAATTTCTAATTATCTGCTACTTAAGTATCTACTGATATCAAGCAAAAACTGTTTTAGCTTAGAATAAAAATAAAGATTGGGGGGTTTCTGGGGAGTGGGTGTCACCTCTAAACCATGTCAAAAGATTTTTTAAAAACGTACTGATATCAAAAACAGTTATCTTTTTAATAACTTGTTTAAAAAATTAATTTATGGGGTACAATTTGGGGGTTTCTCGAGGGAGTGGCATCCCTAAACTATGTCAAAATATTTTCGTCATAAATATTTATTAGGTTTATGTAAAAAATTCAAAACAATTACCTTCCTATCTTTAGTCATTAGAAAAAAAAAAACTTTTTGGGAGGTACCCCCAAACTATGTCAAAGTATTTGTCTCCTAAATGTTAACTGATATCACAAGAAACTAGCGCTCTAGCTTGAGCTGTTCAAGAAAAATTTTTTTGGGAGGGGAGTAGAGTGGTACCCTCAAACTATGTGAAAATATTTGTCTCTTAAGTATCTGTTGATATCAAAAGAAACTAGTGCCTTAGCTTGAACCATTCAAAAAATTGATTTTTGCAAGAGTTTCTGGGAGAGTGACCCAAAAAAATTTTAGGAAACAAAATGGCATTTGCAGCTCAACAACTTAACCCAAAAATTAGATTTCGGTGTTTTGTGGTTAAGGAGAATAGCGCGCAAGATTTAGGAAGGAAAAAAGAAAAAACCTTATCACAACCAAAAGTGGGTTGGTAGGGATGAAAGAGTATCTTGAGACATATGATATTACCATGTGAAGTATTTTTTGACGTACTTAAGCCATTTGTGAATGAGATCGCTGTTTATGCCAAACTTTTGGGGCTGTTTTTGGGTCGTAAAACCAAAGTCACCTGACTTATTGGCTTGAAATTTGGTGCAAACAAACCACTTATTAATCTCAAACTGCTGTCAAAATTTCATGTAGCTAGATCTAACTGTAAAGTCTTGAGAAGATTTCAACTGGCTGTGGAGATTTACGTAACCTTACACTAATCATTTAAAACGCACTTATAATTGTGGACAGTTTTTTCTATTGAGGTTATCATTTTGCCGCAAAAGATTTGAGCGATAAGAGTGTGGTAGAGCGGTCAAGAAAGTGAGCGAATGGTGAGGAGCAGTTTCCAAAAACTAACAAAAACCTGGCGATAGGAGCTGAAGGGTCAGTGTTCTAAACTTGTGTAATACGGCTCCAACTTAAGTTACCAGAAACAAAGGTGAAAGTAGAAAGACTACAATACAAATAAGGAGGGGTGAGACGCTCACACGTAAACATAATATCTTTAACTACAGTATATCAGGGGGTCAAGAAATTACCTTAACATAGTACCTAAGTAATTCGTAAACATATGAACAACAAACAATAAAAAAACGTTTGTATAAACTGAAATAGTTTGTCCAGCCAGTTGCAGGGAGAAGTATCCAAAATAGAAAATAATTCCAATCGAGAAAGCTCAGGGAAAATGGCAGTTGCCAAAACCGTAGTCAGAAAAAAAAAGAGTGTAAATTGAGAAAATAGCTAAGCAGCAAGCTGGCAAAATGCCGAGCAGAAAGGTAAGCAAATTAGTAATACGCAAATTGCGAGAAGCTATTGGCTGGTTCTTGTGAGGTGAAACATGTGTGAGCAGCAATGCAAATGATAGCAATACCCAGCTCAACTAGAAGCAGACAAGGTCAGGTTCGCTACTCACTGCAGCTGACGTGACGTAACACTAACCGTTTTGGAGTTATATGCAAAAGGTTGGAACTTCGCACTCTTAGGGTTAAAAATTGTCGAGTGAAAACAAAGGAACACGTGACGCAAACGACGGTCGTTCCATTCAGCTACAAAAGTAAGCCTTTAACAAGCTATAAACATAACTATGTATCTGCAATAACAAAACATATTGTAAACTCAAAGTACCGTTACAATTTACACTGTAACTCAATACTGTGCACTGGCACTGCCATTATAGCTACTGTACAGTTCAACTGCAGAGTGCCAACCACTCTTCCAACAAAATGTCGCGTTTGACACAAAAGATGAAAAAGCAATGTAGACGCTGTAGATCGTGAAGTAAGCGGAAAAGCGTTGCAAGCGTTTTTGTTACACGCAGTCTCCACATGAACTGAAACACTTTGCCACAATCACTCCAAGAAATACAATTAGACGTCTGTTTGAGATAAAAGTTTAGAATCGCTGTTATTAACGTGAAAATCAAAATCTGGGACCATTGGACCAACTTACAGTGCAAAGTATCTCGTGTGAATAAATACGTTATAGACATTAGACAATAGCTTTGTACGTATTTTGAATTTACGCATTAGTTAAAATATTTTTTGCATTTACAGCACTGATGGTGGAAGCCTTAACAGACAAATTCTACGGTGTTAAAATTCTAGGAAAAATTGAGTTTTTCTTTTTGATTCTGGTTTGGCAATTGTAAAACACCTGCTGTGAGACAAAACAGAAAACGATTGCCTTTTTATTAGTTTTGACAAAAGTATGAATGAGGTTCGCCTCTTTTAGATGAATATAGATCATCTGGTATGCAAAATTAATAAAACTCTGCAATTAGATGAATTGTTTTTTTTTTGGACATCAAGTCCGAAATAACTAGATTTTTTCTGACATGAGGCAAATGAACCTCCATATTTTAGAGGCAAGCATTTAGGGAGCCACCCTTTGGGAACTTCCCAAATGTGCCTCCCAACAATTGATTATATTAATCGGCTAATATAGTAGCATTTTTATAATCAGTCACTATTTATGTGGTTGATAAATATATTTTGATATTGTTTGAAATTCCACCCCTCCTAGGTGCCCCAGAAGAAAATATTTCATAATTGCTCTTTTAACAGTAAAACAAAAAGTTTTTTGAAAACCTCATCTTTCAATATGCGTTGGTCGTTCAATGGGCTTGCTGTTTAGCAAGCTGCCATCTAGTTCTAGCCTACTTTAGTAATCTTCGTAATAAAAGTTATAAAACTAGGTGATGTGTATGAAGTAGAATGTCTCTTAACAGTGGAATAAAAAATGGTGGAGTTCCTCGACCACAAGTATGTTAAATTATGACATGTTAATTTAGATATAACCTACAGTAGAGCCCCCCGATTACCTGACCACCCACACTCCACAGATCAAGCGGTGGGGTTAGTTGGTTGGTCTCGTTATCGAGGTGGAAATTCATCAAAGTGGCCCAGACTGGGACCGCACCAAAGTGGCCTTATATCGATGTGGTCTCGTATAAATAGTATTGCACCGATTTAAGAAACCTCATTGATTTTGCCTGTGACCGCACCAAAGTGGCCATGTGGTCTCGTATAAATAGTATTGCACCGATTTAAGAAACGTCATTGATTTTGCCTGCTGTTCTTGAAATCAATTTTTTTACATTTACTGAGCTTGTTTTGTATTCGATATTGTAACACGTGTTGTGTTTCAGAAATGCTGCTAGCAAAGCTTGCACATGATCGTCATGCAGTCATAATTGCACTTACTTTAAACCATGCTCTCTTTAAGAAAATGTCTTTACCGTACAGCATTCTCCAATGCTTTTTTAATGATGTTGCCATTTTGCTGCTTAGTTTGTAAATTATTTTTAAAACAGCAAGTTGCACTTTGTTGGCCAAAATCGATATTTTTTGCAAATAGGGCCACCGGCTTTTTGCTTCCGTACCTTGTAAGTACGTACGTTGGCTTAATTCACAAATTCTTTTGAATTTTTATTCTGTGATACCCAATAACCCGTATCTAATATCGCTAGCAGAAAAGTTTTGATATTTAGAGATGTTGTCAACCTTACCCTCGCAAAATCATTAAGATTAGTGAAACTCAACAGTCAACATGTTGCAACCTCAAAAAGTTTAAGCAGCCAGTTTTTAATTTCAACACTTTGATAGTGTAATTAATAGTATTACTGACAATGTGATTACCCTACACAGAATAGAGTTGTTTTTTTAAATTTTTATGCAAATAAATTGAATTATTTAGCATAATTGCTTTTCAGGTAGAAGAAATTAAAAAGCATTTAGCAACAATAAGAAATAAAGTGGAAGAAGTGAAGTTGAAGCACAGTGAAATTCTTTGTGCCCCACAAACTGACGAAAGTATGCATCGTAATTGTAATTGCAACACCTTTTTATTTATTAGTATGTCTTGGCCAGAAGACAGCAAAAAGGAGTTTTAGTCTTCAAGTGGATCTGCCAATTGACCTGTTTACCACTCTTGGTCAACTGGTGAAGCCTTCACAATTTCTCTTTTATTGCCTTCCGTCATGCAGGAAAGCTGTGATTACCAATTTTTATAATCTTTGATTGGCCCAATCAGGAATCAGACTTTAGTCTGCCTTTTCAGTAGCAGATGCTATAGTCATTCGACCACGTGTTGGTTATGTATAGTTCAGTTTATAATGGGTTGGTTGCGATATACGGTAGGCACATGATTGCCACTTCCCGGTCTTGGATTTTTTTTGCTGTCTTGATAAGCCCTTGAATTTTGTTTATAAGTCCTGAAAAATACCTCTTGAAGGTTTTACCATGCTTCATTTGAACAGTAAATTATTGCAGTGCTATACTCGTTTACAGCTAATAGTCAGTAACTGCAAATAGTCAGTAACTGCTAATGCTCCTTTACTGCTAATAGTTAGTAACTAGTAATGCAAAGGCTTTGCATCATTTTTTTCAAATAATAAATACAAAAAAGTAGGTGTACATGAAAGAGTACAGTGAAAATTTAATTTTAAGTCCTGTAAAAATAGCTTTAAACAGTCCTGGAAAAGTCGTGAAAAATACGTAAAAAAAGTCCAGGAATTTAATTTTGCAGTTTCTATGGCAGCCTTGGCGTTGTTTAATCGTTTGCGTGCTTCTGGCCTAAAAAAGGCTACCTGAGCGGAAGCCTAGCGAAAAAACACTAGAACGGCGACTACTTAAAACAAGCAATGCGAAAAAGTTATGCAAAATAGTTAAAACATTAAAACTCTGGCCTGCAAGCGTCAAAACATCACAATTAAATTATCATCAAAATCATGATTTTGGCATTATTGTGTTCCTGCGCTGAATCTCGTTTAAAAGATAAGAACAGGGTTGCCACATCCTGGAAAAGTCCTGGAAAGTCCTGGATTTTTTTTGCTGTCCTGGAAAGTCCTTGAAAGTCCTTGAATTTTGTTTGTAAGTCCTGGAAAGTCCTGGAAAATGTTTATAGAGTTTTCCCGCGATTTTCCAGGACAGAATGTGAAGTTGTTTTTTTTTACAATAACTGGTACCTTGTAATTGTACAAAGCTATTGTTGAAATAATTTGCATTTTGAAGTTGGTTTAAAAAGCTTTATTGTATTGTAAAAAGACATAGCTTATTGTATGCTGGCGCACAAACAAAAAATCGCTATCCTAGCCCTGACTCAACTCTAAATCTAACTCAAACTGCAACCCTACCTCTAACCTAACATTAATATGAGCCCCCATTCCTCAGCTTTTTTTTTTCTTGTTCTTTTTAAGCAGTTCTTACTAGTATGCTGGAGTGCAAATAAGCGCTTCCTCGAATTAGCCAAAATTTACACTTTGCTCTACAGTATGTATAAATTATTGAATATTATTAGGAAAAGTGAATTTATGGACATTAATTTATTGTAATGCAATACTGTAGTAGCAGTAGCATAGTGGGCTATTGCTCTTCATTGGCCCATAGACCAAAATGCGCAATAAGAAAAATAAGACGTTTATCTCACTATAATTCTGTGGCAGTTTTTTGCAATAATATGGATAGTAAAGTAATTTAAAGTCACTTTTGGACCATGAGTTTGGGAAGTGCTAGTATTGGTCAACAATAAACCAGTCACAACTACTGTAACTAACTAAAAATGGCTAAAAATAAATAATTAATTCGATTGCTTGATGCAAAATGCTTAACGTAGGCTTTGTAAGACAATTATAAAGGGTTTATTAGGTATTTAATTCTGTTAATTACCAATCAACTCTTTCAAATTTCGTTTCATTAGCCCCTCCTCCCAAATTATATCTTTATCTAGCGTTATAAAATACAGTTAATTAGTACTTGGGAGTTTTTTATTTGGATTAATTAGTACTTGGGAGTTTTTTTCAAAGGAGATGCCTATATTGCCTATTTGCACTCTAGCATGCAAAATGAGCTCTGCTTATAAAGAATAAGAGAGCAAAAGTTGGTGCTTTTTTGCTCAAATACTCTTTTATTTTGTAAATTATTAACGTTAGTGGTTAGTTGGAGTTTATATTTTGAGTTTGGGTTAGGATTAACTTTAGGGTTAGAGCTAGGGTTACAGTTTGGGTTTAGTTTATGGTTGGGGTTAGGGCTTGAGTAGAGTTTTTTGTTTGCACCCTGGCGTTTAAATAAGCTCTGTTTTTGCAAACAATAAAATTTTATAGTTCACTGTGTGGAAATAAAGCTAGGACTGAATTTTTACTATTACCAGTCACTAGAGCTCGAATGATATATCTATCGCTCAGCTGATATATTTTGGCCGATATCAGTGGCAAGCCTGTATATTGTATCAGCTATCTACTGCTGATAAAATATCGGTTTAGCGCAATTACCTTAAACTATTTATTTTTTTAGAGCAAGCACAAGTGTTCCTGCATTCGATTTGCTTAGTATGACTTGTGTTTGCAATAATCTTTCTTTGGAGGAGGATTAGTGAAGCTTTTCATGTCAAGTCAAGTGAAAAATATAGGCAAAATTTGGTAGTTTATGAGTTATATATCAGTATCGGCCTGAAAAAGTCATATTGATCTAGCTCTATTTTTTATCCACATACTGTAGCCCATGTATGCAACCAGTTTAATCATGTTTTTGCAGTGCTAATTTCTATGCCACGTTTTAAAAGCAATAAGTTTTGCAAAACTAGGTCTAAAATCAAGTTATTATTGCAAAAAAATTGCAAAATCTTCAAATGCTGGGGGCTTTGCCCCCAGACCCCCAATGGCTTCCGGCGGCTGGGGGTTGCCCCCATACCAAAAAACACCTCTCTCGTTGCAAATTTTTGGCTTTGCACCTGGCTAGTGGTCAGCACTAGAAATGCAAATGAGTTACATCAAAATTTTTCGTCAATCACAAGTGCAAAAGAGTAGGTGCATGAGAGTAATAGTCAAAATTGAATTTTAAGTTCTGTAAAAAAATCTTAAACAGTCCTGGAAAAGTCCTGGAAAATGACCTAAAAAAGTCCTGGAAAGTCCTGGAATTTGATTTTGCACTTTTTGTGGCAACCCTGTAAGAAGTGCATCCAATAATGTATTGCATATACGAGCGCTTCTGCACGCTGTTCAGTACTGAGTCAAAATATTGATTTTTTTTCTTGGCTGAAAATGAAAAGAAAACTGTTGCTACGCAAAGCAATTTGGCAATTGTCTGCTTATAATAATTCAGCGAAAACCTCATAAATATAGAAAAATTTTACAATGCCAAATAGTTTTCGATTGTTCAAGAGACAAGTGATATTTTAATTGACGTACACAACGCAAGTTTAGTTAGGTAAATTAAGGTATTGTGGTGTATACATCATTAAGCTTGTCAATGGAGGTGTCAACTTGATTAGCTTATATACCATTAAAAAGCCTTACTACTTGTTATCTTCTTTCATTTTCACAGTTTCATCTAACAGTTTTTTGGAATGGAGTTTTGATCACATCACTCAATCCTAAAAATAATATTTGCGCTGGTCGTGGCAACAGTTTCTCGTTTTCTCTACAACGTTTTGCGTGGCTTGTTGTGAAATATCAATAATTGATAAGTCTGTTGCTCAATGTCTTAGTGAATTTTTCTAACGATTTTTGGGCAAGCTGCAATTTATATCTTAACTATTCCGAGTCCAAAATTTAGCGTTGAGTCCGTTATTTAATTACCATGAAATAAATTACTATGCAGTACTAAATGGTTGCCCAAATCTTCGGCCATCAGTTGATCTAACTGGCCAAACGTTAGCTTTGGCCTAACATGTTTTGACCGCTGTGTTTACTGTTTTATTATTTAAAAACATTTAGGGTCCTTAACTTTAATTTAGTTTTTGGTACATAGAGTTTATACTAATGTTGGTTGTTGTAATTAATAATGTTATAATAGTTTAACATGTTATGTTTTTTGCTATGATTCGTTTTCTGAACACAAACTTTCTTTTGAGCAATACTTTTTAAATCTGCGATTTTGGATATTTTTGACAGCTTTGTTTTTATCGTTGGACAGACTTTCGATCTTAAAATTGTGAGTTTCGGACTTCATTCATTTTTAAATTTTGGTTCAAAATACATTTTCTTTGCTCAATTGCAGTCCACTTTTTTGCCTATTGCCATTATTTTTGGGTTACTCTATTAGCCATTATGTTTCGTTTTTGCTTGGTGGAAACCTTCGGCCAGGTTTCCACTTATGAAAGTATGTGCAGTTTCTTTGCTCTACGTTTAAGTTGGCTAGTGACGACTGACGAGTAATTAGAAGTCTGAAGATTGTTTTGATGCTGAAAATATAATATACGGCTAAATTGCTTTTATTCCAGTTCGTGATGTTTGCTTGTCTTTTTCTATGTTTGGTCTAGCCCTTACGGTGAGCCTGACTGCTTAGTTGACCCATAACTCTCCTGTGGCTCTTAGTTTGCGGAAGGGGCCGGGTGGCGGTGGAACCAACCCGCTCATTTGACAACTCTGGAAAATCTGATTCTACCAAGAAATACGTTGTTGCAGAAACCAAAGAGGAGCTCGAACAGTTGATGGTTGACATTAAAGTAAACGCAAACAAAGTGCGAAACAAACTAAAGGCGATTGAAAAGAAAATAGATGAACACTCTAATGACAACGATACCACGAATCGTATAATAAGAACTCAGGTATCCAATAAATTTACTGTATTTGATTTGTTAGCATTTTTTGCAAGCATGTGCAATTGTTTCATGTAGAAGTGGTGTACCTATTCTTTTTTTTTAAGCGGACTTCACGCAAAATCAGTGGGGTTTCTAAGGTTAGTGCTATACCGGTACTATTCAATTGTGTATACGTTAACTTCACTCGATCTTTTCCATTGAATTGTTTCTGAGATAAATCACTTCAAACAGATCGTCGTGTTAAATTGGTAGTAGTTAGCGATGCGTTATGGTGGAACAAACCGTAATCAACGTCCGTGTTGCTCTCTAAAATTGTCAATAATTCGCTAAAGAAGGCGATATTGTTTGGATGTAGAATATCTCTGGAACAGTTGGGTCAAGAAAGAAGAAGTTACAAAAAAATATCGAACAGCATTGCATTCATTGTAGGAAACCCATGAATTATGCCTTCTGTTCTCGTTGAACGAATTTTTAAGATTTGTTTCAGCCGCTTTTGTATTTTTACTCCCAAGTCCCAACAACTACACTTTCCCGTAGCTGAGAGCTGAGTTGACCAGAGATTGGATGTTGCTGGCCGCATAGCATTGTAGTGCACTTTCCACAAGCTTTCCCTGTAAGGAACGACTAAAGTAAAATTAAAAGCCGAACCAGCCTGTCCAGATAGCATATTACGAAACAAATATATCTCACCCAATGGGGCATCATCGGTACTTTCTTTTATGCCGTCCGTTATCGCCTGTCTCAATCGTGGTTGTGTTTTGGCTGATCCTCCTTTTCAAAAATTTTTGAATTACTAAGACAGCAATAGGATTTTTGATTTCGATGATGTTGCAATCAGGAGTCATCATTCATTGCGGCAGTGGCAAACTATTGCAAGCCACTAACTATTGCTCACCGACAGACAAGAAACCAGCAGTCGCGCATTAGTGTAGTGTTATTGGACTGGTGTAACTTGGTTCAAAAATTTAAATATCTGTCTAAGATTAACGACCACCTCAGGGATTTTGTCAGACGTTGTACTATTGCCGTTTGACATGCATAACAGAGGATTGCGAAAAAACGATTACCACTGCGACGAGGAGCCGACCATAAGACTTCAAAACCATCTATGTGGTAATGGACTACAAGAAGCAGTGTGGTCAAAAAGCATTGAAGATTTGAAAAAACAAAAACAATCCGGGAAAGGCTGGTTGTATTATCACAAGCTTGCAAATGATAATCTGACTGGCAAAGACGACGATTTTCTAATAGAATTTTGTGGAAGTGTTTATATAAAATTGTAGCAATTTATTTTCGATGCACACTGTTAACGATCTTTTTTAACCGCTTAGCCGATCGAATAGCTGACCCGCTCTCCTCTGAGACATGGAAAGGTAAGTGGTTTTCGGATTGCAGTCCTGCCAAATCAGACCCAGTGAAGAATAAATATGTCTTTCCTGGGCCCGTAAACGCCGTTTCTGACTAGACTAAGTGAGCCAACACGTCGGGCGGTAGCACAGAGCAGCACTTTGTGAAAAATTGAAACGGACTAAGGGTTCTCAGATACGTTTACGATGTACATTTTGCTCCAAAGTTAAATCACCTTCAAACTTCTTGCTGAAGAATTCTGCATCTCGTTTTTACGTCTTTTACTGAAAGTGTAAATTCGAGTTTGATTTCCGTTCGGGTCAAATCAATGACTATAAAATTATTATTCACAGCTCTCCTGACGTTCAGCATTAAACGGACAATGTGAAGCCTCCACCGTGTGTCATAGACAGGTGTCAGCTTGACTTGCTGCCTTCTGGCCTGTTAAACTTGGCAAATAAACATGAAATTACAATTTATTATCCTCTACGATTATCGTGTATTTTTTTTCAGCATTCGAGTGTATCGAGGTTATTCATCGATATTATGACAGATTACAACGCTACGCAAAACGCTTATCGAGACAACTGCAAAAACAGAATAAAGCGGCAGCTCGAGATAACTGGCCGGCACGTGTCCGAAAATGAAGTCGAAGACATGCTGGAAAACAACCAAAATGGAAACATATTCACAGGCAATGTATGCATTATTATTGATAAAAATGCAAAAACTTTTGGTCAGCATTTTAAGAGCAAAATTGAATGCCAGTCGAACTTGAAGAGGCATTCAAATCGTTTTTTTGCTCGGTTTTCTCTCAAAAAAAATTCGGCAGATGTAAAGACAAATGAAACTTTCTACGAAGTTCCATTTCTGGCATATTACAGTTAAGATTTCCCTTTAGAAGACTTTTTCCACGTAGAAATTTTTCCAGGTTTGCTAATTGGAAAAACATTAAAAAAAGTTACTACATGTTCCGAATTCTCAATAAATGTTTTGATTGAGTTGTCGTAAACACAACGTGAAGGGTCAGAATTGCAAATTAGCTGCTTTTCAATTAAATGCAAGCCAACTGTTTGTTGGCTAATGATGTCTACTCGATCGCAACTAAAACTAGAATGACGAGTCAGCGCTGCAATGAACATCAAGTAGATACAATGTGTCGTATGACTAAATGCAAAAAGAACTGCGTAAACATAATAAACATGGGCAAACTGAAACTAACCACGCAGCATACCCCATTTTATCAAATTCCGCTCAACAACGAAAAGTTAAGTAAATAATCACGTAATGAAATTTATAAAACTTAGAAATAGTACATAATGCGATCAGGAGGTCGGCGCATTCTTGTACATCGTGTGAGAATAACGGGAGAGGGAACATTTTAAACTGGCTCTTAATATGGCACGGTGAGCAGAGGGTATTGTCATACAAGCCTTGAGTCAAACCTCGTTCAGATGTAGTTCTAATGAAGGATTTGTTGGTCTTTACAACTGGCCTTGGACGTTCACAAGTACGATCTCAGAGCGACTTTGCGAACAACTTTACCAAGTGACCCAGACTTTGTCTTTGACAAACAATTTCACACTTATTGTTTCACCAAACGGCAAATCCGGTAAGGGACGACTGATACGATCATAATATTGTTTGGACTGGACTCGTTTCTGCAGTTGCTTTTGGAGAACCCCTTCTCTGTTTTGGGTTGCAAAAGACTTTCGACCATGTGTAGCATAGTTTGTGTGCGTCTGGACATTAATCTCTGTAAAGGACTGGTTAACAGTTTGATTAGGTGCATTCCGCCACTCCAAGATAGCTTTCCGCGGATCTTCTTTTTTTTTTGGTGCATTCTGAACAGCACCCTCCGCTTTGCCATTTGAGCGGCTGTGGTATGGTGAAGAAGTTATGTGAAAAAATTCCCGAGGTTTTGAAAATTCGCCAAATTTAGTGCTCATGAGTTGTGGCGCATTGTTACTATAAGGTAGTCTGCAATACCATAGCGCTCAAAATGGCGCGTACATGCCAAAATTGCCGAAATGGTGTTTGATACGTTTGGCAATAGAGTTCATGTAATTCCCGGAAATCCGAGTAAAAATCCACAGTAACAAGAAATTCGCGCCCAAACACAGTAAACACATCTAATGCCACTTACTCTAAGGTCTTACAGGAGCATTGTGAAATTACATAGGTTCTTCAGGTTGATTAGGTTTTAGGTCCTTACACACTTCACATTGAGAAACGTAATTCTTAATATCTTGTGAAATTTGTGACTAAAACAAAATATCTCGGGCGGCCACTGGCGTTGATTTCGGGGGGGGGCGTGGGGCGGCGCTCCCTCGGGTCTGGCACTCAAGAGGGCGAAATGTCTCTAGCCCCCTCGGTTTTGCTAAGTAGTTTACTTACTGCGCAAGCGTGCCGTCAGAAATAATTTGGTTTTCAAATCATTGAAACATTTTAAGTTTGCTTTGTTTGCGGGATCAAATATTTTCACCAAACGGAATCGAGCAAGTTAGCAAAATGCAACTTTCAGACAAGTATTGCGAAACTGACGAACGTAACGAGTTGGGATTTTTTTAGGTATTGCTAAGAAAAATCTGCATCGCCATTCGCCAGCCTTAAATTACACACTTAAAACGCAGTAGCCTTTAAAAGTTTATTTGATATTTGAAAATATCAATTGAACAAATATTGGTACAAATTGTAGCGTAAAAATTCAAACTCTTTCGCCATATAAAACTTGAAAAGCTCACTAAAAAACCTGCAAAGCGATTTGCAATCAGTGGATTGCACAAACAATTTACGATGCAATTAAAAAAAAAAGGTATAACTTGAACTGCGTTTGCCATACTGAGAGCGCTGAGAATAATAGAAAACTAATTTTTAACACCAACTAAACTAATTAGAACGAATCCATGCTATTCAAAGAAATTAAACCATCTTTCCCTATTAATGAAACGTTGATTGACAATCAAGGAGGTTTGTCTAAATTATAATAAACTATAGACATTATCCAGAGTCTTATAGGCACAACCAAACCTTTGATTAACAGCCTAAGACATACTGTTTCAGAATCGACATTCGTCTTTTGGTCCTCGTCAGTATAGTTAGGACTACGGGTATGAACATGAGCGTAGAAAGGCAAAGAATCCCAAATTAACCAGATCATAACACCCTTTTTTATTTTTATTTTTTTATTTTTTTTTTCTGATTTGAATTGAATTTATGTACTGTAATTATTTTGTTGTATAATTTGTTTAAGTGAATTTTATATGATTTATATAATGTTTTGAATTGAACTACTATAATTATCTCTTGTAATATTGTGATTACTTTACATTTTTGTGAAAAAAAATAAATAAATGAATAAATTAAAAAAAAAAAAAAAATTGTGTTACGATCTGGTTAATTTGCGATTCCTTGCCTTTCTACGCTTATGTTCATACCGATAGTTTTAGCTATACTGACGAGGAATGAAAGACGAATGCCGATTCCGAAACAGTATGTCTTAGGCTGTTAATTAAAGGTTTGATTGTGCCTACAAGACTTTGGATACTGTCTGTAGCTTATTATAATTTTCTTTGTACATTGTTCTTAATAACTTGTCTAAATTGTTCTCCATTTCGAAGATGCTCTACTTAAACCAAAAACGTCAGTTAATTAATTCAATGAAATCTTTTTCATGGCGTTCTCGCATTTTCAAAACAAATGTTACTTTGGCGTAATTACGTACTCACCACTTCAAATTAGTTTATTTTGACGCATGCATTCGTCAAATTAATTTAATATTTTACTAAAGTACGTGTTAAAAAGGTCAAATAGGATATACGGTTCTCTTTTGACAATATAACAGTATGCAGGGATGTTCTTTTCAGAATATCTGCATATTCTAGAATAACTTCGGATCTGTTTGTGAATTCCAGAATTTTCCCAAAATGTTGAATCCTGTTGCAAAATATCGAAATCATTCAACTTCAGACAAAGAAAGAAGCTAATTGACAGCAATCTTGCTACCGCCGAGTAGCCATAGCAATGGCTATACCAACAGCGGCGTTAATGCATTGTTACGGTCTCTTGTCGATCACCATTTTTTGTTTTTTGCTTGTGATAAAGAAAAGATACCCTCGCCTATTGCTGCCACGAGGAAAAACACGTGAATCTTCTATCTTTTTTTTACCCATTGAAAGAGAGAGAAGAAAAACACAAGAGTTAAAAGAGAATAAGCGATTAAGCATTGGCAAAATTAAACTTGGCAAAATTAAACTTGGCAAAATTTCATAAAATTGCAGAAAATGTTTTCATTCAAAAACTATGTTTTATAACAATAAAATCTTTTCAAATGAATATCATTTGATCTGTTTGGATTTGTCAACGTGATAGGGTGAGAGAGAAAAAACAAAGAGTAGAGGGGAAAAGTCGTAATGGAGGACCTTTAATATGCAAATATCCCCAATTTTTCTACAAAAATCTTGCTTAGTTTATAATTTTGCATTGTGTATATCTCAGCAACTTGGATTAATTACGATGCTGAGAATTTTCAAATACGATGTAGTTTTGTACACATAACCACTTGGCGAAAGTATGCTCGTATTGTTTCGCGATTTGCGGTTACCACACTGGTTTTCTAGGAAAAAGCTGTAATTGCCGTGTTTAGGCCCGGTCTTTACTGCGCGTAAAATCGTGAAACAAGCGTAGTTTTAGTTTAATTTAAACAAAAATTCTGTGCGCTCGATATAACGCCTTACCAGTGTACAAACTGCCAATTGCTTAAAATTTTACGCTAAGGATACGCTGGTAGCCTGGTACGCTCACGAATCACGATTTTACGCACAGTTTGGATTGTATCCGGGCTTTACATATTGCAATATCAGGAATAACCAGTTAATGAAAATTGAACGTCATTATTGCATCAGAACTTCATTGTTGCATTATTATCGACTGGATCAATCTAATTATGAACAAACACTGGACAAATTGGCTACCTCTGCTTTACGCGTTAAAGTCAGTGCACAGCCAGAATAAACATTTGATTGCGCTAAACGTCGTCACCACGAGCATATCGCAATGCTACGAAGAAATACTGTAGGCAAACGGTAATGAAAAGTAAAATTGCAACTAAAGTGGGCGATCTGGTTCGTCAGAAGAACAAAAATGACGCATTTGTCACTTCTTCAAAAGCGCTTTCAAAAAACATCTCGGACGAAAAATTTTCGCCCCCCTGGAATTTGCTTTCTTTGACGAAAAATCGATGCCTATGTCTGTGGCTTTTTTCTCTGGGCAAGATTCTGCACCCGAGTGACCATCAAGAATTCGTTGCAACATCACGGGTCTTACTGCTTTAGGAATCAAAATACGACATCCACTAAAAATAACATTGTCACAAATGCAAAGTTCATCTCTGAAAATCCAATACTGATGAATGCATTTAGGCGTACATTTTTTTTTATCAGGCCATTCATCTAAATGGCATGCTTCAGTGCAGTTAAGTTATCATCATTTTACGTTGCCTGGCGAATCAAATCAAGTTTAGCTTGGGTGACACCAGCTCCATCACACATCTTGATATTTTCAAACACAGAAAAATGCGGGTCAATCTGTGTACTTGAAAGTGAGTGTAATTCGAATCCCGGGTTTTGCAATTGGAATCAGGCAAAATAGCTCGAGACAAAAATCAGCTAAATAGATTTTTGAGCCTCGCGATACAAAACACTCAATGCTTTTGTCAAATGGTGTCCAAAATGTGTCAAATGGTGCCCAAAATGTACCCTCGCGATACAAATCTACCAAATGGTGTCCAAAATGTTGAAAAAAAAGGATGATTCATCAAGCTCAATTTGCCAAAATCCTTGCTTTGCATTAAGCACCGAAAATTTTTGGCTATAGTAAAGCTTTGGTAGAACGTCGTCGATAGTGGGTAAAGGATAGTGGGGCCTTTTAATAGCCAATTTAAGAACGTTTTGATCAACACAAAAGTACAGTTTTCCAGGTTTACAAACCGCAACCATGCTGTTAATCCACTTAGTTGGTTCTTGTACAGGCACAATTACATTTCGAGTTACTAAGTTCTCGAGATGAGCCTTCGGTTTACTTTTAATTGAAACCTCAACCCTTGGAGCGTGTTGCTCCGGTTTCATCAATTTCAATGTGATATTTTCCTGGCAAACAGCCTAGACCAGTAAATGTACCTTGATACTGGGCAATTGTAAATTTGCTGCTATTGAAGTTAATTCAAGCCATTTTCAAAAGTTCATTTTCTGAGACCATACTGACAAAATGACAACACTAAAGTAAGAGGAAAATTTTTAATTGTGAATTGTAATATCTTGAAAATAACAAGATGTAAAAAGTTCAAATTTGGCGAGAATCCATTTTAGGCTTTTCCCTACGTTTTGATCAACAGCGAATAACTTGACTTGAATGCCTCTTTGAACTTGACTCAGATATAAATAAAAAATCGAATCCGAGCAATTTTACATTGGCTCTTCCCCTGCGATAGATCTATAAAGTGGTTTCTTTGGAAATTCTAACTCGATTTTTGGGCGGTCGTATGGGACACAAACTTCATTTAGAACAACTGCAGCATGTACGGCGGAATGAATGGCCAAGTTTGCATTGTTGTTTTTAGCAGGAGCAATGGAGCATGCATCAAAGTGGGATTGAAACCCAGTTTACCAGCCCCTTAAAGTAGAATGCTCAAACCAATAGGCCACAGAGATGCCGTAAAGCGATTTTAGCTCTGTTTACCCTGTCACGCGTATTGCGCACGCCTTTTGGTTGCGTGCATTTTGTTTTTTTTACGTTAAACATGCGAGAAGAAGCGCTGAGTTCAAGTTTCTATTTCACTACTAGAAATTGTTCTGCTTTCCTTTTTGCTTGCAATTGTTCTGCTTTCCTTTTTTTTAATTATTGATCGGTCGCAGATCAATTCGAACGAACTAACAGTGAAGCAAATGAACGAAATTGAAGCACGTCATAATGACATCATTAAGCTCGAAACGAGTATTCGGGAATTACACGATATGTTCATGGACATGGCGATGCTGGTAGAACAACAGGTACACTCGTATAGCTATTATTAGTGATGCACCGATACCAAGCAAAATTCGCGATTCCCGATCCGATTACCGATTTTAATACTTAAAATACATCTGATTTTTTGTTGAATTTTTAATCTAACTAAATACTACTTATTTGAGTATGAGACTCTTGCCTTTCTGGTACCTTATTTTGTGACATCAGTAACACCGGTAAATACCATATTTTTTCCTTGGCTGACAAAAAATTGATTTTTTGTCAGCCATTTCTAGTTAGTAATTACCATGTCATTTTCATTTGTAAAAGTGCTTTAAAAGAATCGGATCGGCAATTTTATACATCTGTACATCCCTAGCTATTATTCACAAATTTTTATTGTCTAACGATAGCCTAATTAGGCTGTAGTGTGGGTAATTGTTATGGCTACTCTGCCAGTGGAACCCATTCTCACATCTGCTTTGAACATCGAGAAAATTAAAAAATACGACATCATCTTTTGGTTTGCATAACATTTCTGTTAAAGAGTAACATTTCTTATCAAATGTAATGTAGTTGTGCTCCTGGAATTTTCTGAAGTTCTTCTGGTGTTTTAGGTTAGCTTTGAAAAATCACTCAGGTGCTGCTCAAAAGACTAACTTGATTGCTAACGTTTCGCTGGTTAGAATTAACTAGCTTCATCAGAGTACTAGTTATTAGTAGTGATAGCAAATCGCCATCAACTTTTGATTGCAAAAAAAATATGAAAATGATCCCACACATTGCTGTAGTAGAATAAGTAGTGAAAAAAATTCAAAACAAGGCTCCGATAAAATTCATTGTTACGATAGGCTACGTCATACAGGTAATATAAAGATTATTTTTGTAATGTAAACCTATACATTACCTGTCTCTATGACGTAGCCTATCGTAACAATAAATTTTATCGGAGCCTTGCTTTGAATTTTTTTAGGTAGTTATTCTACTACAGCAATGTTTGGGATCGTTTTTCGTTTTTTTTGCAATCTAAAGTTGATGGCGATTTGCCATCACTACTGACGGCATTGCTCTGATGAAGCTAGTTGTTTCTAACTAGCGAAACGTTAGCAATCAGGTTAGTCTTTTGAGTAGCATCTGAGTGATTTTTCAAAGCTAGCCTAGAACACAAGAAGAACTTTAGAAAATTTTTTTATTTCTTATCAAGTTATCTATCTTGATGGCGTAGAATTTCCTGCAGTTTGGTGATGTAATACACAGTCCGTGACTATTATGCGCGGACAATTAGGCGTAGGATGATTATGCTGTGTCCCACCCATTTTGCGCCAAGACTATTAGGTGCCGGTGCTTTTAAGCTCCAGGGTTAAATTTTTTTTTTGTAAAATTTTTTGCAGTATGTACATATTTTTGCAGTATGTACATATTTTCTTTCTTTAAATTTTTCTTGATTTTTGCCTATGAACATTAATCGTTCCATCGTGCATTAAGGTAGAAAGAAATCGGAAAATCAAATTGTTTAATCACCAGTGTTTGTTCTATTGGAGCTAAACTGTCATTTTTCCAGCTTAAAAAAGCTCTGATATAAGCTCGGCATCAAGTTCCTTTTAAATATAATTATTTCACGATCATGCATCTAATCAAGTACATATCTTGTTAATTTGAACTACAGCATTATAGTGCATGCGACGAGAAGAATTTGATTTTCGATCTTTTTTCCACCATAAAGCACGATGGAAAGTTTTTTTGCGATAACATATGATAAAGTAGATATAAAAAAAATGCTACGATGCTGGTTCCGACCGACATTTTTAGTGCATTTGCAATGATTATCGATCCACTGACCGACCAGTGGTCGAGTGAATAGAGTGTCTGCTACTGACTCGGTAGACTCGGGTTCGATTCGCGGTCGGGTCAAACCAAAGACTATAAAAATTGGTATTCACAGCTTCCGTGCTTGATGTTCAGCAATTAAAGGGACAGTGTGAAGCCTCCGCCGTGTGTCGGTAGACAGGTGGCAGCTTGACTCGAAGACCGAAAGGTCCCTTTGCTGTTTCCTGGCCAAGGCAACTTGGTGAATAAAATGTAATTACAAGTTATAGTATAATAGTATCTGGTACTGTCCATCTCTTATAACGGTTTTGTGTATGCGTTTTCTGTATTTCCCACGCGACGTAATAAATAGGTTTAAATTGTAAAAAAGATAAACAATTGCTTTATTTTTTGTAGCATATTTTATAGAAATTTTGTTAATTTAATTTCTTATTCACTATGATTTTCACATTTGCTATGAAGTAATTTTCGACACTTCTGGTGCTCAACTCAAAAAACAGCGTGAGTCATGAGAGCAAGCATTTAGGACGTCACCTTCGTGGCGTTTATAGTTGTGTAGTCTATTAGAGTTTGATTAATTTGTTCTAAACAACTATAGTTATCAGCGTGATTAGCGCTAATGACCGAATAGGGCGAAAAGGTGCTATTGGCAGCTGGAAATGCGATTTTGTAATTTACTAAATAAACGTAAAATAATAAGTACAACAAGACACTCCAAAAATATTAAGTAAAGCAATAATTTGAAGTAACGTAATGTACATTCCTGCACAACTTCAAAAACCTAAAATTTCTGAAAAGTTGCAGCAAAAGTTAGTAACGATCACAAATTGGAATGTGGAAGATAAACCCTTAACTCCTGAGAACTATACCACGAAAGATGACGCGAGCCACTTCTCCACCGAATTTTGGACCGCGGGCAGCAAGTTGCCGACGTCCGGCTTAGGAAGTAGAATTCTGCGAAAAATAAATTAAACATGTTGAAACGACATGCAACCAGGGAGGCTAAGGCTTCAGGCCCCCCGCCCCCTTAGCCAAGTCAGTTAGAAAGTTTAACTGAAAATAGAAGTGTTTAAACGCGATTTGGACTTCACCTGTAAGTAAAAGAGGCGGCTGGGCAATTTAATTTTTGCAAATGATTTTCGATTTTCCAATTTAGTTCTTTCACATGGCTCCAAAAACGCGCAAAATGTGAACTCAAATGACGTTAAAATGGCTATTTTTCCGAAAAATCACAATAATCGCCCAGCGGTCGAGGGCTTTGCCCCCCAGACCCCCATGTGAGCTATGCTTAGTTGCACCAATTTGCTCATCACCCTGCCCAATTGAGTCATTTTTCAGGCAAAAATTATGTTTACTTTAAATGCCCCCCTCCCTTAACAAAATCCTGGTTGCGCGCCTGCATGTTACCTCAAAAATGTAAGTCACAGAAATTTCCAAACAACAAAGTAGGCGAGCAAATGTGCTATGTGAAAAAAAATTATAGTAAAGTGTACGATTTATACCCCCCCCACAAAAAATTAACGTGCGTAAGCCAAAAAATAATAGAAAATGTATCAAAGCAAAAACGTATACTTGGCAAGAAATACAATGCCGTAATTAGAAAAAAAATTGTTAAAAAATTAAATAATTGGATCTGTTTCCTAAAAGTCCTGGTGCCTAATAGTGCCGACGCATAGTAATTTCGATGCATAATCGGCTGCATCGTTCGCGCTTAAAAATCGTTGAGCGTATAATGCACCTATCTCATAGATGGGCTTAAACCAGGACTGCAGGCAAAATCAATGGGGTTTTCTAAAGTTAGGGTAATCAATCGTATTCGATTAGATTAGCATTGACTCCATTCCAGAAATATTCTACTTCAAACTCAACGTAGGTGCTGCCATAGGCATAGTCAAGATTTTTGATTGGGGGGGCAAACTACAAATCACATGCAATGACGTCATCAGAAAGTTTCGAAAGACGAACTTTTTGTGGGACAAAGATATCGCAGAGTGGAAGATCAGAAGCTGTGGCCTGGTTCGGAAATTGTTCAAGAGAGAGAGCTTAAACCAAAAGTTAAAAAGTGCAAACGTCTAAATTGGGAGATGTGTTGAGTAAAGTAGTGTAGCTCAAACGTATCACAGACGGGAGCCTGGGGGCGAAGATTTTTGGTAATTTTTTGGAAAAAAAAGCTATTTTAATGCCATTGGATCACATTTCGCACGTGTTCAGAGCCATTTGAAAACCAATTAAAAAAATTCAATTAGTCAATCCTCCTTTTACTTACAATTTAAATTCAAAACACCTTTAGAAATTTTGTAAGTGATTTGGTCCAGGTAGGGGGAAGTAAGTTGCATTGCCTCCTGCAATTTTTTAGCAGTAAATAATACTCCACTCGAATATTTTCCTTTGAGATTTTTGTATTGTCATGAAAATAACCAGTTGTAGGAATACATGTACGAGTAGGGGGCCCAGGCCCTTTCAATTCAAATTCAATAATTTGTTCAATGCGCGTTTCCCCTCGCTAATTTTTTTGTATTTCAAAAGTATTTTGTCGCGGTAAAACTGACGAGGTGGAGGTGAATTGTTATTGAAAAATGGTACAATATTGCCCGAGGCCCGGACATTTGGCAAGTTTCGCAACATCTTCGTACCAAATATAGGTGAAGACCAAAAAAGTCTTACCACCTGAGCGCGGGCGCTCTGGTTATTGCAAAACGTTCATTAAAATGTTAGCTGAGGGCCTGAGGTAGCAACTTTTAAGACAAAAACTCTTAATTTCACCCGGGTTATACTGTACATTTAAATTGGTTGGCAAAAATTGAATTGAAAGTGCCCGGGTCCTCTGGTCGTCAACCGTAATGTTAATTACCGTTGTACTCGAAAAATACTAAAAGAAACTAAACTGAAGAAATAATAGTTTTTTTGTGTGACATTTTTATCATTTCTGGCATTTCATTTGGAGGGGGCCCGGGCTACGCTCATGGGTGTTGCGTGATGATGTTTTTTTTTTTTGAAATCCTGGCGTTCGTTATATTGGCAACGCCTTGCCAGTTCTATCCTAAAGCAACGCTGCAGTTGCGCTACTGCATTGAGCCGTTTCACTGCGCAGAAACGAGCTGATCCTCTCAGCAGAACAGATCCGAGTAATTTAGCTGTCAGATGCGTTTCAGTCTAAATCATAGCCCAGCAGTAGGGCCAGTAGCGTAGCTGGGGGCGGGGGGGCTATAGCCCCTCCCATTGGCATGTCGACCAAAATGCAGAATGGGAAAAACACTACGTTTTTAGCACTTTTGACCCTGTTTTATGCACTGGAGTGGACTAAATAGTGATTTAAAACATTTTTTGAAACATCTATTCAGGGGGGGGGGCTAATTTGTCAAAAATAAAACTAACAAATAAATAAAAACACTGAAAAATGGCAAGAAATAAGCAATCAAATTTGATCGCGAGTGTAAAAATGCTAAACATAGGTGTCATCAACAAATATACTATAAAATAAGGAATAGGGAGGGGCTATTCAGTATTAGTTAGTGACCAATCATATCTCTCAAATCTCTTTTCATTAGCCCCCCCAATTATTTTTCTCTATAAACTGTATACGAAATAGATTACTCCGTGTGAGTTTTATTGAACTATTCGATTTTATAATTTACCAACATCTAAACTAAAGAAATAACATTTTATCATTGGCCATCTCCCAAATAGCCCATTTATGCCACCAGTTTAATTATGTTTGCACTGCCAATTTCTAAGCCATGTTTTAAAAGCATTATTTTTTAATCAAAATAGCCCTAAAATAAAGTTATTTTTGCAAAAAAACGCAAAATTTTCGAGCGCTGGGGGCAAAGCCCCAGACCTCCTGTCTCCGGCGGCTGGGGGCTTTGCCCCCAAACCCCCAAACAGCCCCCCATTGCGAATTTCTGGCTACGCGTCTGAGTAGGGCTCTTAATTACTTAGCAAAAAATTCATGGTCATACGGTACCTGACAATAAGACCACAGGGATGGCAATCGCATCGCATGTCACCTTTTTTTCAAAATTATCACATCGAAACACGCAAAAAAAAATCCACGTCCATCATCGCATTACAGAATTTGAAAAAAAATCTGAGATTTTTGCGATTATTCCGATTTTTTGTCTTTATTTCTGTAGATTTCTTCTGTTTCGTTACAAGTTACATTTTTGGCAGAAGTTCAAAAATGTTGTATCATTTGTTTGTGTTACAATCACAAAATGAATTAAAGTAAAGTCTTGCTCTGGCTCAGCGTAAGTTTACATTATATTGGGCCACAAACTTGAATTTCAAAATTAATCAAAAAATCGATAATTGCAACCAAGCTGCGATTTTATGGCATCGAAAAAATTTTAAATTATCGCAAAAAAAAATTGCAGACATTGTTCTGATCTGCATCGCATCGCAAAATTGCATCGCAGTTTTCTTGCGTAACAAATATCGCAGAAACTCGTCGATGCGATTGCCATCTTTGGTACCAGTGTAGGCCTACCGTATTTACTTTATTTTGTAACCGTAGAATAAACTTTTCCAACAAAGCTGCAGACAATGACCTACTAGTATTACTTTCGCTTGTTCTTACACGATTGTTACACAATTTAACAACTTGATTTTGCTGAGATCGCTCAGCTAATGTTCAGTGTACTCTGTACGGTAAGGGTATTCCTTACAATTTTTTTTAGAATTTAGAAAAAGCAAAAGAGCCAGTGGATGAACTTTTAATTATGTAGCAAGAATGATTTTTAAAAATTTTGAAAAAAGTTTTCCCACAAACGTGATTTTCGGTTCTCGCCTACCCCCGGTTTTGTGCTTTTTTGTTTGCAGTGGTTTACAGGCTCAAACAACATGCTTGATACTGTTTTTGGAGGATGACCCTTACTCTTACACAGACTTAAAAAAAAAACTGGTCGAAATCGACAAATGGAGTCAAGAGATATATGCAATTAAGTACTATAGTGGCACAATACTCCCTCTACTGGCAGAAATTCAAAATGCTCTATTTTTTGAAGTACTTGGGTGATTTGTGTAAAATTAGCGTCTAATCCTACATTTTCGATGACAACGAATTAAATGGAGTTGTTAGTTTTATAAAATTTTGCCACTGTAGGAGGGCATTAAACATGATTTGATTGATATTGGAAGAGGTCGGCACAAATTACATTAAATCAAAGCGCAACCATCTTTTTTACAAGTAAAAGCGCAACGCAACTTCCGCAATGAACTTTTTGATTCAGTTGAAGCGCAACGCAATTCCGCAATTGCGGAACGGCATTTTGGTACCAAGTTAAAGTGCAATCTAACTTCCGCAATTGAAGTTTCACTACACGATGCAAATGACGCATTTTTTTGCGATTTTTGGTTGAAAAAAAGTAAATAATTAGCTAAAGAAGGTCGACGTGTATTAATATTACGATCGCAATAAAACGAAATTAAGTTCAGGGTATAGAATTGCGCTATTAACCGAAAAAACTTTTGAAAGCGCAGCGCAATTAAAGCGCCACAAATTTTAAAGACTTTGGTCCGCAACGCGAGTTTTGCAATGATTCAAAATAAAAAATTAAAGTGCAACGCAACTTCGCAATTGCGGAGGTTGAAGATTTGCCGAGAAAGAGCATATGATTGACAGTTGAATGACTGTTAGCTTTATGTCAAGTTACACCTTGCAGCATTGCACATTTTTCTGTTAAGAGGGAAAAAAGTTCAGTTGTTGTCAAAGACCAGTAAGCTCCATACAAAGAATTGAAAGCCTATCTATCAGAGGTGGAGTCGAGGACACAAGGCTCGAGGCCAAGGCCAAGGACACAAAAAAAATCCGAGGCCAAGGCCAAGGACAGCCTTTCCGAGGACAGACACTCTCGAGGCCAAGAACAGGAATGCTCGAGGCCAAGGCCAAGGACCAAGGACACAAAGCGCAAGTAAAAAAAAAAAAAAAAGGTCTTCACAAAAATTTTTCAGGCGATCTCCAAAAAAAAAAAAAAAAAAAAAAAAAAGGTCTTCACAAAAATTTTTCAAGCGATCTCCATGAAAAAACGCTTTCCAAAAAATTTTTCAACCGCTCCACAAAATTTTAACTTTCCAAAAAATAGTGCTGTCCTCGAGCCGAGGACAGGCCAATTTTCGAGGACTTGAGGCCTCGAGGCCAAGGCCAAGGACTTGACCTTCGAGGCCAAGGCCAAGGACTTCAAAATCTGTCCTCGAGGACTCCACCTCTGCTATCTATTTTTACTTGGTGCTCTGCATCAAAAAGTAGTAACGGTGAAGTATATGTTTTTTTAGGGCCTTACGCAGAAAATCAGTTAAGCAGTCAATCTTTGACAGATGTCACCTTGTGGGTTCTTGCAAGGAGGGGCTTTTGGCAGGTAGATTATCAGTCCATGCATAAACATTTTTTTAAACAATTTTAGCTGATTTATGATATGCCATAACTCTATACCAGCGATTCTCAATCGGGGGTGGGAGAAGAGACTTCTTCAGGTGCGAACTTTTTGGTATTCACTAAGTTTGGGTTTCACACCGACCGCAGAAACAGCCAGCGCGCGTCAAGACCTTTTTCTTTTTTTTCACCTGATTTTCGGGAGAAATTCAGCTTATGATATTTCGACTGTCAATTTATGCTATTACTCTCGTAAAACTGAAATCTTAACATTGGGCTCAAAAGATCATTACATTTTAATTTTAAGTTGTCATAAAACTCCTGAAACGTTTATTTGCGAAAAACGTATGGCACCTTTAAAGCATACAATCACAAATATTAATGAAATCATGTTTGATGCCCGTAGTGGCGAAATTCTGTAAAACTAACGACTCCATTCAATTCGTTGTCATCGAAAATGTAGGATTAGACGCTAATTTTACACAAATCACCCAAGTACTTCAAAAAATAGAGCATTTTGAATTTCTGCCAGTAGAGGGAGTATTGTGCCACTATAGTACTTAATTGCATATATCTCTTGACTCCATTTGTCGATTTCGACCAGTTTTTTTTTTAAGTCTGTGTAAGAGTAAGGGTCATCCTCCAAAAACAGTATCAAGCATGTTGTTTGAGCCTGTAAACCACTGCAAACAAAAGAGCACAAAATTGGGGGTAGGCGAGAACCGAAAATCACGTTTGTGGGAAAACTTTTTTCAAAATTTTTAAAAATCATTCTTGCTACATAATTAAAAGTTCATCCACTGGCTCTTTTGCTTTAAATTTTTTTTTTAGAAATACCCCTCCTGTTCAGTCTACGTTTTTTTTCTAACTCGGATCTATGGTGCTGACAAGATCTGATTAAGTGCGCAGCGAAGCGGCTTAAGGAAATAGCCTAATTGCGGCGTTGCCTTAGGATAGAACTGGAACGGCGTCGCTCATGTTATCAACGTCAGTATTGCCAATCAAAAACGAAATCAGTGACACCGCTGCGTTGCGTTTGAAGTACAATTTGGAACGGCTGGGTCAAGTCGACGCCAATTCAATTTTAATACGATTGTCTTAACTTTAGTAACCTCTTTTAAAGGCCACCTAATGTCTGCAAACCAATGCACTTAAAATGCAATAAGAAAGTATTACTAATCGAATGCTGAAAACCTGGTTTAGATGCACGTTCTCAGTTTCAAGCTTTCGCGTTTTTAAAAAGTGACATGACGTCATCAGACCCAGGCGTTTGGTGCCTTCGACTAATTTATCTTTGCAGAGGATAGGCGATTTTGGAAAGGCATGTTGATAGCAGCTTGCTACTTAAAAAGTGTTGTGCAAAAAAGGCGTAATTAGCTCAAAGTGAAGTCGAAGGCACCAAACTCCTGGGTCTAATGACGTTATGTCACTTTTTAAAAACGCGAAAGCTTGAAACTGAGAACGTGCATCTAAACCAGGTTTTCAGCAATCGATTATTAATACTTTTTTATTGCATTTTAAGTGCATTGGTTTGCAGACATTAGGTGGCCTTTAAACTTCAAAATTTAGTAGCCTGCAGTCCTCGTTGAAAACTGCTTGTATTAACGCATTTATTTATTGGCGTTAATCGATCTGAGACTTAAGAGCATAGACAATAAGGATGCGGTCAAAATTACAGCATTAAAATCAATAATGAAAGAATGCGCTGGTAGGAATGCATTTTACATCGTTTTGTCTTAACGCTTTTCGCTTTTTTAGTTGCCCATTTTTAATGGTTACGCATTGAGCGATTAAGTATTAACCCCGAACTTTACTACAGCTTATTATTTCGTCTTGAAGCTGATAAAGTGCTGATTTGTTGTTATCCAACGCACTTTATAATTCAATTCCTTTTTTTCCATAGTATGAAACAACATTATATATTGCACTAACGACAAGCAATAATTAAACATTCTTTTCACATTCAGGGATTATTATCGTCATTACTTATCCTGGAGGCTTATGACTGTGTCTAAATGTACGGGGAGCTTGAGAGCGTCTTTCATAATCCCTGTTATTCAATGTTTGGCTTGACTAGGAATCGAATCCAATTAATCAGTTTTCTAGACATGCAATAGATGCGATGCGGTTAGTTGACTGTAGGTTTATTTAAGTTTGTTTGTTTTGCTTTGCTTCTATTAACTTGCTTATTTTGTTTGGCTTACACTGGAAACGGGTTTTGAAAAAAATTGTCCTGAATAAATGACAGGTGAATACGTGGATGTTGTAACTGTGTAAGCTAGATATAACTATTGACGTTGTGTTTCGATTGATGTAATTATTAGAACCAGCAGAATCAAAGCTTTGTCGTCTTTCAGTGAAACTTATATTTTGATGAGCATGTTTGTGCTTGCAAGTAAACAATTTTATTTACCTTTTTCTTTAAATATTGAAAACTTTGTCCAGTCAAGTCATACCTGTCTCTTCAGGTCCTGGCCAAGAATCATGGCTAACATTGATGTTTAATTCAACATTGTCGAGAAAGAGTAAATAGTTGAATATGTGCACTTATGTGAAGAAGGAATTTTATGGAATTTTCATGAGATGTTGATGATAAAAGCTTCTTCACTTCAGTGCAACTCAACAACTTTAACCATCAGAGCGCTCCCTTGTTAGCTATAGCAGAGCGAATTATTTGTAATTAGCTGGCGCAAGTTGCGGTCGACTACACTAACGTGAAATGCCTATAGTTTATGGATTAACATTTTAGTACCATTTTTTGACAAATGCCCTGGCAAATTGCCAAGTATTACCTCTCGAAGCATGTTCAACGGTCCAGACGACAGCCAAACTTACCATTGGTTCTGTTCTTCTTTGTTGCTGCATCCCACTTTTATGGTCTCTTATTTGAATCAGAGATTAAGCAGTGCGCCTGATATAAAATATGAAACCAATGACCGCATATATTTTCCCAATTGATTAAATGAAGCTTATTCTATATAGCAATTACAGTACTTGCTTTTTTTTAGGGGGATATGATACAAAACATTGAGCACAATGTAAAATCTGCCGGGGATTACATTGAAGAATCCGTGGTACAAACAAGACAAGTTGTACTATACCAAAGCAAGGCGCGAAAGGTACGAGACTGCTTTTTACCTTTCCGCGTACGCCTCCCCGTTGCGATTAAAGAAAGATGTGATTACTTTCCGTAAAGAAATTTCTTTTTGGCGAAGGGCGAAATGATAGATAGAATTGAATATAACGTCGAGCAATCAGTGGATTACGTAGAAAGAGCAGTCTCAGACACAAAGAAGGCGGTCAGATATCAAAGCCAAGCCAGAAGGGTGAGCATAAAATGTTAAAATGCAGCACGAATAGTCGTTAATTGTAAATAAATGCAATCTCGTTTTCGTTGTCAAATGGTGTTTGTTAGTTTGCATGATTTGTTCGTCGGTAAAGTTCTTGTACGTACTTGTGAAATTGTGTATTATCTGCTACAAGCTGTCGAGTAGACTTAAATTTTTGCAATATTTTTGCTTCTTTGACTTATATTTTTGCTAACGCTTGAAAACTGAGACTTAACCAATGTTTTTTCTCAGCCCGTTTATCCGTATGAGTTGACGCCGGCTAGTGTTTACCCGTTGACAAGTTAACATAGCTTCATTATTTGTCAAGCAAAAAAATTTGAAACTCCTAGCCATCTTTTCAGGCCGGTGGCAAAGCTGCCGAAGATTGCGATTTAGGGCAGGGATACTATAGGGTTAGGTCAGTAAAGTTTTATTGGGAACATTTAAGAAATACATGATAAATACATTAGCTGAAAGATTGAACGACAGCAAGTTGCAAGACATGTCAACTCAGCGTGGCTTCGTGTAGAAGAAGATATTGATTATATTGCAGCACGTATCGATTTTAAGTTTTTCCCTAGTTCAGTTTTCATAATGGTGAGTTTTGGTTTCATACAAACGTATTTGTATTTTGCTTACTTCAATATTTGTGCAGCACTCCGAAAATAACATCATTTTCGAAAGGAAGTTTTTGAATTCAATGCTTCAAAGCCTGGCCCAAGCCCAGTTGGTTTTGGCTCGGGATAGAGTTCAGCATCTCTCTATTTATTTTGGTTTCTAATGCACCCTTGCTTCTTGTTTAGCAAAATTCACTGAAAAAGTTTTAGGCAAAATGTATATTTGGTTAATTGTTTTACGCAAGCAGGCCAACTGTAGAAAGGAAAGAAAAGGCTAATTTTATAGTTTAATGAAATGTAAAGTTATGGGGCTTGATGACCCCAACCTCTGCGTAGTGTGCATACTCTGGTCGAATTCATTAATGTTTTAACATAGCACAGTAATAATGTTACTGAAATTTCGATATTTTGTGGATGTAAATTAGAGATTATAGCTGGTTTAATTATGGCATAGCCAAAACTCGTACCATAAATCGAAAAATACAAACTATTTTGGCAGCCAGCGAAAGTTTTAGGATTAATTTTGTGTTTTTATATTAAACATTACTTTTCAAAGTAGTTCTCGTATGAAACCCTGGTTGGCGATCCCTCCGCTCTTTTTGGTTTTGAACGAAGCTTTATTGTAGTTTTGCTTGCTTTGTGTTACTTCACTACTGTAATAATGAGTGTACATGTAATTTCAGAAAAAAATAATCCTTGTCGTCGTATGCCTGGTTATTATAGCTATTATTGTTGCTATATTGGCGGGTACCCTATCAAATCAGGATGAGAATCAATCCACTGAATAAGCAGGTAAGAATTTTAAAAAATAACGAGTTAAAAAGTTTCGCGATTGTATTTTTCATTTAAGTCAACCAGGGCATCGTTGCTCCATCCAAGATACTAAAGTAGGAGCTCTAAGATTTCTATCCTCAGTTTGAATTAAAAAATTAAATGTTTTTTTGCTTGTTACTAACAAATCACTAGTTACAGTACAGGCATTTAGCTTATAATTCCGTCTGAGGTAAATAGGTAATAAAAATGTTCTACCAGATTCGACTTTTTAGTTATGCATCTCAATCAAATCGTTGATTATATTCGCTGTAAGACGCCGAAGCGTGTAACGAGTTTGCGGGGCGCATATCCGCGTCATTGCGGCCGGGCAACACTGTCCGACTTGACCAGACGGAGATTTGAACTGCCGCTCCAAAGACGAACGCGTTAACGCTCGACCAACTCGACGATGATTTATTTGTATCTTCCACTTGAAATTTAAACAGCTCATTAAAAATTCCGAGGGTTTTTTGTTGAGATGTGTTTTTTAAATCAATACAATCGAGATATGGGACGTAGATAATACTTTTTTTGGCCATAGTCTCTACAATTGTTTGACATCATATCCGTGTATTTGCACTGCAGTTTCTATTATTTCTAATAAAGTGTTCTTTGCAGAAAAATTTTCAGTACGGTTGGATTCAATTCTTCAGCGTTCGTTGGGCAACTGGTTGTATTCATTTTGTTTAGTGCATTCAATTGATTGTTTTTATGGCTTTATTTTATATTTTTATATCAACAATACTTCAAAGCTTTTATTTTCGCTTCTATGCAATCGCATTTTACACCCACTGCAATATTAATTCAATGATTTTCACATTAGAAGCTTCAATGTTGATGGTGCGGAGCTTGGTGTTCCTAGCCATGTTTCACAATGGTACGGTATTTCACTCTGTAGTGATTCCTGCTGTTTGTCCCTTTCATTTTTATGGTGGTTTGACTAGGTTTGCTGTTAGACTCGTTGGAGTGCATCGTCAGACAGGAATACTCTAGGTAGCGCTTTAACTTGAAACTAATTTTCGGCTGTGTTCTCGAATTTCTGTCAAATAGAAATATGGTCAACAATATTGGGATACGTGTTGCTTCAAACTTGGAGCGATATCCAAAGTCACCTGCAAGTTATGGAGTAACCCGATTAGATGGTTAGAATTGTCCAGCTTTTCCTGTGGATTAGAATATGATGTGACCGAAAGTCACCCTTTATTACAAGAAAATTATTGCTAGAAAATTGTAGTAATTTTCTTGTAATAAATTACTCGTAATAATTAAGTGATTTATTACAAGAAAACCCGCGGGGAGGGATGTTTTGTCACCACTTAAATAGTGGGCTCCTCATCACGACACAGTTTGACACCACTGGTA
Organism: Trididemnum nubilum; assembly: GCA_963965965.1. NCBI lineage: Eukaryota > Metazoa > Chordata > Ascidiacea > Aplousobranchia > Didemnidae > Trididemnum > Trididemnum nubilum. The sequence continues at coordinate 36,151,206 of OZ014490.1, forward strand.
GGTGGATACGGTCATTTTCACCCACTGTGTTACTGGGTAACTTCCCCAGTTTTACTCGGATAAGCTCGGAAGAGAGTATTCAAGTCGCATCAAAAGTAGCGTATTGATAATTTGCTTTCTTCATTTCCTTTTCTATAAGCTGGAAGTTACCCCCTGTTTAACTACTTGATCGCATTATTTGAGTAGTTTAGTGACATTTTAATTGTGTGCGTTAATCAGCTACTTTGTTTCACTCGACATGTTTTAAGTTGTAACTTTCTTCTAAAGTTCGTTTGAGGGCAGGTCGCCAAGTAAAAGTTTTGGAATTGTGATTTTATTGAATATTGTTGGAGAGTTAATTGGTGATACAGAACGTGAGAATTGCTTTGATTAAAATGTTCATATCTTCGAAGCTTTTCGTCTGACACATGCCAAGAAGAATCGTCAGATGCAGAGTGCAGGAAAGGGGGCGGCTATTTATTGAAAAAAGTTTTATAGGAACAAGTTTTCCTATAAATGGCCGCTCTTTTTCTGCGCTCCCCATTCTGACGATTCTTCTTGACAAGTGTCTGACGAAAAGTTTCGAAGATATGAACATTTTAATGAATATTGCTGCACTTTTGCCTGACGTCGAAATGACTGTAAAAGTCTCTGGAATTGATTTTAGTCAACTCGCCCTTTCCTTGCGCTGAAATCCTCTGATCATAAACTTACCGCAGTTGTTTGGTTGATTTAAAATGAAAGTTTTTCTTGTGAAAACAGAGTGAGATTGTGTGGTTGTTAAATAATTTCTTTAAAATTTTAGAATCGGAAGTACACAAACGAGTTATGTTAGCGCCACCACAGTCAAATTAAGTTTAGTTTTATACTTCCGATTAATTATTTTTCTATCTACATTATATAATCTCATGTAAATTTTGCCATAATCATTGTCCCAATTTCTTTATTCGTCTACATTTATCTTTTATGTAAGTAACTGCCATACGTAGAGAGCGTCGATTAAATAATCCACCCTAGAAGAGGATATCACTAACGAATAACTGATGAAAAGTTTTATTATTTTGTGTCAAACCATTTGATTCTGCCAGCCGACAAATCGTTTTCTAAAATTCATCTTGTTTTAACGTTTTATTTTCAGAAATCGGAGCATTGAAACAGTGTGCTTCCTTTTTAACTCGCACAGTGCGATGGAAGAATATTAAAAATAAAATTCTTTGAAACCCGCTAACATGTAGTATTGGTTTGGGCTATTTAATCACAATACAAAGTAGACTGTGCTGGTGTGGTCTCTTAGATGGCTTTCTACAATGATTGCGTATGACAAGCCCCCAAACCATACCTATTTCTTTTCTTCCAGGCAGCAAGTCCTCGAATTTTTTTTTTTGGCTCTTCCAATTTTGTAATTCTTTTATACCTTGAGGCATAACTGATTCTCTACGTTATTGCAAGCAGTCATCTGGTTTTGTTTTATATTTTGTACTCGTCTTTTCAGGTTCATGTTATGCAGTCAAGTTTTCATTGCGTTTATTTGCTGCTTTTTTCTTGCAATAACTTGCCCCGTACATTGTAACTAAGTTTTTTTATGTACTTATAACTCTTGAAACCCTGCAATATCCACTCGTTCACTTGCAGTTCGTATAAGAGCTTAAGCGAAAGCGTTAGAATACGGTCTGAAGGAAACAAAGAAGTCCTGAAAGAGATACTGCTCGAAATCGCTTTTATTGAAAAAATGAGAACTACTTGACGTAATAAAGAGGTGCTCCAAGCCTTTTCCCACTATTCTTTTATTGGCGTAACTACGATTTAATCCGTTTGACTCCGTACCATTGGCAACCCTTCATTTCGCAATTTTGTGACATTACAAACGGCATGATTTTGCAAAGTTTTTCGCAGACTAAGAAACGCGTTTACCAACTGCTAGCAGTGAGCAGCCTAACGAAATCTGAAAACTTGGCTACTGCTACTGGTACCTGTTGATCTAAGCTGCCAATAGTAATCTGCAGTATCACAGTGGTGTAAAGTAACGAAATATTTTACTCTAGTAGATTACTTACGTAGTTTTTTCCAGTAACTAGTACTTTTTGAGTAGTTTTTTTTGTGGCTACTTTTAGTTGATTACTTTTAGAGTGAAGTAACGTTACTTAAGTAGGATTTTGATTCAGAAAAGTACAAAGTACTGTAATTTTAAATTTGAATTACAAGTTCGTCAGAACGGTCTACTTATCTACCAGCAATCGTTCAATTCGGTAAAGTTAATTGTCTTTTTCTCCGTTTTCGGCTGGCAACTCTTTCGTCAGAGGTCAGACCACCACAGCGACTGCAGTAATGCCGTTTTTCTCCGTCTGCGGGTACGTATCAGATCCAGTCTGGCGAAAAGCAGTTCAAGATGGTCTTGGTTTTATGTTTGTTGTTCGGTGTCAGCTCTTCAGAGATATAAATTTGCCAAAATACGTCCTATAATTAACTAAACGTTTCTATGGCAAAATTCTACAGATTGAGCCAAAAACCACACACCACATATGCATTAAACGTTATTGTACGGTAGGCTACTGTTGTATATTGTGCAATGTAATTACAAAATGGTTTCGATATGACGATCAATTTCGTCCTAGTAGCGACTCAGATTATTTAAATGGGCTATGTACAATAATTTTGTGTAATTTAGTGACGTAATATCTATAAAGCTTCTGCCCGCCTTCACATGTTGCGAAATAAATTAAATTCAAATAATCCACAAAAATTTTGATTCATTAATCCAAAAACAGGTTATCGCAGACAGTCGCGTAGCCAGGTTTTCGCAAAGGGAGGGGGGGCTTTTTTTGAAGTTTGATTCAACCGTAAACGAACTTGACCCGAGTTTTCAATTGGATTGAGGCAAATTCAGAGCGTTTTTCTGTCCAAAGTCAAGTAATCTCCCCCCCCAAAAAAAGGTCTTCACCGAAATCCAGAGCGTTTTTCTGTCCAAAATCAAGTGATCTCAAAAAAAAAGGTCTTCACCGAAGTTTAGAGCGTTTTTCTGTCAACTGACACCCACTTCTCATCTCACGATCTTTGGGGGGCTATTTCCCGTTTTAGGGCAAAAATCACCCTCAAAACTGCTAAAACATGCTATTTTGCATACTTTTGAGGCCAATGGGGGGGCTATAGCACCATTTGCCCCCCCCTAGCTACGCTACTGATCGCAGAATATAATGAAATAGCTATGATGCAAAGTTTTGGCTCACCCTGTAGTTACAGTACATTATTTATTATACACTGATAAAAAACGTCCAGCAGTGTTTTTAAATTTTAGCATAATTTGACAATGACATTAAATGAATATTTGACCAAAGATTGCATAAAATGATTTTATTCTGCATGGCATGATTTTCAATTCTCGAAGTTTTGCTGCTGTTGTTTTTTTTTTGATTAGTTGTTTTGAATTTAATAACAAAAAACTTTCAAAAATGAATAATTCATGACTTCTTCAGAGAATGAGGGGTTACAAGACCAAGGGTTATGTTGCAGTTATGATCTGAAGGCAGTCAACCAGTTGTCATATGCCGATTGAATAGTTCGTGTAATTTGTTGTACTCGAGTAGTTTTAAAACTACTACTTTTTTACTTTTAATCAAGTACTTTTTTTGGTCAGTACTTTGTACTTAAAGTAGTGTTTTGTTCAGTATCGAAACTTTTACTTGATTACAATTTTCGAGTACTTCTTACACCACTGCAGTATCATTGTTTTTCGCTTTAAATTTTGTATCATTCATAAGCTAAAAACATCATCAAAACTGGCCTAACTTGGATACAGTAGATTATATCACTCGTATGATGTCACCGATAAATTTGTTTGAATTGGAATTGCATGCTAAAGCATAGTCCTAGGCCTTTACTTTCCGTATGAACATCGCGGTTCTTCGTCTACGAGAAATTTACTAAAGCATGCCTTTTTGTGATGTCACAAAATTGCGAAATGCAGGGTCGCCCATGGTACGGAGTCAAACTGATTAAATCGTATTTTCGCGAATAAAGGAAATTTAGGAAAAAGGTTTGGGGTGCCTCTATTACCTTAAGTAGTCCTCATTTCTTCAATAAAAGCGATTCCGAGCAGCATCTCTGTAAGAATCTTCCAACTTCTGTTTGCCTTTTAACTCTTTTTTTAGATTGAAGTTTTGAACTCGTAATGTTGTTAGCTTTTATGAGTGAATGGTCTCTTTGATGCAAATGAACTCTTAAAATGTGAAAAAGCGATTTGTGATGCTCTGCTTAAATTTATATGTATTTTTTGCGTTTTGTGCAGTATTTTTGTCTTACTATTAAGTTTGCATTGAATTAGTGTTAGTGTTGTGGAACAGATATATTACTGTAGATTTTGTCTGAACTTTTGTGTTATTGCCTTTACTATTTTATTGTAATCATTTTATCTGCAGTGCATAGCTGGCTGTGGATTTTTAATGAAAATAAATGCTTTTGGTGGTGCAATTTTTGCTCCGTGATTTTCAACAAACTTCAATTAGCCACTGTACGAAAACAGCTACCCAGGTATTTGCTTCCGCCTAAATGTGGTAAATTTACAGTGAGATACACAGTACACACACGATTAAATTTCTTAATTTGTCCCAGCGATATTAAAAAGTAAGGCACCAAAAATAGCATTAATCCACTGACATTGCCATGCAGGCTTTTGGTTTTGGTTTTTGTGACGTTCATTTTTACTTTGGTATTTGAACATGTTGTTGAATTGCCAGTGATCTACGTATATTATAATGTACTGTACTGTGCAAAATAAAGAAATAGTAACGTGAAAGCACATTACTGGTAGCTTTAGCGAGTATCAGAAGAGTTTGAGATAGTAGATAAGATAAAAATTTGTTTAATTGCCGAGCGAAGACGAAATTAGGCAAATTAGTAGGAAAAAGTGAATATTAATTTACCTTGATAAAAAAAAACAAAAAAACAGCGAAGATAAAGCGAAACATTTCGTTTCAAGACGACTTAAGTCATTAAAAACTATTACCGTAGAAAGGTACGCAAGACCAGTAAAAACAAGAACGAGGAGCCGAAACTAGCAGTTAACAACTGTCACTGAATAAGCTATTTGCGTTTACCCTAATGTAACTGATACAGTAATTGGAAAAATCCATAATTTTTACTGAGAACTTTTTTGCTTGCGTATGTTCAATTGTTCTTTTTCGTCCGCATATTTGAATGTTACTAGTACTGTAGGTTATGCATGGGACTTGTATAGCTAAGCTGTCCGGCTTCTGTCTGTAACATTTTTACTGCTATTTCCAAAAAGGAATCAAATTTGCATTAAACGTTATTGGCAATTGAAGTAAAAAAAATCAATATTGGGATTTTGCCGTGTGGGCTGCTGTCGCATGGATTGTTTTGAGTTGCCTTGCTGGGGTTGTGGTTCCTGCAAGTGGACAATGGACGCGGTGGTGGGCATCCATCGCTACACAAGCGGCCGCTGTAGACTGTGAAAGGTTTTTACGCAACCTTTTTTAACTCTCTTCTAAGACGTTTTGACGCAAAACCTTAAAAGGGCATTCAAGTCAAGTTTTTCACTCTTGACTAAAAATGTTTTGATAAGCCTAAGATGCATTCTCACGAAATTTGAAGTTTCTGCGCCTTACCGCTTTCAAGATATTGCAATTCAAAATTAGCCGTTTTCCACTTACGTTAGTGTTGCCATTTTATCGGTATTGTGACAGAAGATTAACTTTGGAAAAGCTGGCTTACATTTATTGACAAGCAGCTAATTTTACAGTTCTAAACCTGTACTTGTTTTACAATAACTCTGCCGCAAAATATTTATGGAGAATCAAGAAGATGCAGTCAATTTTTGAAAGTTTGTTTCTAGTTGGCAACTCGGGCAAAATTTCTTAAGGAAAAAAATCTTTCTAAGGAAAATCTGATCTGTTATATCTCGGGAACGGAAGGTCGTAGAAAACTCAAATTTGGTGAAGTTGGTCTTCAAATCTGTCAAAATTTTTTGAGAAAAATCAGGCAAAAAAATTTCCGACCGGAATGCCTTTTAACGCTGCCGTACCCAAAAAAAAGTCGTAGGCTTTATAGGTGGATATTAGGTAGTAGTTATGATTGATCTTGGTGGTAGCAGCAGGTTGCTCTTTCAAGTTGTGATTGCTGTTAAATGCATGATTGATGTGGTACCGTCAATGTTGTAGGGATTTGGTGTTGAAATGACAAAGTATCTTCGGTAAGTACAGCATGTACAGTATTAGAAGAATGCTTGTTTATCTCTCAGAATTGGTTTATTATTTGCACTTTACATAACTTACTACTTTTTTGGCCCGGTTCTGGTTCCGATTGCTTTTTTCTTCGAGTACGAACCAATAACTACTCTAGAAAAATGTGTAGATGAAATTGGACCATTAGTCCAATATGCATGTTCGGTATTCTGGCGATGAACCGATGAAGGTGAATATCTTGGCTTGTTCTTTGAGCGTTGTCGACAGTTTTAGATGCTTTTCGATTTTTGCAAATAGGCAACGAAGATGTAAGCTTGTACAACGCCGTGTAATTCTCAAGTGCTGTCACACTTACTAGAAGCCAAAATCATCACAAAGGTATTTGTGATAAAATATGGGCCTATGGTAATGAAGATTCTGGTTGCACGTTTGGCTTCAAGAAACAGAATTTCAAAATGCAATTTAAAGTTTCACTCGGATAGTCGATTTTCATTTCTTTATCTGGATTGAATTTTAATTGACTTTAAGTTTACTTTTTTTGCTTGTGCTTTTTCTGATATTTTCCGGTAGATGGTGTAACAGAACATGTTTAGTGTTGCTTTTTCAACCTGCTAACAGGTTGTAGTGAAATTTTTCCAGTTTGAGCCATAAGCTTACAGCTTTTAATCCCCAGCATACTGTATAGTGTTTTAATATTTGTGCTGGAGAAATGCGCGTCTCATGAAGACCACAAAGACGTCGAAGATTTTTTATGTTTTTTTTGTAGTACCGGTAAGATTAAAATGGACTTTTAAAATGATCGTATCTTCATCCAAAATCGTACATTTATAAAGCATTATCATCAGTTACGTTGCGGTACTCGGACGTTAGTAACGTAACTGATGGAGGTGTTTTTACTCCAAAGCTATTTTTATTCTTGATTTTAAATTTTGAATACCGGTAACAAGAGAGGCTAATGGTTTTTAAAAAGTACCTGATGCTTATTATTTTGTAGCGTCAGAAATGAAATACTGTGATGCATTAAATATCGCTAGTAGAATTTGATGCCTTTTTAAGCTATGTAAGGACACTGAGGATTTAATTTTTCTTGGTGGGTTTTTGAAACTTGAATTAAATAACCAGCTTTTTCTACGGTTCTATCGTGTGCAATTGATGCAAATCTACATGACGTACGAGACGCCTCGTACATCTGCCACTACTGAGACAAATTGAAGTGCTCCTAGATGGTAGATGCCGTGAAATATCTTTGCTTACACGGCGACAGTCAAGCAAATAGCAACAATGCCATGATGTGCTAGGGATTATGCGAACTACTACAACCACGTACAGTCATTCAGACACCGAGATAAAGCAAGCGCCACTGAAATATCAAAATATATATAGAAATGCAAAGACGCCGGATTACCCCGGCCATTAGCTGGGAAATTGTTCGCCACGCCTCAGCCTACAATAGCGGAAACCGTATATGCCAACTTTGCCTTGAAGAAAAATACGGTACCAAATTCTAATATCGAACAATGCTGACATCCACAACAACCGTTTGTTCTCTCTATTTTTCAACTTTTTTTGGCCTTTTCAAAAGTTTGTTTTCCAGCCGTTTGCAGAGTAGTCTAGTGTTAGAGTGCCAACTCTGAGTGTTTGTTTCTATCTGCAACAATGCTTTTATGTCCTTAGTTAGTCTTTAGTACGGTTACAACTCCAATATAAGTTCCGATACTGAGCCTCGGGTTCGACTCTCAGGAGGATTAGGCTGTTCGAGTAGAGGAGGGTCAGGTTTGGTTTTTCTTTGCTGACCGGGTAAAGTTTGGGGCGCCGCTTGATTGGGTGCACTTTACTTTGGCGTTTCATTACTGCCGTACCGCAACAAGAAACTAACTTTCATACTTAATACTTTATCATTTTTAGCCCCTGCTTTAAAATGTCAAATTTTCAGCTTTGTGTTACTTTTGGCAGACACCCCGATGATTCCGATTACGGGTGAAATGGACTGTTGGCAGTGCTTAAACTGTAAAATTTTGCATGGGGGTCGCTTACATAGCCTTGACCAAACGCATGCGGAATGCGAATGGAATTTAATGAAAATTATGATTTAAGTTCAAATTCTGTCCCTGGATTCAGTTGAAGCCCATAAAAAAAAGGTCTTCACCGAAAATTGAAGGGCTTTTGTCCCCTAAATCAATTGATGATCAAAAAAAGGTCTTCACCGCAATTTGGTCCTCTGATCGGCTGAGATTTGCGATTTATTCGTGCTGACAGGCACTTTTGTGTCTGATCATCCAGCGCTAACATCTCGATGGGGGGACGCGTCCCCCCTACAATTTAAGTACTAACTGGGTTTTACATTTCAAATTTTTTGAGTTTTACATGTGACGTTTACTGTATTTTGACGGATACTTACAGAAGTCAGTTGTAGACAGGGTTATCATTTGCCAAGGTTTCAGGACAAATGGGTTCCGAGAAAATTGGGTTCCAGGACAAATGGGTCCTAAATCGCATACATGATTCTTAAATTCGTATATGCACTCTGCAGTAGATTATACAGTTCTTAGCAAAAATACAGAACAGCAATATCTGTTAAATTTTAACAAAATATTTGCGTTTGCGAAGTCCATGGAAACTGACCACTGTTCGCAAGATATTAGTGTATTGCCGCACTAGCAGTACAACTTTAAACAAGTTAATATACAGCGTATTAAATCGTTTCTAATGGCTTGAAGCTTGATCATTTAAATTGTTTTGCGGTTTCGGCGTAAAGCTTCTAGCTAATTTTCAAAAACACAATAGAGAGTAGTGACAAGTGTAATGAAACTCGTAGAATCGCAATTCTCTGAAACCACTTTGGCGTCGTTTACTACAAAAACTAAAATAAAAAATTTGTCACTGCCGTCAGGGTGCTGTAGTTACTCGTTTTTATATATTTTGCTTTTCTATACCAAATTGAATTAAATTTATGTTGTTACTTGTCAGTCACATAAAACTCGAACACTTTTAAGTTGTTTAAAATGCGGGACCCATTTGTCTGAGACCCTATTGTCCGGGTTCCATTTGTCCGGGATCCATTTGTCCGAGACCCATAGGCACAATACCCATTTGTCCTGCACCCAATTGTCCGTGTCCCATTAGTCCGGTAACCAATTGTTTGGGGACCATTTGTCCAGAACTCATTTCTTCTGTCCCCACTTGTCCTAAAATCTTTGCCAACACCAAAAAATAAGCAGCTGCTGTGCGACGATGTAGTAGGTTACACTTCTCAAAAACTTTTTATTGCAAAAATTCTAATGAAGATAGGTATCGCTTGGTATCAAGGTCTCGCGATTAACAAACTTAAAAAATCAAAATATGCAATGTAATAATTTCATACGAGCGAAGGTTTAATTACTGATTTAAGCCAAATTAGAAATCACTAATATTTTTCTCCATTAAAACTTTGTTTTAGCGGTCTCATTGAAATGGGCAACTGTACAGTATTTGGAAGCAGGTTTTCACTCCACAGTAAAAGTGGCCAAATGTATTTTAAAAAAATCTGCTGCAACTAAGCCAATAAGCACGGTAATCAAAAATGACCACGTTTCTTAGAAATAAGCACATTCATACTTTGTAAGACATTGCTCTTAAAAATACGCACAAATCTTACAAATAAGCGCTAAATGCTTTCCCTGGTTATAGATAAAACATGTTATTTATTATTTGGTGAAACTTTTTGTCTATTGCAAACACAGAATATGATGTCAAAGTTTACAAATTTATTTTAATGCGCAGATAATTGCCGATCTTGCATGTTTCATTTTCTGGATACCGATTATGGGCATGATGCTCTCGAAAAGCGACCGAAAAAAAAAAATGCAATCGAAACCAGAACTCAAACCAGACCAGAAAATTGGATTCAATGTTGCTACCGGGTCTGATAGTTTTATGACAGATCTAATATCTTGGGATAACCATATTTTGATGAAATTTTTGAATGGTGATACTTGGGGGTAAATATCTGATATTTTTAGGCAAAGATAGTAAAACTCTTACGGTTTGATGTTTTTGAGTGGAAACCAGGTTATAGGAGAGTCCTGCAAGCCTTTTCTATTTAGTAGTTTATTGATTTTTTAGACTCGCTATTCGGTAAAAATCTAATGTTATTGTGATGTTTTTTTGCCTTTTTTTTATCAGGATTTCAATAAGCTGCTATTACGACTACCGACGTTTTTCGTCAAAATTGTGCTCTTTAAGCAAATGTGACATTTTTAAAAGTTAGTGCCCTTGCTGCATGGCAACCCTGTTGGGATGTGAAAAGTAAATGTTTTTGTGGCGTTATAATGCTTTGTTTTTCAGAAAAAAATTTGCATGATAGTATGTTGCGCCATCTTGCTGGTGATCCTCATCTCCATCATCGCCCCCATGGTCGGCGGCTAGTGGTGGAATCCACACTCAACTAGCTTGTTCCTCCTCTAGGTCTACAGAGTATATTTTTGTGCTAAATGTTATTTTGGAAGAGGCAAACCGGTTTTATTTATTGATTTCACATGGATTTCTTGTAGAATTGCTGTAAAAACAAAGACTAAACAAAACATTACTCTCAATCTTAATTTTCTCTAACCTAAACCTCTTCTAGCTGTTCAATGTTTGGTTTCTAAAATTACACCATTTTTTGTGCAACTAAATTATTTGTCTCCTTCACTTCTGAGGAATTGGTTTTCATCTCTAATTGATTGTACAGTGCCAGAGAGGTTATTGTGCAACATTGCAAGGGATACGACGTCGTAAGCTATTTAAAACAAACAAAACTTACGATGTCGTAACTCTTAGGAAACGTTGCATAATACAGCTCCAGATATCTTACATCCTTTGAATAGAATTTGCTGCTGTCGTAGAACTGACACTGCTCCCAATAAAATTCTGGTAAAGCGGAATTGGGAGCCGCTCTTATTGCAATACACCACTTAAGAGGAGGGTTCATGTCGTCTAATTCGGAATGACCTACACACAAACCATGGATTTGATCTTTTTCTAAATTACTTTATACCGACCTGTTACTGCAAAAAATAAAAATAGAAAGTCCACTCTTGATAGGCCGCCTTGAATAAAATCTGTGCACAAGGAAACAAAAAAGATTAGTCGCTCTTACTTTGTAATTTGCTTCTCTTCTGTTACGTGTACTTCAACTCATTTACAAAAACTTGGCGTGTTTTGCTGTTTGATTGGCCAATGCTTAGGCCACTCGAATTAGTTTCCAAAATTTTCCTTTTTTGCATTATTACGGCCCTGTGGTCTATGCTAAGTAATTCAAACACCTATACCGATTGGCTCTATGTAAACCGCTCTAAATACATTTCATAAAGTACAGTATGCGTATGAATGAAGCCATTGTTTCGGAAAGCATAGAATGATACAGGGCTACTGTTTTTTGTGACGTAATTAATGTTTTTGTTAAGTGCAGGATATGATAAGAGATTGTTGTAGATTTGCATGGCGTAGCGTTGGTCATGCTAAGACACTTTGTATTAAAAAATCCTGTGCCCGGGCCTCATGGCAAAACTTCGGGTTGACATTTGATGAAGGAAATGTAATTGGTTTATGATGAGTGTCATCAATGTATTTTGTTTTGTATATTGTGTTTTATTTGATCATTATAAGTTATTTATAGGCCGATGGGCGACCATGAAGAATGAAAGGGCTGAAACCTTGTTCCCGTAATTTATAAAATTTATTCCAAATCTGTTAGGTTTGAGCATACTTTGCTCTAAATTTGAAAGTTGGGGACTTCAGATATTTTTGCTTCTAAAGCTTAGGTTTTTCCTCGTTGGCTTAAAATATGAAATAAATCTCATTATTTTGCGTTAAAATGGCTGAAAAAAAGTATGAAATTGCTCAGCAATTTGTAGCTTTTACAATGAGAAATTTGAGAAATCTCCATTGACTCAACATCTGTAGTTGTGGGAAGATATTTTGTGAGAACCTGCTTTATTCCACTGGAGATTCAGGCTCTGAGACGCTTATGAGACCGAGTATATTCATTTTGTTTACTTGAACTCAAAACTTCCATTGAATTGCCCCTGCTACAAAAAGATACTGCTCGAGATCGGTTTTATTAAAGAAATGAGAATTACTGTAGGTATTAAAGAGGTGCCATAAACCTTGTTCTACTATCCCCCTTTTTCGCAAAAAAAAGATTCAATTCGTTTGACTCCGTACCATTAGCTTCCCTGCATTTTGAAATTTTGTGACATTAGAAAAGGATAACTTAGCAAGACTTCTTCAGAAATCGAACATGCCGTTCCTTAGTCTGCAAAAAATTGCCGATTTGCAAAACTTTTCGTTTAATAAGTCACTTAATTTTCGATATAATCGAACATCGCGTAGCTTACTCTACAAGAAATTTTGCTCAGTCATCCTTTTCTGATGTCACGAAAGTTCGAAGCGTGGGTTTGCCAATGGTACGGAGTCAAACGGATTAAATCTATTTTCGCGAATAAGAGGAATAGTAAAACAAGGTTCGGGGCATTTCTCTATTACCTCAAGTAGTTCTAATTTAAGTGCTAAAACGATTACCAGAATAGAACTAAGCATAACAATTTATTAGACGCGTTTCGCTTTAATTTAAAGTATCATCAGTAGAATGAATTTTCAAAGTAAGAAGCAGGAATTTATATACAATAGCTACCCATTAATACAGGTGGCCACGGCATGGTTAAAAAATTTGTCATGTTATCGAAAAAAAGAGCGACAGGTCATTAGGTCTAAACACACAAAAAGCACAGCCGAATAGCGACGTCAGTTTTAAACAACAATCAAAATAAATAAGCATTGACAAGATACAGGGGCAAGGATTGATTGTCGACATTAAGTTGCGATTCTGTTTTGAAAATACGTAAAGTTCCTTTGATGCGTAATTTGGTCACCTGATTACTTCTATCCGAAATTTTGGGTGAGTCAAAGTTAATTTCGTGGTTGGGATTATTGATTGTTATGTCACTGATAGCCTGTTTGTTAATTCACTCTCCTAAGACCTCCACACTAGGTAAAAACATCAATTCCGAATTAGCAAATGTACATGAATGGACAGTGGCGAACAAAATTACTGTCAACCCTAAAAAATCATTAGCTTTAATAATACCTCCCAAAATTACTACTTCCCCCCCTGACATTCAACTCAACTTTATTAATAATTCAGTCACTCTAAAAGATTCTGTGAAATATTGAGGGAATACAATTTTAAGGTAGTAAAAGTATTAGTAGCTGATACGGTGCATGTAGCCAGTACTAGGAATTACACTGCAGCACGAAATACATAGGTACGAAATATCTGATGTTTATAAATATGCACAAAGATCAACTAGCTGCTCAACGATTTTATTTTTATTTTTTCGTTGTGATAGCGTTATTGTCATTATCTGGGCGAATTGAACAAATAAACAACTTACTTTCTATTGAGCAAATATTTGCAAACTTCAGAGACTTCACACGTTCGATATTAGTTGAGGCGAGTAATTATGTTCCGTTTGGTTTGGCCAATGTAATTTTGGCCACAACTACATGTTAATTAATACACAACACCAGACGAATGTAGTAAGGATTGACAATCTTTATGCGAAAATAGTTTGCCAATGGTAAAGCTACGATGAGACATTATCAATTTGATATCATACGCACATAAAAACACAAATCTTTTTTTCAATTTGTATAGAAATACGATCAATGAACTGCAATTAAAAAAATACACAATGCTTCGTAGACTGTTGTTGGTTAGGGCGGAGTTTGAAACCGGGATTTTGATTTCTGTTTATGGTTTTGCGAATAACATTCCGAATAATTTTGATAGGATATACCCATTTTGTTGCAACATTTTGGTAATTTTCTTACACTCAAGGAACAATAATTGTCGATTATTGCAAATTTTATTTGCTCTATTGAGTAAAGATCTAATCAGATTTATTTCGTATTTAGTTGGAGCCAAACTGCTCCACTTATTATACAGCCCGGTGTGTGTTGGTTTTCTGTAAACAGATAACTCCAATTTTTTAAAATGTCAACATTGACGTCCAGGAAGGGCAACTGTTTATTGTTTTCAAGTTCATAGGTAAATTTGAGATTATTGTAAATTTGGTTTAATTTTCTATGAAACAACATAGCACTTTCAAAGTCTGAGAACACTGCAAAGCAATCGTCCACATTGCGAAAAAAATACGTCCGGTTGCGCATTAAACTTTTTTATTTTCTCACTCACATAGTTCATAAAAATGTCAGCAAAAGCCGGAGCGATTGGATAGCCCATACCTACGCAATCTTTTTGTTCATAAAAACTACCATTAAAATTTAGGGTAGAGTGCGTTTCGTTGTCCACACCTGAAGGTTCTTGAATTGTCGCTTAGTCAAACCATAAACCATTTTTGTTGAATTACTGCCGTAAATTTCTTTCAGAATTAAGTTCGTGACGAAGTCCATTGGAATATTAGTGAGCAGGCTTTTTACATCACATGACACCATAACCGAATTGTTTTTGAATTTTGCTTGCTGTATTCGATCTACAAACTCAAATGTGTCTTTGAGTCTTGTTGGATGTTGCCTTAGCGGGCTCAAAACTTCACTGAGCCATGATGAGCACTCATAAGTGTAGCAGTCAGTTGAAGCCAAAATTGGGCGACAAGGACAGTCCTCTTAATGAATTTTTGGCAGTCCATATAGAGTTGAAGTGATAGCAGCTGATGACCTAATGCGATCATAAATTTCTTGTTCTAAGCTGCCTTTTCGTTTTAAATAGTACAAACACTTTTAAAATTTATCCAAATTATGAATGTTATTGTCATGATTAACCTGTTTAAACCGCTTCGTGTCAGATAAAACGCAGTTTATTTTATTGATATGATCTAACTTGATGAGGAGAACTACCGCGTTACTCTTGTCAGCTTTACAAATGATTATGGATTTGTCTTTTTTCAGAGACTTGATGGTTTCCATTTCTTCTGGAGAAATGCCAGTATTTCCGTGTTGTTTGCAGTAGAATTAAGTTGATTTGTGCTTGCTACATAGATTGATTAATTTGGTACTAAACAACAGTCGTGCTTCTTACTTAGTAAATTCATTCTACTGATGATGCTTTAAGTTAAAGCGAAAGGCGTCTAATAAATTGTTATGCTTAGTTCTATTCTGGCAATCGTTTTTGTTCTTAGATTAAGCAGAAACTCCGACCGTTGTGCTCCAAAGTAGTTCTCATTTTTTCAATAAAACCGATTTCGAGCAGTATCTCTTTAAGAATGTTACGAATAGTGATTGGTTACAACTAATCTTATACTTTTATAAACTTTGCAGCAAATTTTTGTATGTTGTTGGAAATTTATTTGAATAGAAATAGCAATTTTCAGAATAATGCGTTCCTGTTTTTTGATTGAAAGCGACTGAATAGTTTTAACTTTTTAACTACCAATATTCGCGTTCAAATTTTTTTTAGAATTTTCCAAAAAAAAATTTACAAAAAACTATCCAAATTTTCTCAGGCCTCAAAATCATCGGTAATACTTAAGATTTCGGTCGGCTAACTAAGTGAAGACTCAAAAATAGATGCCACCAGTAACGCAGCCCCAAATGAGCGAGGCCTGGAGTGGTCTCAGGTTGCTGGTTGGTGGATGAAACCCCGGCTGGGTTCCCTTCCGTGGCATAAATTATTTATGTGCTTTTTAAAAGCATTTTTTTTCAGCTAATCTCGATGTATTCTTGACAAACTGCACCGTGGTTTGATCACCCCCGAAAACTTGCCGTTGCAAATAAGTTTATTTCAATCATTACCAGGATGTGATTCGCGTGAGTTTTTAGTGTTCGTTGAAAACGGTACCTGAGGAGGGCCGAAACGTTTGGAATAAAGTTATTGCAATGATATTCGCTGTAATTTTTTTGATTAAAACTCATCTTGGACGGTTACAAATTATGCGCAATTTTAAAAATTCTGTGTTCATGTCTAAAAAAAGATTTATTAGGGCGGCAGAGTTTCTTATCTCTTTTCGTCTTTCCCTCATATTCGCTTGAAAAATGTATCTGCAGCATTGACTGCGACTGAAACAATCTTGAAGGAATTAAAAAAAACAAAAACAGCTGGTCTTCTAACAAGAAAAAATTGGATTTTATCAAACGGGGGAAGGGGAGGGCTTGAACCAAAAGTAAAGATATTTTTATTCGTAAATGTTTCAGTTCATAGGTGGCGTGCTGAACAAGCTGGTTCAACTTAAATCGTATCTTAGACGGGGGTCTGGGCGCGCAACCCCCAGCGGCTTGGCGATTTTTATAATTTTTTTTCAAGAAATTGCCCTTTTTCGCACCATTTTGATTACATTTCGAACGTTTTCAGAGCTATTTGAAAGAACTAAATTGCTGAAATTCGTAAATCATTCATAAAAAATTAAATTTTTTATCCCCTTTAGCCCCCTTACTTAAAGATCAAGTTTTAAAACATTCTTAAACGCTAGTATTTAAGGGTTAATTAGTCCTCCCCGCCCATCCTTGATTGTGCCACTGTTCAAGCATTATTTATTTTTGCTAAGCAAGAAACGATTCTGTAGGCGTACATTTCGATTAAGCGACACATTCGTAAACGCTTAGCGACCCAGATGTCGTCGCGACTAATGAATTTGAGAAACTCAATGAATGTCGAATAAGCAAAAATGAAAACCTGTGCATTGTGTGCAGTAATGTGCACCGTGCTAATAAAAATAAGACGAATTATTGCGACAAAATTATGTTACAGCAGTTGGTTGCCAGCAATTTTGCAAAAGATCGAGAAAACGTCAGACGAGAATTATGTTTGAACGTTATTATCCCTTTTTAATCCTTGTCTGCTGTCTTGGGGCTACGCGATGTTTCAAAAAAACTATTTTGAGTATATCGAAATGGGTGGGCACGGCTCCCCCTGCTCCCCGTAGCAACGGCACTGCAGTAGCCTACAGCCTAACCCGCTTTAACTGCTGCATAAAAGTTAGAAAAAATGCTAATGTGTGATAAGTAGTGTTGAGGTTAACCTGGAATATTAATGTATCATTCACCCTACCCTATTTTTCACGCTGCGTTCCGGGATTGCTCCGCCGATATTTATGTAATTTTGATATTTTAGCATGTTTCGTTTGCTTATTTAGTGTTTTTTTATTTGCGAAAAAATGCTGTGTTGTATTTGCCCTATTATTATGATTGTCAAAATTCTTAATTTAATAAAGGTATAAAGTATTATTATATTGCAGTTTTTGTGATTTCAGATAGTGCACATGCTGTTCCGTCAGAAATGTTTTTTGTTTCATTGTTTCTTCAAGTTTTTTCTTCAGTTCCGGTTTACATGCCAACGTAAACTATTCTTTTTTGAGCAATGCCCTGTTGCGGCGCATGCTATTAGCAGGTTACTTTAGAAGTTCTTTCTTGAACATGACAACTCTGGGCTATTCGTCGTCCAATCTGTCGGGAGACGGTGGGTCATCTCCTACATGTTAGATCAGTGGTTCTCAACCTTTTTTGGCTATTGGCACCTTGTAACCACCAAAAAAGTTTAACGGCACCCGGATGAACCTAAGAGCTTCCGATTCTAATGAAATCAATTTTGAGAGTAAAGTTTGCATCAAAACACTATAATGAAACAGTTTTAATTAATAACAGCTAAACGAAACGCTAGAAATCCCATAAAAATGATTTAATTTATTTTAAAAATCAGTGCGAAATTTCTGCTTGATTTTTCAATGTTGGGGCGCACATTCGATAATGCCACTCGCATTTCTTCCTCCACATCAAGTAGCCTTTTTCTTGTTTTTAGGTTTGTCAAAAACGGAAAATGCGGTTTCGCATAGGTACGTTGAGGAAAATTGAAGTAAAATGACCAATGCCTTTTTCTCCAATGTTAAGGGATTCATTTTGAATTTTAATCCAAAATTCATCCAGAGGTATCTCCCTGTGCAACAGCTTAATGTTACCGTCATTACGTATGCCAATAAGTTCTTCTTATTTCAGATTCAAAATACAATGGGTATCCAGAGGTAAACTTAGATTTTTTACCCATTTCTAGTTTTCAGTGGACACTATCGGAAAATATTTCTTAATTTTGTCTTGCTAAGACTTGAGATGTTTAACAATCGATGAAACCATTTCTTTGTTATTCGTTTTCGAAAAACGAAAAAACATGTCAGAGTTTCCTTTCTGTGTTCGTAATGACCACACTTTCAATTTTTCTTGTAGAGCTCTCATTCTGTCTGCTGAAGATAAGAGATTTTCATTTTTGCTTTGCATATTGGAATTTATCTTATTTAAGTGGTCAAAGATGTCCACCAAATATGCTAATTTGGACTTCCAGCTATCATCGCAAAGCAAATAACAAAATTCTCCTTGTCTTTCAAGACTAAAAAAAGCTAACATCTCCTCTTTTAGCTCATATACTCGTGACAATACTTTTCCACGTGAAAGCCATCTTGCCTCGGTGTGTAACAGAAGATTTTCATAGTTTGCTTTTATTTCTTTGCAGAGCTTTGTAAATAATCGTGATTTAAGTGCAGTAGCGTACGCAGGATTTTGAAAAGGGGGGACCAGGAATGTCAGAAAATTTGAGAAGAACAAAGGTAGGAATGAACATTGTTTCTCTTCAATTTAGTCCAATTTTTCGCCCAAAATTAGGTGAAGACAAAAAAAGAAAGATCTTCACTCAAATTTAGTCCGATTTTTTGCCCAAAATTAGGTAAAGACCAAAGAAAAATTTTTTGGGAGCTGGCCAAAAACAAAGGTGTTCGCCTGCCATTTGTGTGCTCAAAGCTTCTGTCCAACTTACAAAGGGGGGGGGGGCATTCCGAAATTTTGCATACTAATCTGTGCTAATTATACTATCCTGGCGACCCAAAGGGGGGGCCATGGCCCAATGCCCCCCTCTAAATACGCCCCTGTTAAGTGGTCTAGCTTTGATGTAGTTTACCATTTCTATAACTTCTTTCAACACTTGTGTTAAGTCCGAGTTCAATGTTTTTCCAATGAGCACTTCACGATGAAAAAACAATGGGTTCGAATCCTATAGAAATGTTCGTTGCTGCAGGTTCGAATCCTGTGGGAAGACAACTTTTTCGCATTGCTTGTTTTTAAGTAGTCGCCGTTCTGGTGGCTCTTTCCTAGGCTTCCGCACTGGTAGCCTTTAGGCCAGAAGCACGCAAAGCGATTAAATAGTGGGTTGCTATGATTTCACTATTAACTTTTTTTACAAGTGACACAAATCCTTTGCTTGACCCAATCATAAATGGAGCTTCATCCGTACACGATACAAGCAGAAGTAAGAATGAGATAGTATTTCAATCTTTTCAACGATTCAACGTTTTTCCTCGACAAATAAACAAAGTGCAATAGCTCGTGGCACCCCAGCGAATCGCAAATGGCATCCCGGTTGAGAACCACTGTGTTAGATCCTAGTTATTTTTTTGAACAATCCCTACTAATAAATATACAGTATATGTTATCTCTAGTGCATTGTAGCGTATTTATAGGGCGGGGAGCATTGTGCCATGGTTTCTAATTATTGTTTGTTTACAACTCTGTTGGGCGACTTTCACCGATCATGCATGTTTACGCGCGAAAATACGCGTGTCATTTAAATGCATTTACTTTTCTTTTTTGCGTTTACGTTGGAAAAGATAGCACGCGTATTTGTGCGCGTATATACGCATGATCGGTAAAATCCGCCCTGTGGTGGAAATCAAAACTGATCTGGGCCGATCACTTTGTTTAGACCTCACCAAAGCTTCAGCGCGAATTGCAGCTCGACTTGTGGGTCTTCACCCTCCCTTTTTTTGGAAATTTCTGCGTGATTGGTTGCTTGTGGCACTGGTTTTCAACCCATTTCTTACGTGATCTGAGACTTTCCATTTTATTTTGAAATCGTCGACCAGTTCTTCCCCCTACTTCGAGAAATTTTGCTGTAGATAGAAAACCCTAATGATTTAGCTTCACGCACCCGCTGCATACATATCTCACAACCTTGGTTAAACTTGATAGCCCCATTAACTCATGTCTTATGGTGTAATCATTTGTTGAACTATTTTCTCAATTACGGCCGGGTCAGGCACACCTAAACCACGACAGTATAGGCTTCTGGGAGCGCAACTGATCTTCATGTGCTTTAAGTAGCACTGAGCCACTGAGATCCTTCGCAACAGCATTGGCTTGCCAGAAAGCAATAGAAAGTTTTCTTTCAACGCCACAGCAATTTAGTCCATTAAAATGGTTCAAGAAATGGTTTATGTGACGACGAGAATTAATTATATTTCGACGACATATGCAGTTTTTGTTCGGTATTCGTGAAAGGCGTCGCCTCCTTAAAAACAAATTGCGATAAAATCACGCTCAGTGGCAAAGGCTTGGCAACAGTAGGATTTATAAAGGATCAAGGTGTTTGTTAAACTGCGAAAGTGCATTGAACCTTGAATGAAATGTGCAAGGCTAAGGGGGGCCCCCGCCAGTGCTAAACAATTCTTGTTGACCAAGGTTTTCGTCTCGATGAAAAAGAATAGCTTTGGAACTCTAAAACACACGGGCGTATACCGGTTTACCATGGAGAAAGCAAACAGGCACTGTGAACGCAAACTTTTGTGATTAAAGAACACTCAACATCGACAAACAAAATTTTGATTTAAATACATTCATTGGAGTTATTCCGTTATTCATTCGAAAGAAGAATTTGTGGTCGCCGATTGACTTCAATTTATGAGAAAGAAATAGTAACTATAAAAGTGTAAGTGAATTTGTGGGTGTTTTTTAAAATGTTTGAGATTTTTAAAAATATTTTTGAAAAAATTATTAATCCATTTAGTTGTTATTTATTGACAAACTAAAAGAACGTTTCAGAGAAAAATATCTCTATAATTCTAATTTGATATGACAAAGTATTTTAACACTCGCAATTGCTATAATCAACATAAAAGTTCCGGAAAATGCAGACAATTTAAAAAAAAACTGATTTCAAAAATATTGTTTTTCCTGTTCGTGCTTCAAATTTTTTTTATTTAGATACAATTTCGTCCCAAAGTTTATTTTTCTCAAACGTTGAAGTAAACTATTATGAGGTAATTAAAACGTAACATTGCTCTACTTTCAGAAAGAAGATTAGGGTCTGGTCCCATCGATGAATCGTGGCCTTCTGATTATTGCAGGGCTTTGCGCCCTTGCACTGTGCGTTCAAGGTAACTAGTTCTCCGAAAAAATTTGCAAACCCCTAAATTTTCTATTTATAAATTTTAATTATTTTTCTTTTCTCTGTTCTTTTTGTATTATTTTTTTGACAATGACGGTGATAGTCATTCCAGAACTTCCAGTTTTTTCGGCAGTGATGAGATAATTTTTTAGGTTTACGGGTAGAATTTTTTTAATGCAACAAAGAAGTGTTTTGAACCGCGGCCACACTGGCGGTGCAGGTGTGCTGTGTACAATTTTCGAATTTGACGTTTATGTTTGCTATCAAAAGAAAGCATTGTGAATGTGTTCACTTTTAAAAAACTGAATTACCGGCATTTGACTGCCAGAGTTCAAAATCATTGGCATGAACCTACTTTTTGTCGATGTCTTTTGAAACAAAATGGAAAAAAGGCTTTTCGCAAAGCAGAATTATCCAATTTTCAAAACTAATGTAATAAAGTTTTTTTACCTTGTTTTTCAGGCATAACCGAGAAGCAGAAGCTTCAACGAAAGCGAAGAAATATCGGGTATAAAATTAGACCCTAGTAGGACCTTTTTGCGTTGATGACCCTTGTAGATTGGTCTGCTTAAGTTTAAAATGGCAAATGAAAGAGGTCAAACCATATGGTATAATGCATGTAATCTTTTACGGGGATTTTTTTTTCATAGCCGCATCGAAAAGTAAGAAAGTAAGAAATTTACTTTTACCAATTCACAATTGACTTAATGAAACAAAACAAAAAAAAAACATTAAAACAAACACAGAGTTATCGGCAAAGAGCACTGAAGAACTGTTTCATCGCTTACCGAGTCAAGGTGCTCATTGTCGTTCAGCAGCTAGTTGATCTTTGTGCATATTTATAAACGCCATCAAATATTTCGTACCTATGTATTTCGTGCTGCAGTGTAATTCCTAGTACTGGCTACATGCACCGTATCAGCTACTAATACTTTTACTGCCTTAAAATCCTTTACATTTACAGACACATGCCGGATTTCTCGCATTCGCTGGACCAACTTCATGTTGAACAAAGCCAGTCACAACAGGTGCACTTTGGCTTCCAGTCTCAAAACCAGGGCCAAATTACGATATCGTGCGACCCACCATGCCAAAACGGTATCTGTGTCGGAGAGAATGAGTGCAATTGCAGAAACGGATGGAGCGGTAATCTTTGCGACGAATGTAAGTGCATCAATTATATGGATACCATGCAATTATATCAAAACCAATGTTTCTAATTTTATGTCTTTTAGCCAGGTTTGTGACTGTAAGTACAGTATAGCGTTACAAAAGTGATTCTTTTTGTGAAGGTTCTAGGGAGCTATTATAAACTTGGCAAGCTTTTGGTTTTAAAGCAGATGTTAGAATTTTGTTGATTAGCATAAATACAATATTAGTAAAATTAATTACCGATCGGGCAACACGAGCAAAAGTATTTTAGTTAAGAAACATTTAATGTATTAGAAAAACGAGTCAATTATGTCACGAAAAGTTTTTAGAAGAAGGGATTAATTTTTCGAAAAATTTTCAAATGTTTGAAGTTCTTTGGTTGGTTTGCAGAGGCAATTCAACGCGCACTTATTTTAGTGGTTCTATTTAATTGCTTTAATAACCCAGTCTTATTATCTTTGATGTTATCTTGATTCAGCGAGGTCTCAGAAGTGATGATATTGTCCATGAAATCACTTACAGAATCTTTATATCGCAACTGAAATCTCATCCATTCCTCAACCGTGTGTTAAAGGGCATTCAAAATCAAGTTTTTCACTGTTGACCGAAATGTTGGGAAAAGCTCCAAATGTATTCTCGCCAAATTTTAATTTTCTACGTCATTTCGTTTTCAAGATTTTGTGGTTTGAAACTAACAATTTTCCTCCTTCAGTGTAGTCATTTTATATGTGTTGTGACAGAAGATTATTTTCGGGAAAGCTGGCTTATATTTATGTGAAAAGCAGCTAATTTACAGTTCTGACCCCTTACTTTATCTTGACAATAACTCTGCATCAAAATAATTTTTGAGATTTGGGAGCATGCAGTAACTTTTTCAAATTTTGTTTGTAATTGGCAAGCCTATGGCAAAATTTCTGAAGGGAAAAAGTTTTTCTAAGGGGAAACCTAAGCTGTTATATCTCGGGAATGGAAGATCCTACAAAGCTCGGTGAAAGTAGTCTTTAGACCTGCCAAGAGAAAACCAAGTAAAAGAACTTCTGACTTGAATTCCCTCTCAAGTTTTTTGTTGCGATTTTTGAATATTTGATATCGGCTAGGTCTTTTTGTTTTGGTGATGTTTTCCAAAAATAATCCATTTGATTTACTGCCTTATTGGACTTGGTAAATTTCAGATAAACTTGAACTTCAGAAGTACATTGCTGTTATATTAAAATATTAACTGCACAAAAAAACACGATTAATCAATTTATAATTTCCAAATAAGCACGAGAATAATCGATATGCCGACGCTGTAGTTTTGTTGGTTTGGTAAATAGTTTTTCAATTAAGTCAATAAATTCACTTGTGTAAAGTTTGCGCAGGAGATACAATAATGTTAAAGATGTACAGTATGTTGTATCTGGTCAGAACTAACCAGCTGTTCTGTGGTTGCATGTTGAAATAGTTTTTCATTTTCTTTGTTTGATTCTCTTCCCGTTGAAACTGACCCTTGTTAAAACAGAAACGGTTCTTCTGGAATAGCAGTTGCGAATTTATCCTACTTTTACCTAGATAGGTCCATATTGTTCATGTTCTAAAATTCAAATCAACCAATTGTGGATCAATATTACATTTCAATGTTTTAAAATTCTAGATTGCTTGTTCATGTCTTCGTGGACTTAAATAAATTCACATTCAAAGCATTTAGGTCCACCAATGTTTTAAGTTGTGTGTAATTTAAATTGTCTCACAGTTGATTTACCGTACATATATTACTCATTTCCAACATAGCAATTTCAACAAAATTCTGGCTATTCAAAGGAAAAGCAGTTAACAGTGAACAAAATGTGTTTTTTTTTGTGCGTGTGTGGATATACGATTTCCGTGTATGCAAAAGCGTTAACAAGTGGTGGTGGTCGATGATGACGGTTCGCACTCTGCCGCAGGAAATTCTAAGGTTGCCTCTTCCAATATTAGATATTTAAAAAAGTTTTCGGTTCGTTTAACTACGATAATGAACCCAGTTTGTCTTTAGTTCGTATTTTTTGTTTTTTAGTCGAATGCGCGAACCTATGCGTCCATGGGCGTTGTGTTGCTCCAGACACGTGCGAATGCAACAGCGGGTGGGCAGGAGAATCATGCGAAGAAGGTTGGTGCAATATTTGCGTGGTGCTGCGATCACACACCTAACCACGATGTAGAAGTGGAGCTCAATATATATCGCACAATTGAAGATACAGCAGATTGAAGCTCGATATACGCTTTTGCGTTCACTTCACGATTTGTAGGATTCGAACCCAGGAGTTCACCCCTTGACTACACCTGTGTTTAGTAATTACTCTGTGTCCTTTCTAACTTTTTGTTAGTTCTGTTGGAAACGAAATCTCTGAATTGTAATGTCCATTTTAGTTGCTCAAGCCGCACGACCTAGCAACCTTATAACACTAACGTCCAACTTGAATTGCTTTGTGCATGGTCTTAGTTAATTAAATTCTGCATTCAAAACTGCCCAATTTCTATTTCTGATGTATTGCTTTCCAGTTTGTGCGCTGGTGTCGACATGATTTTAAATGTTTATGAATGTTTCCTCGAAAATTTTGTCATCACGAAAAATAATACCATTCGCGAAGGTGCGCCGATTTTGCTTTGGGTCTTTGAGGAGTCAGAGATAGGGTTTATTTGTGTGTTTTGAAGTGGTTTACAACGCATTATTGCTGGGATACTTTGGGAAGCGTCAATTCAAGTGGATAACTACAACCCGAGTATACCGTAAATACGCTTTAAAATAATCACTGCTCTTGAAAAATGGTTGCATTTATTTTGCAACGTCTAAATTAATTGGTTTAACTGTTTAAATATAATTTAGCGATTTGCGACGCAGCGTGTGAAAACGAGGGCAGTTGTTCTGCTCCCAACACCTGTACATGCAAGAACGGTTTCACCGGAGCCACTTGTGGCACACGTAAGTTATTTGGAATGCTGTTAATCTTATGCTGTTAACAATAGTTGGAAGTATGTTAAATATTTCGATGAATAATTTAAGCGGATAATCAAGGGCAGACTAAATACGAATGACAATTGCTATTGCTTTAATTCTTTTCCTGTTTTGGGATGTATTGGAAAGTTAAACGACAGTCTAATGTATCTCCTGGTCAATAAAATGACTGTACCGAGTTCCAATGCTTATGCCTACATCTTCCACAGACTTTAAGATGTCATTAGTTTATACTTTTAGCTATCTGTGACAAAGAGTGCCAGAATG
Source organism: Trididemnum nubilum (assembly GCA_963965965.1). Lineage (NCBI taxonomy): Eukaryota > Metazoa > Chordata > Ascidiacea > Aplousobranchia > Didemnidae > Trididemnum > Trididemnum nubilum. The sequence goes on from OZ014490.1 coordinate 36,176,950, forward strand.
GTGGAAACTGTATTGTTCCAAACACTTGCGAATGCCCCAAGAACTTCGCTGGAACTCTCTGTCAAATTGGTAAGGCTCAGTTCGATTTAATTTTTGCTAAACATCAGCCAAATTATAATTGCGTTTTTATTTACCAACTTGACTGGCTACAAGACAGCAAACAGAGCTTTCAGTCTTCAAGTCAAGCTGCCACTTTTTTGCTATACTCGGTCGAGACTCAACACTGGCCTTTTTTCTTCCAAAACGTCAAGCAAGCTGTGGGTGCCAATTTTTTATAGTCATAGGTTTGACCTGGCCAGGAATCGAAATCAAGTGTACTGTTTTAGAGCAGACGTTTCATCCTTTTAATTATCCATAGGTTCATAAAATTAGTAATGTAAAATGTAATGCAAAATAGTGTGGATACTAATAGAAGGAAACCTGAAAGTGGTGAAATACTCGGCATTACTGGCCATGATTTTGACTTTTTATACTTTGAATCAACAAGAAGCAAAGTGCCTTTCCTCATAACGTTTGTAATTTTCAGCTCTTCCCGGGGAATGCCACTTTCCATTTGAATACAACGGTGAAATTTATGAAGCATGTACTATAACTGACTCCAACGACGGAAAGGCTTGGTGCTCCCCTACTGCTGCTTACCAAGGAGAAAGAATTACTTGTGACTGTACGTTTTGGATTCGATTTTTTTCATTCCCACAAGTATTTACAGTAATTCTTTTTTTTACGAAATTATTGAGGATGCTGATGATCAGAGCTATTAACAGCTCGGAACATTTCTGTGCTGAAAATGGGCGCGAGTCGAACGTAGTGCTTTTTAAGCAACTGTGGTAAAAAACATGACTTGTCAGCTCAAGTCATTTCAGGTTTAAACTGAATGTGAAAAACTGTGTTAACCTTCTCATTTCAATTTTCGGAATTAACTGGAATATTTTTTATTGGGTTTTTGCGACTTTTTATTTGGTGTGATGATTTTTAGTTAAAGGCAGACATTAAAATTTTGCAACATTACGTGAATTTTATACTTCATATTGATGTTGATGCTATGTTTATTGAAATGATTTACGATATATCAAATTGACGTAAAACGACGTGATTAAAATGTTGGGTGTCACCTGCCACCTGTGGTTTAGTGAAAACCGAACTAATTTAGGCTAATTATCACAGTATGTATAGTTGATGCTAGTTGAGTTAAAACTTTTCAAGCTTCTTTGATATTTGTGGAGCAATACAAAATATTATGTTTTTTAACGTCCGAAGGCAATGGATAAAAAATTTATTACCCTGTCGAGATGGAAAAACTCTGTCGAGACGAGTTTGTGCTTCAGCCAGCAACTTTTCACGTTATTCGTAAACTAGTTTCAATTTTATCCACTGTTCAGATTAAATCTATTTGCTCACGTAACAAACTTGAAGTTGAGGCAGAAAAACCTTCAAAAACTCATTAACCTTTTAGGCAGATAACAAATGCGAATACTTTTCCTTAGACCTCGGCGCCCCAGCCCTAACAGAACTCTTATTATTTAAGCATGCCAGAACCGCTTCTCGGGCCCACCCATTTGATAAAGTAGACGTATCTAATGTAAACGCATTCGGCAAACATTACCTTTAGAATTTTAATTGAAACGTATCACGAGCCGGGCGGGTGCTCACTTCGACGAAACTTACGAAACTGTTGCAGCCCTATTTTGATGATTCAAAGCTTTAATACTTTGCCAGTTTTAATATAAAGTTGCGGTCCTAGATGGAAACTAAACTGTGTTTCTATTTTTTTATTGAAGTTGAAGTATGTACTGGTAGTTAAAAAAGCAATGATAATATCCAACAGTCTTTTTCACTGCTATATGCATTGATCAAAGGCTAAATCTTGTTCATACTGAAGCTACTCCTAAAGATCTCTATATAATCTGATGGTCCTTGTCAAGCCTTTTCCAAACATTAACACCACCACAGATTGATACTGATTGTTTAATTATTTCCCAGTCGAAAACATCTGTCAAACACCTGGCGATCGAATCGAGATTCCTGGGGATTGCGCTCGATACCTCGTCTGCACAGAAGACCAGGGAATTGAGCTGACCACCTGCCCCGCTGGCCAAGTCTTTAATGCATTCGCCGACCAGTGCGACAGCCCCCACAACACCCCTCACTGCGAATGTAAGTTCATCTGTGGATGAAGTCCTATGTATTTTGCTTCAAGTTTTGCAAAGAGCTTCATAGAAGTAAAAACAGTTGTGTAATTTGCTCTATTTACAACAGTTTCAACATAGAACGGATTATAATTTTGTACTTACTTCTTTAATAAAATGCGCAACAAACAGAATGAAATTGTCGAAAGAATGGCAACGCTAAACTTCAGCCGTAGAAAACGGCTTGAAACATCGAGGTAACGAATTGGTAATAAGTGCAAAGCTCATCATTAGGGCTAATAATATCATCCTTGTGTGAAAAAACTTTCAATGTTTGTGTTCCAAAATCCACTTTTTCTTAACATTAAATTTTCATGTGCTTTGCAGTCAGTTGCGATCCTGTTTGCCGTAACGATGGGGTTTGCATCGCTCAAGATACCTGCCAGTGTAAAGAAGGTTTCATCGGAAAACACTGCGAAATGGAAGGTATGCACTTGTATGCATTCTAAACTTTTATTATTATGCATTAGTTGGTCGGATTTCTTCACGTTTTACAAATTGTGTGACCTGAGAGATTAACTTCTGTCGTTGTTAACATGTTTTACATCTGTTTCATAGGTTTGAAACAGCTCACTACTTTTTTTTTCACAATTCTTTGGGTCTCTTTCTTTCATTACATTTATATTTTCATTTTATTTACATGGAAAAACATGAACTTGCCGGGAACAAAATGAATGCAGCCCAAGTTTTAGGCCCTGCTAAGTATTTACTCTTATGTTTACAATGTTCTTTGAATTTTTATATTTTTTTTGCAGAGGAAGAAATTTCTGGCGAATCCTCAGGACAGCAAGGTATGTCTTGTGAGCATGCTTGTAGATGAATAATGAGTAATTGATTTACGTTGCGGGGTGGTTGGAAAAATCAGTATGAATCTAGATAAAAATTACGTTGCAACGCTATTTTTTGTATGTAAACATTGTGAACTAGACTGGTTGCTTTTGGTTTCCATCTGAACTACATGGCAGCGATGCTCCCAGTGATGACTGACAACACTGGGTTGCCTGGTGACAACAGGCATGATCTTGCTAACCTCCAGCAGTTTGTAAAAGTTGCTGGTCTTTACGAGCAAAGCCAAGTAAACAGCTGTTTCTTGTGAATGTTTCCACAATGAGGAAGCTGCTTTGATTTTTAATCATCTCATTCTTCATCAATTAAGGTTCTGGGATGCCAATTGAAATTGAAGGTTCTGGCGAAACCAGTAAGATCATAGCTATTCTAGATGAGCATGCGACGTAGAATTAGAACTAACTACTAACATAAGTGATTTTAAATTTTTGCTTTTAATGAAAAAGTTAGGCAGTAAGTCCTTTGATGTAAAAAGTGCAAACAGCTAATTTGTATGAAATTAATAAATTTCTATTCCAGTTAGATTTCAAAACTTTAAATACATTTTAGCTAAAGTGTTAGCTTGTTTTAGTTTATCGGCTAAGCTTTAGCGGCAAACTAATACACATTTACTTAATTAGATTTAGTTTGTATTTCGATTGGTTGTTTTTACAGTTTGACTCGATGCAGTTTATGACGGATTCTGTGCATGTAGTTTAGATGATTGTATAAAAATCAATCGCATTTTGTAAAATAAGCAAAAAAATGATTTAAATAATATTATTAATCTGTGTGTTGGTTAAAATTAATTCAATGATTAAAATAAAAATAAAGCACAGATATTTCTGCTGCTTATTACCCTTCACTTAAAGCATTCGATTTATGCATCTTTTTAATGCATGCACCAAAGAAAACTAACTATTAACATGTTGTAGAGAAATTAGTTATAAGAGTTTTTTTGCTATTCAATCGCTTGAATTGTTTAAATTAACATAGAACAATGGCAAATTTATGTTAGCGTCGTCAGTTGTTATATCTTGTTTTATCGACAATGCTTTCTGGCGAATGTGTATGGTATGCTGTCTTTCTATACAAGTTATGAGACGTTTTTAAGCAATGAACTGTTACTTTCACAAAATAGCTATTACGGTATGTTCCTTACTTTCTCTATGTTAGGGGTGTTCAGGCGTTTTTTTTATTTCTGTTAAAATCTTGCAAAAATGTTTTTATTTGAAAAATTTTCTGTGGGATATACGTTTCTTGAAAAAGATTTGAAGAAAATGTTCAAAGTCTACTCTTTCTGCTGTAATTAATTATGTATTATACTCTTAAAAGAGTATACAAATACATTAAAAGTTAAAACCATCGTTCTCGGTCGCCAATAATATAATAAGCAATTGCATTTCTTAAGTTTTGGACTTGCTCGTAATGCTGTATACATTTCTAATGGTAACAAATCAACAAACATTGCAGGCGGCAATGAAGCAAGTTCAGGAGTGTGTAGCTTCTGGAACAAAGACCAAATCTACACCTTTGATGGTGTGCTCTACAGCGCTCAGGGCAGATGCGCCTACCATCTCATTAGTGACTGCGACCAGCATTCGTTTGATGTGACCATCTCCTACAACAAAACCAACAACAACAGAGTGATTATGACGTTTACTTGGGCTAGCAACGCCCTGGTGCTGACTGACGGAGAAGCTTTCCTGAATGACAATGAGTAAGTACACTTGAGGAGTTTGGTTAGAATTAGATGACATTTCGAGTAGCGTAAGGTGTAGGTCAATGTGCATAGTTCCGGAAAACAACCGTTGAAAAAATGTCTCCTATTTTCCCGCCTGGAAATGTTGGCTGGTTGCATTGCCTGGAACTTTTCTCAGCATGAGAGTGTGGTGCAACGAAAGGTCACGCCATGGAGCCATAGCGATGCACTGAAGAACCATAAGGAGAAGTGGCCTTTTTCACACCTCTCGAAGAGCGGGCAGTGGAGGCACCCATCACAGTAAAAGCAACTAGTGCAGCTGGAAACCCATCAGCAGCCTTTTTACGACCCACTAGGTTGGTGTTCTCCATTATAACGCGAAGAAATGCCGGGACTCATCCCTGGACTTGAACTCTGATCCTACTGTTGCAGGAACAAGACCGCTAATCGCCCGACCTATTAATTTGCTCTGGTGTGTCTATTTTCTCTACGTCGCTTTAAACAACTTCCAGTCTGAGACTTGCTATGGTGTTTTGACAAAACCACCAGGAACTTCACCTACCATTCTGGTATTTGTCAATCCAGATACTATTTGTACACTGTTTAAGTTTAGCAGCTTTAAGCCTTGGTTCTTCCAAAAAACAAATACTCTTAAATTTAGCTTGCTGCCTTATTTTTCATTACCAGAAGGTTAACATTTGTTTTCTGACAGAATTGAAATCCCGAGTGTGCAAAATGGTTTTATTTTGTACCGCATCCCCAACACCGATTACATCGCCCTTGCCTCCTCCATCGGCGACTGGATATCCTGGGATGGCAAAGACGCTTTCTCCTTTGGTCTCATAAAGCACTGGTCCGGCAAAGTTTGCGGTCTTTGCGGCAACATGAATGGGGATGCCACTGACGATCTGACGCCAAGAAACTCGGGTATGTTATTTAAGCTTTTGTAATTTATTTACTCCAGTAATATGCTGTAGTGGTGCGGAAGCTGGAGCCATTTAATTCGCCAGTTGTTGGGAATATGACAAAACCGATGCGGTACGGTGATTGTCTGCATATTCTAGCAATGAATACTTCTTGCGTAGACAAAAGTGAAGAACACCGACTAAGACCCACCAGGACGAAAATTCCAGACGTTTTCTTATTTGCGATCAAAACAACGCTTCTGCATTTTGAATTCATAAATTGAGCCCCTGGGGCTGCCAAACCGTCAAATTTAGGATAACGTTTGTTGTTTTTTTATTTAATTGCTTTTAGGGTCGGCCTGGTTGGTTGGCTATGGGCAGCCTGCTATAGGTGTTCAACTGCAAGTTGACGAGCTCGATTTTCGCCACTTTGCTATCGTAAAGTTGTTTTTTGGCCCAAGTTGATGTAGCACTGTGATATTTTTCCAGCCGAGCCAACGACAGATCTTTCTCACTTCATCCACAGCTGGACAGTCGATCAGACTTGCCAAGGCGAGCCTGTGGTTGATTACTGCGGATATCTGACTTCCGAACAGCTACAGGTAAAGAACCGAATCTTGTTAGAAACCTGATGCGTTGTGGTTGGGGCCGGAGAAATTTAGACAAGTGTTTTAATAATTTTCAATTTGAGGTGGGATCTTTGGCCTCCTTGATGAGTGGATTTTCGTTTTTGATTTGATTGAACTTAACTCTAAGACCAAAAGTTCCTTCGCTGTCTCTTGGCCCAGGCAACTCAGTGAATAACGGAAGATGTACGTATGATTACTGGTCTTCGATAAAAACAGCTTTAGTGTAGAGGTTTTGTATATTACAGAAGTACAGTGTAGAAGGATTTGAACGTGAAACTCAGTTATTCTAATATTTTGAAGCTTTGAGATTAGAAAATTTAAAACGGCATCCAGAATTTAAAGAGCTGCATTGCTTCGAAATCAGCCTTTTGCCGACGTGCGGTTGAGTGACGACATACCGAGCCGCTAGCAACAGCCAACCTCGCTCGAATCTCTGCGGTGGGAATCGTGTTGATGTTAAGATAAAGAAAAAGTAAAAAGCGGCTGTAGAATAAAATCTTATTTGCGTTTGATTGGCCGGCTTCAGTTAACAACATAAGTAAATGTGGGCAAGAATACAATCGATGCTGCTTGTTTTAAAGGAAGCCACAAGCGCTTGTAAAGAGGTGGCGTCAGGACTTCAATTTGATTCCTGCTCTGTCCCGTCAACTGTCATGGAAGAAGTTTGTCTTGCAAGCCTGTGCCAGTGTGTGTCTGGAGACTTCAAAGCCTGCATTTGTGAGGCCGCCACCATCTATAGCAAACTATGCATCGCCCGTGGTGCCAACCTATCTGAATGGCGAAGCGAAAATTTCTGTGGTGAGCAAATATGGACAATTTTTTTAAACATTTTTTTCCAAAATTTGAACAAAGGATTGTTTAAACATAGTAAATGCACCCTTTTATGACGTGTGGTTACGAATTTACTTCCAGTGATGATCGAATCATATTTCAAGTCTCACGCAAATTTTGCGCAACCTCGAAATTGTAGTCATATTTGTTCTGTCCAGCTGATACGGCTTATGACAGTAAAACATAGTCGTCCAATGTTTTGCTCTAGTTCCCTACTTTTGACTGCAACAGAGATGCCAGAAGCTAAAGGGCATGCATCCACGCAGCTTTTGCAAGTTTAGCAGCTGCAAACAATTTTTGTAGCAAGCGTGCCAAGCTATTATAATGCTGAGGGTCAAATGCGTTATGTTGGCTTTATAATTAGGCGCAAAATGCCCTAACAACTTGGTACATTCCGAATGCGGGACCGTGTGTCCTGCCACCTGCAGGAATAGACACCAGCAGGTTCTCTGTGCTGAACAATGCGTGGATGGTTGTTTCTGTCCTTCTGGTACCGTTTTGGATGGTGAAACATGTGTCACTCCAGACCAGTGCTCCTGCACTCATCTAGGAGTATCCTTCCCAACGGGGTCATCCAGGACCGAGCGATGCGAGGAATGGTGAGTGGTGTTGGCATTTACGTTTACTGTATATCCTTGATAAACTGAGTTTTCGACCAATTTCACGCAAGGCGTTTAGTACGAACCGTTCCTTTAGTTGATTGATGGTCACACATTTGCCCGCGGAACAGAAAGCCTGGAATTTAATTAACGCTCTGGTCAAATTGGATCCAGTGTTGCCAACGGCTCACCACCCTTGCAACATTTCTTTGAAAAAATTTGTGTTGCCGGCACTAACAATGATGTGGTGTTGGTCCCTCAAAACTCATGACATAAGCTGTTTTGCTGTTTTTGATTCAAACTTATGTCAAATCTATTCTGCTGTAAAATATTTCTCGTGATATTTTTTTCTTCAAATTTTCGTTTCTTGATCTAAGGACTTTTTACGACAATGTGCGGGATGGACCACAAATCGAGTCGAGTCGGCTTTTTTTAAGCGGTGGTAGCAATTTGTTTTATAGCTACTTGGCGATCAGTACATTGATAAAAATCCATTTGACCTTGAAAAACAATCGTCCAATTGATGTTTGTACTGAAAATATTCCATATTTTTTCTTAAACATTGAACTTAAACTTGTCATTAAAATACCCGCACAAATCAGAAAAATTGGCGCTTAAACGTTACACGTTCATTAACAAAAGATGCCCGAACGTAAATTTTATTGAAATATTGGTGGCTAGCAATAGTTTAAATGGCAAAGCAACACCTTAACCAAACTCACCGCGTATTAGGATCCTGTTTGATAAACAGAGGTGCTTTCGTGCAAGTTTTCGCGTACGTAAGACTAACGCTGTTCTTTAAACATTGCGTAACTTTAACAATAGCGTTTATCCAATGACGCCCGGAATCATTGTCGTTTCAGTTTGGTCTTTTTGATAAATTACAGGTAGCCACCATAAGAAAGCACATAATACACGCCATTAGCAAGCACAGCTGAGTAGTTCTGTTAAATATATTTGTAATAGAATTTTTGTGATAAAAGATATTCTAACTCACCCAATTCTATGAGTTTAAATTATTCTAATACTTATGTGTTGTCACTGACATAAGCAAACGATATTAGCTATATGTACGTAAAGCAACGTTGCAATGATTCTTCATTGTTAAAATAACTAGCTCAACTGGTGAAACGGGAGTTGTAACTAGAAACTCAACAGAGTTTCAAATTAAAACGCCAACGTTTTGATAGGCTTGCTAAAGAGCTTTACTGTCAGGGCTGAAATGCAGCAAACAAGTTACCTAGTAGTAGCAACAACATCATATTAGTTTTATTTTGCTGGTTGAATGCTTGAGGTCACCATACAACTATTTTCTCTGGATGAAAGCAGCAAAAGGCCACACTAAAGATCCCAAACCATATGCTTGGGGACCCGGGACAGAAGTGGCCATTCCCACACCTCTCAAGGGGTGGGCACTCCATCACCACATTGGTGGCGATTGCAGATGGGTCTCTAACGGCTGCCTCTCACCACCCAACAACCTACTGGGTGTTCGATTCAACATTCTACTTCAAAATAAGCACTAGGAGTTTCATTCCCTTTTGTATAAAAAAGTTTAGCTGGTGGCTACCTTGTGTAATACATTTTTTGTTTAAGACAGAAACCAGGAATTCCATCAAGTGCGGGGGAACGTTAGAACTAAATTCTCTCTCTAGTAGATTAAGTTACTATGTTAAAAGATCCGGACCAACCCTACGATTTGTTTTTTGCATCGCCTGTAGGAAGAGGTTAAAAGGTCTGGGTGAGCCAATTTCGGGGATGAGTTAACAATAAAAAATGCTTTGAGGACATTTGAAAAATTTGATTTTGTTGCTTTGTTTTCGTCACAAGTATTAAATTTAACTCTTTTGATTTAGCGTGTGCAATGGCGGTGCATGGGCCTGCGAACCTCTGCCTTGTCAAGGCGAATGCTCTGCCACTGGAGATCCTCATTACAAGACTTTCGATGGTCTCAGTTACTCGTTCAGCGGCGAGTGCCAGTACGTGCTTGCTACTGATGCGTGCAATGGAGCTGCCAACTACACTTTCGCGGTAAATGCTATGAAATAAGTAATGATAGGGGTGCCACTACGACTCGGCTTGTATGCAGTCGCGCATTGGTTGCGACTGCTTGGAGAATCAATTGTTTTAAATTTGATATTAATCTTTGATGCTCTGTCACTCCAAGAAGGCCCCGCAGCGAATAGATTGCTTATCGCTGTGGAGTTGGTCGTTTGGATTGGAATCGTCCGGTTCATTCCTGTGGATGAGAGTGTGGAGCCACGGAATGCCACGCTGTAGGACCTCAGCGATGTGCTGGAGAACCTATAAAATAGGTTCTCCTCTCAAAGAGTGTCCTCCCCTGACTTGCCTCTTACGACTCCCTGAAGAGCGTGTAGGCGGATTTTTCCAATTGCGTCTAAATACGCGTGTCAGTTGATACGTAATTTATACTTAAGTTCGCCTGCTTCGCCTAAATACGTAAGTTCGCGTGCTCCTATAAAAGCAGCATTGTAGCAGCAAAGTGAAATTACGTTTTACCCTCTCAAGACTACCTTTGGGGTTGCATATTTTTAAAATTTACTTTCATTTTGTCTTGTAATACACCACAGTTTGTTACGCTCATATATGATGGCCCTAATTTCAACAATAAATTGATGGATGGTCATTTAAATTATCGCCCACACTCTATTTTCAAGGTTGTTGCTGAAAATGTGAAATGTGGTGTTGAAAGTAAAGGAACGTGCACGAAGTCAGCTACAATCATGTTGAGAAACAAGGTTGGGGGAACAAAATACCAGCTTAAACACGGTGGTTTAGTGGCTGTTGGTGGTGCTGATGTCATGCTCCCCTACTCCCATGGTAAGCTGTAAGGAATGATAACACAAATTAAAAATGCAAAAGCAAATTTAGCTGCCAAATAATTGAAAAAAATTGGAAGCAATATACTGTATTTTGTGGCTAGACTGAGTGAATACCTGAAATTCTTGTTTTGTTTCACCTAAAACTGAAAAAAAGCTAAAAAATTGAATTTGACTGTGCAATTCCATTTTACTTTTAAATCATGAAGAAGAAATAAAGCGAATGTCATTTTGCTGTTCTTTGTTTTATACCATATTAGGGTACCCCAACATCTGTAAGTGGAGCTAAAGTTTTCCAAAACAGACATACTCGTCTTCTATTGTTAAAGAATTTGACAATTTTAGGATAGTGTTTCGCACGTTAAGACTAAAAAATGTTCTTTTTAAGCCTTTATTAATTTTGTTGGAAGCAAAATCATTGGTGCCCATCGACCCTGGTACGCTTCGAGATTTTGAAATCAGTTGTGACATCACAAAGCTTTTGTTAACAGTTCGGATGAACCGAGGAAGAAACTCACTTTGCCTACTACTGGCTGTATTACAGTATACCTCGCATCTATCATTTCAAACTTTATTCTCGCGTATTTTAAACCGATCAAATACAACTATAAAAACAGAGAATGCTGAACTTTATAAGATCAATAGTTAAACGTTACTCTCACGTTCAGGTAACGTTCACATCAGTAACGTTTCTTCAATGATGATTTTGATGAAAACCGACGTCGGACTTGAAATTGAATGGGACGGTGCTATGCGACTATACGTCAGAGTAAGTCATTGTGACAAAGTTATACTCCAATTAATGGCGCCATCTTATTTCACTAGTCCTAACCTACCCTTCATTCTCAACGAAGTGTCAGTAGCTCATTTGTCGTAGACAATACGAACTTACTTATGGCATTCGACGTCCCGAAATTTCCTTTGATCCTTAAACCTTTTTTTTTCGTTAAATTCGCTGCTTGTATGAATCCACCACACGAAGATGATGGCAGTAGAGCGCTCTGTTCCGTGGACACCAGTGAAAGGAAAATTGCCGTTTAACCACCCGATCGATTGGTTTTTCAAAACAACGTTTTAAAGCGGAAACCCTTTTAGAGCTGAAACATGTGGGCTGTGAACAGCTTTAAAAGGTTTCACGTTGAAGATTTTGCTGCTCGGTTTTTAAATGGTCTAGAATGGTAAGACTTCCATCACCAAATTCGAAGCTTTCTACGACCTTCCATTTTTAAGACATTAAAGTTGAACCTATAAGGCTTTTGCTTTTCCCATTAATATTTTGTTAGTGTAGCTGATTTTAACAAAATTTCTTAAAGTTACTGCATCTTCTTAACTCTCTAAAAAAGGTTTTCAAACAGCGTTATTGTCAAAATAAAGCATGAAGTAAGAATAGGAAACAGCAGCCTTTCGAGCAGAAATTTGTCTCACTCTAAAAGTTTATCTTACAACCTTGACTAAATAGCAACCCTCAAGCGAGAGCGTAGGTATTGAAAATGACAAGACGTAGAAATCTCAAATTTGTTTTCAATGTTTTGGTCAACAGTGGAAAATTAAACCCAAGTAGCCCCTTTCAACACTATCAGCGAAGCAATGATGTTAGATGAAACTTTGCTGATGGATTTTAATTTTTTTTTCATTTTTTCAGTTGATGCAAAGCTGCTTGTTTTAGATGATCAAAGCATTTACGGTGTAATGTGTTGACGTAAAATATTTTCTTTAGGTTGATTCCGATTGGCAAGACAGGGTGTGTGGAATGTGCGGAAATTACAATTCCCGGTCATTTGATGACATGAAGAATCCACAGAACATGATCGAAACCAACCCTGCAAATTTCGGGAACTCGTGGAAGGTAAAGGTTGCTAGAACACCAGGAAACATTTGCAATGGAAATCCACCATCGTACAAGTTTATTTTGTTGTACAGTAGATACGTCGCTTTTCTGCTATTTACACATGCATTAGCAGTTTTTCATCTTTTGTCCAACTTTCATTGACGTATCTGCTGTTGTCGCTTGTACTCGCGCAGAAACATTATTTGCTTTGTAAGATTCGTTCTTTTGTTAGAAGTTCCAAAAGTAGTGAGGACAAAAATTTTACGTAAATGCCATCACAATGACGTCAAAAATAGAGGTCAAATTAATTACTTTGTTTAAATAAGTTTATTTTTGAAATAGCACGTCAACATTTTTATGTACCTTTTTATTTTCTATCTAAAATTTCTCAACACAAATTAATTTATTGTTTACTTGTCCATTTGCCTCAACAGCGAACATTTCTTTAAAGAATTTAAATTTAGTTGTTTTTTTTTCACTATGTTTGCTCAGAACTTTGAAATCAACAAACACTTATTAGAAAAAGAATAGCAAAAACTATAGTAAATATAAATTTAGCAACACGAATATTTTCCTAACGAAATCTTTCAATCCACCGCGAATGCTACGACATATCCAGAAAAGCAAAACCTTGCGACGGCAAACTTGGCAATGCTTGAAACAGAAGACAAACAGAGAATTTTTGTCTCGTACAATAAAGATAAAACAGACTAAAATAAAGCATGTACTATTTGATTGTTTTATTAATTTTGTTATTGATTAACCCAGGTGAATACAGAATGCCCGGATGTGGACAGCGACTGGGAGCCAATTCTCCCTGAAGCGTGCTTGACCAGTCATGATAAACTTGTCCTTGCTGAAGAAGCGTGTGGGGTTTTGAAGAGCGAGGTTTTCCAGCCATGCCACGTGTTTGTTGACTACGGAAACTATTACTACGAGTGCAGGTAGAAAAAATTCCTAAGTCGGTTAAAATGATCGTAAACAAATGAACTGATTTGGATTTCCACGATTTGGTCAACAAAAATATTTCTCTCCGACAATTTTTTAATCTTTAAATTTCTTTTTAATGTACTCAAGTAGTTTTATTCGAGTTCAAGTTCAGAAAAATTATTTTTTCGAGTTCGGCAAAAAGATCAAGTTTTTTTTCAAATTCGAGACCGCAGCCCTCTTGTAGAAAAATGCTTTGCGCAACAACCTCAGCGAAATGTAGAGGCGAACATGGTCTTTTGGAAAGGTTTGGTTTTAAGTCTCTGAAAAACCTTTGCTAGTATCCCCGCCGGTTGGTCTTTGCGGGAAGTAACAAATTAAGGGTTAAAATCCAGAAAATACCGGTCTATATCAGGGAAATTATGGTTTTTGTTATAACTAGTTATTACCAAACTTTGACCGAGATGGATGTGCGTTTGTTTTAAAACACAACTGCTTTATTTTTTTAAACCGTGTATTTCAAGTATCAGGTAAAGTTGACACTCCTCTTTTTTTCACAGGGATGACGTATGCTCTTGCGGTGAGGGCCTGGAATGCTCTTGCGAGGTACTTGCTGATTACGCCAGGGCCTGCAGCCAGAATGGAGCCACCATTAACTGGAGAAACCAGACGAACTGCGGTAAGCATCATGCGCTAAAAAGTTAAAAACCTGGATGATGCGTTGGTTTATTAGGTTGCTAAGACAAATTGTTCTCTTTAATAGGCGTAGGAAAATATTAATTAGTGTTGATTTTGAGGAAGCAGTATTGGTTTTTGCGTTTTTTGTTTCTGTTTTTTGTTTTTCCTTGCTTATTTTGAAAAAAAATGCAGCAACTTTTTCCTCGATTGGTCTGAACATCTAGCTTTGATAGTTATTTCAACAGAGTGTTTTGTTATAACTTTAGTATTAATTAGTCACCACTTAATAAAACTTTATGACCAATTGTTTGTTGAACCCATCCGTTTTGATTGCAAATGCACTGATAACAAAATGCAAAGCTAAGGTGAAGGTTTGAAGCGGGGTTGCCATGTCAGAGTGGTAAGTCGGGTCGGGTTCGGGCCTAAAGTTGACAAAAATTTCAGGCCTGAGACGTACTTTTTGTCTTAGGTGCTCAAAAATATAGTCAAAATGTCGTGGCAACATAGCTAAATTTTTCAGATCTAACTTAACTTCCTTTTTTTTTCGGGCATGATTTGGGCTTCAAATTAGTTTTCGGGTTCGGGCCTGAACGAGTCGGCCCGTTTACAACTCTGTGCCATTTGGTATATTTATATACCAAATTTCAGAAAACTGGTATATTTGTTTGTGTTTGGTAGTTAAAATTTTCAGTTGGTATATATTTGGTTTATTTTTGGAAGTTGGTAATAAAGTTGTAGAATTTTTATTTGTCTTGTTTTTTTGGTTTTTAAACGAACAAACAGTTGTAATTGTGTTTGATGCTTTGTTAAGCCAAAAATATAAACCACCACAGTTTCGAGGATTGACTACATACAAGACAAGTAGCTACAGCGTTGATGGAAGGTTCGACTTAGTAATGCTGTATAGTTCGGCCTAACGGCCAAACCTTTCCGGCTATAGACTGCTCTGTGTTAAGACTTGGCAGAGACGGTGCATGAGCGGACCGGACAATACAAATGAGTAGACTAAGTTTTTGATTAACCTATATTCAGAAAGGATTTAGTCTGATAGTGGGCTATACAAAAATTTGATAATTCTTGCGTGCAATGTCAATTAGTTCTAACAAAAAAAAGCCTGTTGAACTTTGCCTTTCACAGTAGAATGGCATTAAAAATGGTTGAGTCCATAACTAGAGTTCGCACAACTTTGGTGCTTGAAACAAATGCTGCGAAGATTTTGTTGCTACAAAAGAAATGCTACAGAGATTCAATTCGGATATTGCGGTGTGAAACTTTGGTAGTCAAGAATAAATGCTGCAAAGATTTTGTTATAAAAACATGAGTTGCATACATAACCCGAAATGAATATTTATAAATTGGTAATGTTTGCACCTTATTTTATTCGTTGTAATGATTGTGTTGTTTGTACTCATGTAATGCTTGTGTTTAATTCAATTCCTAGTTTTGTTTTTCTGACTTAGGCTATTTGGTATAATTTTTTAGGTTTGGTATATATTTTTAAAAGATTTGGTATGCATTGTTTTGAAAAATCTGGCAACCCTGGTTTGAAGTTTGATAATTAGTCAATTTAAATTTATTTTCCGTTTCAGAGGTAACATGTCCTGAAGGAATGGTTTTTGAAGAATGCGGTGGATACTGTGGACGAACTTGCAAGTCTATTGGCAACGTGCAAGAAGTGTGCGAAACTTCCTGCACTCCCGGATGTGTGTGCAACGAGGGTCTCTACCTGACCGAGCATAACACCTGCGTAGAAGTGCAGGACTGTGGTTGCTACTATGATGGCGAGATGTATGAACCGGGCGCAACTGTCTCTATGGATACTATGATCTGGTGAATACCTTCATGAATCATGATACTTTTAATTGTGACTGAATATTTAAAAAACTAAAGTCTGTATCAAAAGTGACGCATGAATATGGCGCCCAATCACTCTGCATGTTTTATTGCCTGTTTAAAACAAGTATCACATAATCGGAGTAGATTTAGAAGGTTTCCTTTCTAAACTGTTTTGTGTTGCAAAGCAACAAAGTTTCAGTTCTACCAAGACAGAAATTTTCTTGTATGATTTGGATAACTACCTCGAGTAATCAAAAAACAAAAAAAAATTTTTCGAGTTTCTTGTTTCTTTGCTTTTTGCTACAAAGTGATACCGAGTTTGGCTTGCGGTCCGATGACGTCTTTGTACCGTCCTGGGGTGAGTAGTTTTGTAATAATCAAAACCACCATATGTTTAGTACATGTGCCAACGGAGTGATGAGCTGTGAAGTAAAACAGGAAGTGGAAACTTGCAAGGAACCGGAGAAATACGTCGACTGCGCGTCACTTCCCAAAGGAAGCAATGGTGTAGCGTGTTTGGCCACCTGTCAAGATCCTAAGCTTTTCTGCAGCACCGAGCATTGCCTGTCAGGATGTGCTTGCCCCGAAGGAACTATTAAAGGTAGGCACCTGCTCGCAGCATTCGTTTGTATTACTGAAATGATAGACACGCGGTAGATATTTTGTTAGGTCAAAAAAGCTGTTAATTGGCTTGGAAAGCTTTCTTACCTGGTGTCCATCTTTCTTAAGGGACAGTGTAGACTGTAGAGTGTGGTAAGCCGGTGAGAGCTTAACTGGATGGCCACAGCTCCATTCGCTGTCTCCTGATCAAGGTAGAACATTCATAATAAACAAAAGAAAAAAAAAGAAAAGAAAAACGATGGATCTGTAGAATCGTTTAATAGCCCGGGGTCTGATTCTGGCCGCTAGCATTTTCTGTATTTGTCAGGAAAGGCATCCGAATTTAGAGACTGTAATGCTTCAAAAGACACCGTGTGCCGATGCACAGCCGAGTGGTTGCATGCATTACCTTTGCGGCATAATTCCGAGGTGGAATTTGCACTGGCATGTAAAGCAAATCTTTTTAACAGATGAAGCTCTGAACAAATGCGTGAAGCCGGAACATTGCTCTTGCTTGTATGATGGCAAAGTTCATCACCATGGAGATGAGATCAGCCAGGACGGATGCAACACTTGTACCTGCAATGGTGGAAATTGGTATTGTACTGAGATGGCATGCGCAGCGGAGTGCTCCTCCGTGGGTGACCCCCACTTCAGCACTTTCGACGGTAGAACCTATGACTTCCAGGTGAGAGGGTCGATGAAAATTTAGTAAAAACGACAACGATCAAACTTCAATTATTTTTAAGCAATCTCTTTAACAGAAAACAGAAAGAAAATTAAAATTTTGAAAAAAATGCTTCTTGCCTTTTTCCGCGTAAAAACTTTTTGCCTTTTACCGCGTAAAAACGTTACGAAAATAGCTACATCCGTCTTATATACGGAATATTTCAATATTTTTCATGTTTTAATATTTTTGTCACCCTCAATAATTCCATTTTGGGGCGAAACAGACTGTATTTGGTTTTTTCCAGCGTTTAAATTTATTCTTGCTTCATTTGTCTTTTTTGAAAATGTTTAACCTTAATGAAATTCCATTTCAGACTTCCAACCAATGGGTTTACTTTCAGCCATACAGATGTTCATTGATTATATGCGCAATAATTCAGCGCTAGTAATTACTAATTAGTTTGAACCAAGTCAACTGGCTGCCAACACCATGGTTAAGGTTAGTTGGCGCTCAGTTGTCCGTGGTCAATTTGTGACGGTCAGTAGTCGTAGTCCCCATCAGTTTGTATACCAATTTTGCATAATGGGATATTGATATCTACAAAAGTAATGTGAATTTTGCTGAGGCAATTCTCATTTTTTATAGGGCGATTGTTCCTACGTGATGGCGGAAGATTTCTGCGGAAATGGAACAACCGGCTCGTTCCGTGTCATCATCGAGACGATTCCGTGCGGCGATAATGACGTCACATGCACGAAAGCGGTCACGTTCCATCTCTACAACTATGAAATTCACCTGACCAAGGGCGATGGCGAACCGGTAAGCTTGATTCATGTTGCCTCCCTTTTAGCGCTAGATTCGTTAGTAAAGTGTAGTGCTACGTTTTTTTCCAGTGGCATAAATGAACCGGTTATAAAAGAGCTTGAAATACTTTTGAGTTCTCATGCTGTGGAAAAAGCTTCAAAATCTTAAGATGCAATTTTCATGCTTATCAAATCAATCAGGTTTTTATGTCTCAATAGTGGATTGTTTCATTTGTGTTTCTTTGGTTAGTAAAAATAAAAGAGAAAATGACGATTTCTAACGAAATGTGTCGGGCAAAACGTGAACCGGTATAGCTGGTCAAGACTTATAGCAAGCTAGTATCTACCGAAATTCTCTCTGCATAATAAAACATGTTTTTGCTGCTCTATTACGTCGAATTTCGAATTTGTTTCATCGCTCACTCTTACTCGTTTTTTGAAATTTGATTGCATATGTAAAATTTCTTGCATGGAAATTTCAAAGCGACGTTTTCAGATTGTTTCTGAGAAAATCCTTACATCTCCTGACGTACCGGAAGCTCCGGTTCACCTGCAATACACTGTTCGAAGAGGCAGCATCTACTACATCGTTGAGACAAACGTTGGCATCAACATATTGTGGAACGCCGAGAACGCTGTCAAGGTTCAACTTTATCCTCAATTCATGCATCAAGTAAGTTGACTGCGAAACTTTGCCTTGAGCTGATAATAAGTAATAACACAACAGAGAAGTTCTGAGCATAAAAACCGGACTTTCGGAACAGCTTTTCCAAAAAGTAAGGAAAAATGGAAAAGTAGGTGCTGGTTTTATTTTGAGGCATTTCTACTAACTTGTAATAAAGTGTTCTATTCAACTAAGACTGATAATGACTGAATTGGTGAGTCGAAACATCTCCAAATAAAAACTATCCCATCTTTTCGACTCTGTTGTTTCACGTTAAGCCGATCAGAGGTCGAGTGGATAGAGGGTCTGCTACTAAAACGTTAAAATTGGGTTTGATTCTCGGTTGGGTTAAACCAAAGACCATCAAAATTGGTATTCACAGCTTCCCCGCTTGACGTTCAGTTGTAAAAGCGGCAGTTTGAAGCTTCCACAGTGTGTGGTAGACGGGTGGGTAGTTCGCAGTTTCACTCGAAGACGGAAAAGTTTCTTCGTCGTATTTTGACCAATGCGCCTATAATAGAATGTAAATGCGATTACTTATTTTCAATTTTAACGGATGCGTTTTAAAGAAACTAAACTATAGCAATCAAAATGAAAAAAGTTTTTGGGACAAAGACTTAGCGTGGTTTGTCATTTTGTTTAATAATTTTGATGAAATTGTGTTGCTGTAATCAGCCTATTTGTAGACTTTTGCCACTGTAAGTGTACCTGCACAGTGGTCACTTGCACTTGACAATCCGTTGTAAGGATGATCAAGGATAATCTCCATTTAGGTTTGCGGTTTGTGCGGGAACTACGATGGTGATATGAGCAATGACTTCCAAATGAGGGCCGGTGACGTAGCTGCTGATCCCAACATGTTTGGAAATGACTGGAAGGTACACTTGGCAATATTCAGTTGCGATGCTTTTTTCGTGTTTTTATCCAGAGTATTACGAAATTTTGATGGTGATTCGATTACACTTTCTGGCCAAAAGTTCAAGGATTTACTGGTATTTCATATAGCATTATTGTACGTCCCGCCGGACTTTTTTTTGGGTCGGGTTCGGGCTAAAGGTTGACAAAATTTCGGGCTTAATTCCTGCCTAATACGTGCCTTGTCTTTTAGATTTAGATACTATAAAAACACAATCAAAATAGCTATGCAATCACTGAATGCAGACTTCATTTAAACATCAATACAGTTATATGTACACAATAATTGGGACATCTAAACATACAGTGGGCCAAGTTGACTTCGACCAAAATCGATTTTTTGTTAATTTTGGAAAACGCTAAGCATTTGAATTTTTCTCGAAAAGTTTTGAGCGTTTTGTTTCAAGTTTAAATTTGGCCCAAGTATGATTAGACCTATTGCCGTTACAACATGCTTGACAAGAACTTTAAATTCAAAGGCATTTTTTTCGAAAACTGCTTTTTTACTTGGTCCATTCTACGTTTAGGTGTGCCAATTATTGTGGCATCACAATTTATCAACAAGCAATTTTATTTAATCACAGCAGACCAAAGTTATTTAGAGAAAAGGAGCAATCACATTGACAGTGACCGTATACTTTTTAAACCTTACTCAAATTTCGGGCTTCTTCGAGTTTGGGTTTTAAATCATATTTTTGGTTCAGACCTGAACTAGTCGGCCCATGTACAACTCTGTCATATAGTCTTTCGGTCTAGCTAGAGATTGAAAAGTCGTCAGTCCCGGATGCGATACTGATTGCACCATTGTGCTCTGAGAAAAATTGTTAGGATTTTCAACGGGGTCAGTTACTATGCTACCAGATTAGCTCTGACAGCTTGGTGTGGCTAAACGTTAATAAAAAAAACTTTGTTCACGCATGTCGGTGAATGATGGGCTCTAACTATCAATTTAGCCTTCAGTCGTTGATTACGCAAATCTTCAATATTTGAGCTAAAAGGTTGCATAAATACGCCAGTTTGTTGTCACGTAATTATCGAACACTTCTTGTGCATAGGTTATGGACTCTTGTCCTGATGCTAGTGGCGAGCCCCACCCCTGCCAAGTCAACCCCACCATTGCTCCTTGGGCGGAGAAGAAGTGCAACATCATCAACAGTGACGTATTCAAGGATTGCCATGCTAAAGTCGCCCCAGGAAAATTCTACGAGAACTGCTTGTATGACACTTGCGGGTGCAATGCGGGAGGTGATTGCCAGTGCTTCTGCACCTCGGTTGCCGCATATGCTCAGGTATATAAAAGCAGATTTTTTCTTTTGTTAGTGCTTTTGATTCTCTTTGCAACAAGCAATGGTATTGTCCGAAACGTGGAGAAAACTGTGTTAAGTTTTTGTTGCGAATATGTTGTAATCCATAAATACTTGAAAGGTTCCACTAAATATGCATATTATTATAACATTAATTCCGGTCTTAGCCACGTCTTAATCATGCGAGGTCAACCATACTTTGCCATTTTACGCCTACTAGGCCATTTTAAAGGAACCCAAATTTCAACTTTAATTTTGTCGGTTTTGAAATGCTAGGAGTTTTTTTTATAACAATGTTTATTCTATTTCTAATTAAATCCTATCAAATATGAACGATTCAATGATGACTTGCAATTTCGTAAGCTCACTGCTAAGCTTTATTTTTCGACACCTTTTAATAGGAAAATTTAGTGATCCCAATACTTTGGTTTTCCTCAGGCTTGCGCTGCAGCTGACATTTGTGTCAACTGGCGTAGCAATGACGTGTGCCCCGTCATGTGTGAGGCTTATAACCCAGGATTTGGCTCCGGTAGCGATGAGGAATGCGAGTGGAGGTACGAGCCGTGTGGAAACCCTTGCCCTCCGACATGCTCGGATAGAAACCCAGCCGATTGCCCTTGGAAGCATCTCGAAGGATGTTACGTCACTTGCAAAGAAGGTAAGAAGCGGCTTGGAGATCTAAAATGTTGAAACTTTTGCAATTATTTTTGTCCTCATAGCTCATGTTTTCCTCGCACTCTGACTCAGAATGTAATCGACGAAATGTCGTAAAAAGTAGCGGAAATGTCTTCTACGTTGCGCTGCCAGCTGCTCTCTTGGCAATTCATTTTCACCATTGATCTTAGCTTAAATTTTAAAACTTAACATTTAAGTTTCTCTTACTAATACTTTATGCTGATTTTAAAAACTATTGTTGTACTTTGGAGTTTCATCAGCTAAGGTTTGAAGCTCTAATTAAAAAAAAAGATTCTAAGAACTTGTAATTCAGTCTTACTCTAAGCGTGCTTTTTAGAACAACTTTAGATAGCCATTGCATTTTAGATGAGGTCTGGGATGATGAGAATGGCAAGTGCATGAAAGAGAGTGAGTGCCCGCCCATTCCAACCACCCCCGAGCCGCCTGCGGAACCAGTCACCACTACAACACCCAAGCCCCCTCCCACCACCACCACTATTCCTCCCACCACCACAACTACCGAAGCTTGGTGCGAATGCGTTGATTCAAATGTAAGTTGCTGAAGTTTTTGGTCCAAATAAATTTAACCTTGTTTGAACCTGTATAAAAATTGTAGGACAACAAGTCTAAACAGTAAAATCCATTAAATCTGGCGTTTGCCCTTCAACGGAGGTCGTTAAGTTTACATTGTTTTGAGTAATGAATGCCGCATGTTCCTTGCCCAGTTACATAATTATTGAGATTTTTGTTTTTAAGGGCATTGCCCATGCACCTGGTGAAACCTGGCCTCTGCGTGGAGATGAATCCCTCTGTGTTGATTTGACTTGTGTTGAAGAGGCCCCTGGAGTTTGCAGGACTGAAAGCTTCGACAAAACTGTCCTTTGCACTGAAGAAAACAGACCTGTTTGCCAAAACGGCTACTGGCCAGTCTCCGTGCAAGACGGCTGCAGCTGCCACTGGGAATGCCAGTGTAAGTAACTTACGTGCACTTTTCCTAGCTTAATGATCGAACAATGCAGCAGACAGGATGAGCATGATACCGGAAGTACAAGAACCGCGCTGCAGCGGCTTAGGCTTTTAAAGATCAATTAAATTATGTAAATTCTGACTTGACGTAGCTATTGAAGAGGCAGATGATTCAAACAAATCTAAAAAATAAAAAAATTCGTTTGAGAGTGCAAAAACGCAGAGATACGTTTAACAGTTAGCATAGAATGTATTTCTCAAACTACTTAAAACTGTTTTTCCAGGTTACTGTTTCGGACAAGGTGATCCTCATTTCTTCACTTTTGACGGATACTACTATCCATTCCAAGGAAACTGCACCTTTGTCTTGTCACGTGACATGAACGCGCACCGCAGCAACCACCCACACGAATATGAGGTAGCTGTTGATGGCCGGCTCTGGACAGTTTTTGATATTGTTTTAACCTTTGTAAAAGAACGGTCAAAGGTGACCTTTTAAATGTGACTATGAAGTTTCGCTAATTGTTGAAAGGTGGCACTTTTTGATCACAATGCAAGTTGACCTGTTGCTACTGTAGCTGAAGCACGGCCTTGAATATTGTTTTGCTTGAAAATTTGCCACCTAATATAATTCTGAAAGGACTGTATCGTCGACGTTTTCTGATTTTCATTTGGGGAGGTTTTAACTAATAGCAAACTGTTTCTTTACGTGTTTTAAAGTTGAATTTAGTTTGAAACATGTTTCATAGGTTTGGATGGACAACGAAGTATGTGCTGATGCTCCGGAAACTACCTGCACGCGAAAGATGACGATCCGCTACCACTCCACCCACGTCGCGCTGTTCAAGAATTACACGGTATGATTAGACTCTGGTACACAGTCGTACGCGTACTTTCCATCAATATGTAAATCAACCTTGCGCAATCTGCTCATGGCGCCTTTTCCGTCAACTTTTGTTACTAGGTTGTATTCGAACGATTTTTGAAGGTGCACCATATGATACCTCGACCGATTAAGTGTTTGTTGTTGATTTTTTATTTGTCAAACGTTTCTATAAAATTAGGGGTCTCAATGATACTCCAGGTTTTACTTACCGCAAACATTATTTTTAAATAAAAGCTATTTTCGTCAAACCGTAATCATTTGCAATAGCAAAATTTCAACCGCTAACCACTTTTTGATTTTCAAGGTTGGAACTTTCTTTTTAAGTCATTGTCCTTCCAAGATGAAAACTATAACAACGAACAACCGTTCGAAAAAAATTAAAAAGCTTGAAAAAAATGTTGAAGATATCAGTCACTGGGCGGCTTGCAGGGTGGGGGGTTTATGGGATTCTTAAAGCTAATGTTACCTCTTCGTTTTCCAGTACACCATAAACGGAGGACCACTTCAGCACCGCGACACTCTGCCACGTGATATCAATGGAATCGTGGTGGCAATGCGTGGCTCCAGTTTGTTTCACGTTACTATCCCTGACATCAGCTTGGAACTGACATACACAGGAGTGGACTACAGTTGGAGTCTGAGTGTCCCCTACTCGCGCTACCACAACAAAACCGAAGGATTGTGCGGTAAGTAGTTTAACTTTTGTTGAATAAATATAAGAATGAATAAGTTACAGTTCAGAAGTAACCTAGACTTTGCATCAGCGCACGAAATGTTAACTTAACGCCACTTCATTTTAGCTATAAATTGTCCAGGACTTTTATTTGGCCTTAATTTTTCGGTAAAAGAAACAATAATTTAACTTCAGGTAAATAAAATTGTTAGAAGATGTTGAACTAATCAACTGTTTTAGTTTGATTAAGTTTCCATTTTACCCGAAGAAATTTTCTACTCTTTGAATTTAGCTTACTGAATGTTAAATTCCGCCAAATCCCTTCCAATTATTTGTCAAAAACCGTATTTGTTTACAATCGCTTATTGATGAAGACGAGCTAAAACTATTCACTTTCAATGCAAGATGTTTGTTTGCAATTTCCGTTATGTCAAGGTGTGTGTAACAACGACCAATCCGACGATTTCACCAACAGAGAAGGGGAAATTGTGACTGAGATTGAGGACTTTGGTAACAGCTGGCTGGTCTTCAACGAGTCGCGAAGGTGCTTTAAAGAAGACGACGTCTGCAAGCAACCACCTTCTGAACACTGCGAACTCATACTGTCAAATATTTTTGAGGTTTGTTACTTGTTAAATCACGAAAAAGTCTAAAAGAAAGCGAATAGGACATTTTTGATCTTCAAATATTGGTTTACGAACCAAATCGTGATGGTTTAAATAAGAAGAAAATTATAGAAGCCTTTTGAACTGTGTATTTTTACTTAATTGACTAGTTTGAAATTTCTAACTGCTTTGTAATGTTTAATTCTTCACTTAAAATACTGAACACTTTTTCAATGTCAATTAAATGCAATTACGTTTTGAAACATCAAACAGCTTTTTCTAACACTGGTTCTCAAAATCTAACAATAAATTTGTAAGATGCGCACATTCTCAGTCTTGTTTGGTAGGGGTGCCACCATGTGGTTGACCCGGAAGTCTTCTATCAAATCTGTTTGTTCGATACGTCGAGGTGTGGCAACTACTCGTACTGCGAAGCCTTGTACGGTTATGCTCGGGCTTGCGACCATGAGGGAGTGTGCGTGGATTGGAGAAGCGACAATGTCTGCCGTGAGTAGACCGCTACTTGCTTGTTGGTTTGTACCTGATTCTGAAAGGGTTTAAATTTATTTCTTGCGTGTGTTTTTCTGATGTTTTGCATTTCAGTTGCATAGTTGTCGAAGTATACTCGCTTTTAACAGCGAATCAACAGAGATACTCTATCGTTGTTCTTTAACTTGCCTATCGCATCGGCTGTCTGCTCAAAAAATTTCATCGAATTTAAAATGTTTTGTTGTGAATGACTTTCAGGCTATATGATTGCACATAAACCTGACCGGTGCACCCCATGCTGAAAGGTTGTAAGGTATTACCGCATTATTGTAGTGTAGCTGCGAAGTTATTATCGAAATATTGTTGTAGTGTATGTCACTATTAATTCCGTGATGCTAGAAATGTGCGCTTTTGCAGCTATTGAATGTTCTTCCGATCGCGTCTACGAAGCGTGCAAACCAAACTGCGAGCAGCAATGTTCTAATTTCGTGGAGGGAATCCCGTGTGGAGCCGAGGAGATTGTGGAAGGATGCTTCTGTCCTCCTGACACAGTTGAACTCAATGGTGAATGTGTCCACACATCAACGTGCACCAACTGCGTTGATGTCGATGGGACTGTGTATCAAGTAAATTATCCTCTGTTTCCATCGCCTACAACAGGGAGTTGATCTAATCTCAAAGATTCAATTCTTATTTGGAATTTCAGCGGAAAAAAGACAGTAGTTTATGCGTGAACTTTTACTCCTAACTCTGGAGTTTATTTGGTGTGGCATTCTAATCCACATAAAACAAATAAAAGTGTAAACAATTGGAATAATATTCAGAGACCGCACCCGGCCCAATCAAAAAAACATGTTTAAAATTTCTTAAAATCATATTTTAGCAAATCTTTCAATATTAGTGTAAATTAGACTTGCAATCACTTGTTAAATTATTTTGAAAAGTCGGTCGAGCGATAATGGTAATGCCTTCGTCTCAGGAGCGGGAAGTCTGAGGTTCAAATCTCGGTTCGATCAAATCGGATACAGTGCTGCCAACGGTTCGCTACCACTGCGACATTTCTTCAAAAGGAGCTGTGTTGCCCGGTCGCAATGACGCGGAGGTGGGCCTGCAAACTCGCACTCTTCGGCGTAATACAGTGATTATAATAAAAGATTTGATTTGATTTTTGGCAAATCTAACAATCGTATTAAACGCCAGGTGTAAAATCAACAATTCAACCATTATTAACGGTTATGATTAGATTTGTGAAAAGTCTTACTAGATTCTTTTAACTTTTTGAATAATTTTAGTACGGAGAAAGCTGGGTGCCGATGGACGAAACCTGCTCAATTTGCTCGTGCATGGAAAACCAAAACATCCTCTGTTCGACGAAGACCTGCCCTTCGGGAACCAACGTGCTGCCGGATTGCTCAGCCTGTTTTGTTCCGGAAATGATCAGAGGCTCCGATCCTTGCTGCCCGGAGTATCACTGCGGTAAGTTAATAGGGTTTATTTTTTCAAAACTGACGGGGTTGTGCTAAGAACCACCGGATCGGTGATCTTGACTTAAGAGCAGCCAGTATTATTTTTTCAGTTTTTTTTAACTTCACCATATACCGTATTTGTATTTCAAAACAGCTTTTTTGTTTATTATTTGTGTAGTTTTTGCGTTTTCAAGACTCCTAGACGTAATATTTTTGTGGGCTATCGTCATAAGATCCTTTCAGCCCAATTTATTTTCTAGCACATTGAATTTTTAAAATTTACTTCATTGCATCCTGTGAAATGCTTTGCCAATCTTGGTTTAATGGTCATCCGTTTCCATTTTCACCACAAGCTGGTAGTTATTGAATTTTCTCAAAACCTCTCTAGTCTGCAACTACCTGGTGGACGCCGGTGAGGACGGATGCCATGCTGTCGGGGTTCCGGCCTGCGAAGTCGGGTACATTCCGGTTCTAACCAACCCCGATCAATGTGTTCCTGACTACGAGTGCCAGTGCAACACCACGAAGAGTCCGTGTCCGAGTCCACCTGTGTGCGGAGAGTTGGAACATGTAGTTACACATGAGGGAGAATGCTGTCCCATCCACACCTGCGGTGAGATTATTCGGTCTTACACGTTGTTTCTGATGTTGTCTATCTTTTGTACTTAGGCATTGAATTGTGACAGTTTGTTGATTTTGGACAAATTCTCACCACCGTACCAAGTGATTACCATTAATCAAGTTAATTTTTCAGGATTAAGCTGAAAAATTAACCTTTTCTTAGCTTAAACCAAATGCAACCTTCGCCTGGCGTCATATTTAGGATTTGTAGTTAGGATTTTTTAGGATTATAGTTTATAGTTAGGATGTTTAGTATATTTAGTATATTAGTTAGGATATATATAGTATATAGTTAGGATATTTATTATTTAGGATTTTTAGGCATGTTCTTTGAAAAGACGTTTTGGTTATCAAACGTAAGATACATACTTGTTTACATATAAATATGTGGACAATGATTTAAAATAAATAACCGAAACGTATTTTCAAATACGCGTCTTAATATTTTAGTCGTTTTGTTGTTGAATAAACAATTCTGGAAGTCCATTCACCATCCTTCTAATGCTTTATTATTATTGTTCACTTATTTGTAGAATGCCTAAAATGCGTGAATGATAATGTGACGTGTGGCGATTGCCAAAATAAGGAGACTTGGTTCGATTATTGCGGCTGTGCTCACCACCGATGCGAAGACAGAGGAGTTTGCAGATTCAATGGCACTGACAAGCTGGTAATTACGTTAAAACTAAAGTTGTGGGCATTAAAATACAGCGGAACTTAACCTTTTTCATTTGTGTGAAAAAACAAGAGCCTGTCTAGCACAAAGCAATCGAAGGAAGCGATTTGAAAAAATCTGGACTGAAAAAAAAAACTAGTAAAAAATTATAATTTTGGAGGAGTAGATAGAGAAAATAAAGTGGATCCAGTCGCCTGACGAGAGTTAAACTGGACGTAAAATAGTAGATTGATGAATAGATGCCGATGGAGATCTAAATTCTCGCTTCAAGTGTGTGCTTTTGTATGGAAATTAAATTTTTCTGTTATCCTACATTTGCACACCAATTTAAAGTTGAACTTAGGTTTTCGAATTTCTAGTTGATACACAGACCGACTTTAAGCTGAGTTTGCTGTCAAAAAATATGGGTATCGCGGACTGCTATGTGAGCAAATATTTTTTCCAAGATAATTGTACAATATTTTGTTGTTTAGGAGCAAATGAGAACTGTATGAATAAAACGATTTTGAATCAAAAGTACAAGAACATTGTCGAAGTAAAATACCTAACTTTTGAAATAATTTTTTTAGCCTGGTGAAAAGTGGCATCCAAATGTGTGCGAGACGTGTACGTGTCACAACACGACTCGTAACAGCGAAGGGTGTTACGAGTCTGAGTGCTTTGCTCAGACCTGCTCCACCAGCTGTCCCCCATGTTCGGAATACCGGCCAGTCACCGGTCAATGCTGCGGAACCTGCGTGAAAGTTGGTTGCGAAGTCTTCCAGGCCAACCACACAGCATCAGAGTGCAAATCGGTAACCGCCTGGCTCTGTTTGAGGCATATGTCGCGGTTTTTACTGCAATAAATTTTGATAGATTTAAAGACATTAATGTTCGCGAAATTCTTTACCAAATTGCAAATCCAATTTACCCACCATTGCAAATTTGCAATTCTGCAAATTGAAGGTTCCCGCAAACTGACTTCCCAGAATTTGATTTGTGGCTGTAAAAAAGTCCATAACCTTGATGATTTTATCAAATCTTTCGATTTCCAAAAAGAGATGATTCATCGAAAAATATTTACTGTAGCATTTGTAGTGCTGACATCGGCGCCATTTCTATAAGGACTATTGCTTGCTCTGCACCGTCATCAGATTTACTTTGATTGTACACATATTTTAGCAGCCAAAGAAAGTCACAGTTCAAGAAAAAATTTATTATTTCACTGAAATGAGTTGATTCAGGAACGCCATGGTTCGTTGCAGCCCGCGCTGGGCTAATGAAAATCTGAAACTTCGTTCAAATTTTTTTTTTGAAAACGTTAAATTTTCTGCCCTAAAAGACTGCCAGTCTCAAGCGATTGCCTCTATGAAGTAGGTTGATTGGGTTGTTTTGAAAGATCGGCGACATGTGGTATGACTACGGAGAATGCAACCAGTTCACTTGTGCTGCGGATGCTGACGGGAACGTTGGAATCATCACTGATGATGTCACCTGCCCCGTGGTAGACATCATCACTTGTCCGACTTGCTACAGGCTTTCCACCTACACAGACCAGTGCTGCCCCAAGTACCACTGCGTACCGGACGATGTGTGTTGCTTGGAAGGACCATCCATCAAAGTGGTGCGACTTAATGTCATTTTGTTTTTTCATTTCCGAGAAGTTTTCAGGAGAAAACGTTCATGTGAAAAATACTTTCTAACAATGCAATGAGCTCATAATTTTCAAACTAAGAATGTAATTTGGTGGTCGTATTGGAAACGCTGTTTTCTTAGTTCTCTGGATTGTTTGAAATGTGAACAATATTTTACACGACTGTGCTTGCAGATTGTTTAAGCCCTCGTCGGGATAGTTTTGTAAATCATTTTTAAATGTAAAATTTTAATATAAGGGTAACTGTATACTCATTGAGCAGTAATTTATTTTCAAGGAAAACCTGAAGATCCTCAATACGGCACCGAGCAAGATTGATATCGACACAAGCTTTCAGTGCTGCCAACTTTAATGCTTCAAATATTATTTATTTAGCCTGGAGAAACATGGTCGCCGAATTCTTGCACGAACTGCCAGTGCACTCCGAAAAAGAACCACACTTCTGGCTTCCACCAGGTTATGTGTGAGCACGTGCCCTGCCCGTCTTTCGACGAAGAAACTTGCGCCGAGATCGGTGGCCAGGCTGTACCGACCAATGATGGTTGCTGCATGAAGTGCGACAACAAATGCATAGACAATAACAACAACACGCACTTTGTAAGTGCTGGTGATTTTGATCGAATTTTATTCACAGACCAATTTAGATAGCTCATATTATTTTTGGTTGCCGCACTAGTGTTTAAAGATTTGCGAATTGAGTTAGAAGCCCGAAATTTTTATTATTTTGTAACGAAATAGGCTTGTGTGTATTGTGAGCAGCGTGCATTTCTCAAGACAATTTTTGCAATTCTATAACTGTAGTAGAAAATGTAACCGCATCGTTTCAGGTTGGAGAATATTGGTATGTTGACAACTGCACCATCTGCTCCTGTGTTGAAGGAAATGAGATAGTTTGCAACCCTAAGACTTGTCCAGAAGGTATTGATACTTCCATCCCGAACTGTGGAAAGTGCGAAGTTGTTGCGAGGAGGGCGGCTTCTGATCCGTGCTGCCCTCAGTACGATTGCGGTAAGTAGAAGAAAACTCCATTATATTTTGTTCATGTATTTGTTGCACCTCAACAACATATCAGAAAAACAAAAAATCACTCCATGCCAGATGCTTCTAAATTCAAATTATTCGTCACTGTATTTTATATCTTTTAGTGTGCAACTACTTGTTTGCCCAAGGCGAGCCAGACTGTGACGCTGTACCTGTGCCAAAATGCCCACCTGGATACGTCCCCGAGCAAACTAATGTTGGGGAATGCATTCCGGAATACGATTGTATCTGCAACATGTCGAGAAGCCCCTGCATTGAAGCACCAACCTGCAACGAACCATTGGAACACTTGGTAACAACTGAGACTGAATGCTGTCCAATTCAAACCTGCGGTGAGTCACTAAATCTCGCACCAATTTTATTTAGTTAGAGTTTGTGTGGAGTATCATCTCTAAATCGGAAGTGGTTGGTTGATTTGCAAGTGATTTTCTGTTGGAGAACTTGGCATCAGTTACTTGAGAAAAATGTTGCCCATATTTTTGATTTTGGATTTCTTCAAAATATTGCAGTTTTCAAATTATTAACAAGCTATCCGTTCTTTTTCTAATTTCGAGATATTTTTGTTGAGCTCAATTTTTGCCTCATTCTCCTGTATCATCAACCCTCACTTAGTTCGAAGATTTAAAAAAAATTATTTTGTACCAGACTTTGTAGACATCAATTACTTTTACTAGTTTCCAAACAATTCGTGCTATTTTCAGAATGCAGGGCATGTGAAGATGATTTCACCAGCTGCTCTCAATGCGAGGAGACCATTGTTACGTATGATCCGTGCGGGTGCAGACATATCACGTGCAAGCCACGGAACGTGTGCTTGGTCAATGGAAACCTCCACTTGGTAGGTACCAATAAATTGAGGTCGTATTCTATGGCGGTATGCGTGTGAATCAGACGGGCAGTACCAGACAGACATAGTACGCGTAGTATGACAGGCAGACCTACCCCCAACCCGAGCCAACAATTACAGTATAGCCTATGCTACAATTTTTCGAAAGCAAACTAAAAGTTCTTTCGTAAAAATGCTTGTGACTAGCAAAAGGCATTTTGTTTATTTTTTGTAGTAGAAACAGAAAAACTGAAGCTCATAGTAACGAAACAAAGCAACTTTTTGCTGCAAGCGAAACAACCATCAACTTATTTTCTGGAGTAGATTAAAACCAAACAAATTCCTGGTTTAGGTCAACGAGACGTGGCATCCCGACGTTTGCTCGACCTGCCATTGTACCGAAGATTTCGACAAAGATACTTCCTGCCACTATCCTATTTGCTTTGCCCAGGATTGTGACGTCAGATGTCCTACTTGCCATGAATATGTTCCAGTGGCTGGACAATGTTGTGGCACGTGTATCCAAACAGGTTGTCCAGTGCCCGACATCCACGGTCAACTGCAGTGTGCCAGTGTAAGATATGCATATAGGCTTGTACAATTTTCTTTTAAACACAATACTCTGCTCTCCGAGGTCCCAATACATCAAAGTTATTTACTTTTCAAAAATCTGCAAACAATTTGTACATTATTTTGCAATGTACTCGTGACAAAATTTACTTAATTGCGATGTTTTTACGTATTGCATAGTATAAGCGTTTCTAATTTCAATGACAATTGCGAGCTTTCTCACCTAATCACTACCAGAGTGGTTGGCATGGTCAGAGCCTACAGAACGGCGACGACTTAAAATTGCTCTTCTCCAACCTATTCCTCTGGTTCTAGAGCAGTTAAACAAAATGCTTTTAGGCCAAAAAGTACGAAAATGTCCGTAAAAATATGTTGTTTTGTTGTGATTAGATTAATTTGTGCGTAAAAATTTGTGATGACTGTGTTAGAGTACCTTTGATATGGGAGGAATTTGTGCATTTACTTAACACAAAAAGAATCAAAGCAAACCCTATCTTCTATAGTTGGTTTGAGATCTTGTCCTAAAGAAATACACCAATGCAACTGATTTCAGCTATATGCTGTGCTACGACATTAGAAGCTGACAATAGTCATAATAGCTCATTGTTCTTACTAGTGAGGGCGACTAATCTTGCAGTATTTTTTAGTCTAACCGGCTTTCACAGCTTTCTCCGAACAGTTTACTACCACGAATCGTGTCGAATGCAAAAAAGGTGATGCAGAGTGTCACAAAAACTATCTTTGCAGCCCGGACAATCCTGGAGTTTCGTCAGAAACTGTTCGGAGTACACGTGTACGGAAAATACGGAAGATGGCGGCTACCACGTCATAGAAGTCGAGGGATTCACTTGCCCCATCGTGGACGTTCCGGCCTGCCCACCCTGTCACTTGATCGAGTCTTACGTCGAAGATTGTTGCCCCAAATTCCGCTGCACGCCTCAAGAACTCTGCTGTGAAAATGACATCGGAAAACTGGTGAGAAAATATTTTGTTTTGAAACTGGATAGCCCAGCTTCCACCGAAATCGTGTTTAAACTGTTTTAACTGCATATACTCCAAAGCTTCTCAATCGCTCAGTTATATCCACTGCTTAATATACATTGCTGCAGACTGTGCACTGTGTAATGCGTAAATGTCAACTAATACGTTGAGTGATAATTTTATCTTTATATACTTAGTTTCTTGCCCGGGAGACAGCGAAGCGATATTAGAATCAAATCAAATCTTGTATTATACTCGTTGTCTTACGCCGAAGCGTGTAACCAGTTGGCGGGGCCCATCTCCTCGTCATTGCGCCCCGGCAACACAGCTTCGTTTGAAGAAATGTGGCAGTGATGGCGAGCTGTTGACAACACTGTGTCCGATTTGACCGGCCCGAGATTTGAACCTCAGACCTCCCGCTCCAAAGACGAATGCGTTACCGCTCGACCAACTGGCCGGTAGTGAAGGGATATGAAGTCTTTAATTAAGTCTTATCTACGCATACGGTGGAGGCTTGTTTCTGGTAATGCTTAAGGTCAGCATGAAGCTGTAAATGATAAATTTGTTGACCCGACCGGCACTTGAACCTCATCCTACTGTGCAGGTCAACAAAAGAAAGCCTTTTTGTGATGGTGTTTGTGAAAATCCAGCACCATTTTATCAAGCACTTCACTATTGCATTGCGTCCGGAGTTTCCAAACCTCATCCCTACCAGCGTGTTTTTGTATGAGTCCAACTAGCTTGTCGATATATTATGTTATTGATCCTTTTTCGTCCAAAACATGGCCTCAAACAATATTCTCTCCAAGCCATTTCAAAGTCAAAATAGCACTAGAATACAACGTCTTGTTATGTTTTTAGCCTGGGTCGCACTGGTCTCCAAACTCGTGCGAAACCTGCTACTGCACTGAAGAGAAGAACCACACGTCTGGCTTCTACATCGAACAGTGCTTCCACAATCCTTGTCCTCCCGTCGATGAGGAGGCTTGCTTCCAGAACGGAGGAATCCTCACCACTACCGACAATGGATGCTGCTCCAAGTGCGAGATTGCAGAGTGCTATGAATGTGGAAGAAGAGTTAGTACCAGCCCGGAATACATGGTTGTTGACGAATGTGCTTCTACCGAACCAGTTTCGATCTCCTACTGTGATGGATATTGCAGAGGCAGTTATTTCTGGTCAGAAGCTCACGGAAATAGCCAGTGTTCATGCTGTAACCCGACCTCGACTGCAAGCCACAGTGTCACGATGAAGTGCAAGAATGGTACTGAAGTCGTTTACCAATTCGAAGACGTCTTGTCTTGCGGCTGCACTGCTACCTGCACCCCACAACCACCAACTGTTACTCCCAGCCCAGAGGCACCAGTAACCACCACAACCATCCCGATCAAGACCACACCAACGACCACAGAGGAATCAGAGGAATCTGGCTCAGGATCTGGTTGGTACCCAACTATACCAGATGTTCCTATCGTAAGTACCATTACTCCTGAAAAAGAAACACCAACCACCACCACAACTACCACGACTGAAGAACCAGAAGAATCTGGATCTGGCGAAGAGGTTACTGTAACTATTCCAGAAGCACCAATTACCACTACCACCACCCCTGTAAAGACCACATCAACAACCACCACTACCACTACTGAAGAACCAGAAGAATCCGGCTCTGGATCTGGTGAAGAGGTTACTGTAACCATTCCGGAAGCACCAATTACCACTACCACCACCCCTGTAAAGACCACCCCAACAACCACGACTGAAGAACCAGAAGAATCCGGCTCTGGATCTGGTGAAGAGGTTACTGTAACCATTCCGGAAGCACCAGTTACCACTACCACCACCCCTGTAAAGACCACCCCAACAACCACCACTACTACTACAACAACCACGACTGAAGAACCAGAAGAATCCGGCTCTGGATCTGGTGAAGAGGTTACTGTAACCATTCCGGAAGCACCAGTTACCACTACCACCACCCCTGTAAAGACCACCCCAACAACCACCACCACTACTACAACAACCACTACTGCAGAACCAGAAGAATCCGGCTCTGGATCTGGTGAAGAGGTTACTGTAACCATTCCAGAAGCACCAGTTACTACAACTACTACACCAGAAAAGACCACTCCTACTACCACCACCGCAACAACAACAACCACTACTGAAGAACCTGAAGAATCTGGATCTGGTGACGTGGTCACTGTAACTATTCCTGAGGCCCCTACTACCACAACCACCACCCCTGAAAAGACCACCCCAACAACCACTACTACTTCCACTACTACCACCTCTACCACTACCGAAGAACCTGAAGAATCCGGTTCTGGATCGGGAGATGTGGTAACTGTAACCATTCCTGAAGCTCCAACAATTACTACTACCACTACTGAAAAGACCACTCCAACTACTACCACTCCAACAACCTCCACAACTACTACCACCCCAACAACCACTACTACTACTACCGCCCCAACAACTACCACCACTACTACCACTCCTACAACCACCACAACTACTACCACCCCAACAACAACCACTACTACTACCACAGTGCCGACAACTACTACTACTGAAGCAACGACCACAATCCCTTGCTACTGGAGCGACTGGATAAGCTCTGATACTTCCAAGCTGCCAGACAGAGATGACAATGAAACCTTTGCTCATATCAGATTATCTGGACACGAAATCTGCGAAAAGCCGCAGGACATTGAATGTCGACCAGTTGGACAAACGGTGGAAGATTTTGTCGAGTATCAGCAGTGGCAGGTGGTCAGTTGCGATGTCAATGAGGGTCTGTTGTGTCTCGGTTCCAGGCAAACAGTCCACCCGATTTGTGAAGATTACGAGATCAGGGTCTACTGCTGTCCGTCATCGCACAGTCCCGGGCATGGTGACGTATCATTGGTTCAGTCTCAAGTCCAGCACATCATCACCAACCTTGAAAACGGCCACGCACCATCGGAAAGCGAACTCCACAATGCATTCATAAACATGCAACACCATGAAAACGCCATAAACAGCGAGTTACAAACCTTGATTGAAGAAGTTAACAGTCGCAACGAACATCATCAAAGTGTAAGCTCTCAAGAACAGCACCAAATCCAACACCATATCCAAACTTTGGATCAGCAATTAGCTCAAGTAAAATTTTAGTTAGTTTGAAGATTTAGACTGATAACGCTTTGTACTTGCAAATCGAATAATTTATTTTGTTGAATTATCTTTAGGTCTATCTAATGGTCAATCTTCAAATATGGTAAGATTACCAATTACTATTAATTTAAGAGTTGGGTAGCCCGTACCAATTTTGTTTTTGGTTTTATAGTCTTGTCAATGGTCACATACAGTAAAAGTTGCTGAGAACAAAACAACTGACCATTTGTTGAGCTTTTAAAAGTTACGTATGGGAATTTGCCATCGTGGTACTGATTATTTTTCGCTTTCACGATTTAAAAGTGCCTTATGAAACTGTCAGTTCCAAATTTTATTTTATGACGTGTCGGTCATGGAAGTGTCCGGACTCCGGAATCATCTCGTTTCTTTTGATGATTTGAACTTTTATTGCCGGTCAGAGGACATCTTTCATCTCCATCTGATTTCTTCTCAGTAGAAAAAACAAAAAATGCAGAGTCTTTTCTTTTGCAGCAATCTCAAATGCAGCATGCTGCTGAGGCTGTTGTGCAGCAAGGCGTTTCTCACATGCACGACACGGAGGCCGTCGCTTCCCAGCAAGCCTACGAAGTGCTTCAAAACAATGTAGAACACAATGTTCAGCAATCGCAAAATATCCATACTGAACTACAAGTAAGGAGTTTTTTCCTAAGCCAGTCGTCTAAAATATGGGTAAAGTTTTCACTGCGGTGTGTTGGACCTTTTTCAGTAATAACTCTAAGAAAGAAAATCGGAAAAAGCACAGGGCAATGTTTCAAGCAATGTGTACGTAACGCATAGTGGCTGAATCTGACTTTCTTTTTGAATTCAAAACTAACATCTTTCTTCGCAGATTCGCTGCAGACTACGAGTACGCAGCTCTGTAGCACTCAAATAGCCGCATTTGCAAACTTGCTAAACCGGCAACAAGAAACGAGTTTCCGATACATAATTGGTTCAATGTTAGAGTTAGGGTAAAACCGTATCTATGTAATAAAGATCTGAAACGTGTATTTCGCAGGACTCAATCCACAAATTGATTCAGAGTCAGGAATTCAGCCACAACATCGAATTGGAACCAATAATGCATGACCTCCAGAATCTCGAACATTCTCAAAGTGACTTGATGCATCAGGTAAATTAGCTGCTCTGTTAGGGCATTTTAAATAAGTGTTTGACATCTGTATAGTGCATTGTATACTGCGTAAGGTTGAATTGAATTTGAATATACACTTATACACTAGTATATTTGCTGAAAGTTTTTCGGTCAATTCAAATTTAAAATTTTTTAAATTGCTATAAATTTAGATTTTTAATTTTGGTTTTCCCCACCCGAAACTTTGTTTGGTCCAGTTTGCATGTTGCAGTTGAGTGGCAAATGCCAATATCAATTCCTAAAAAAGCACCGAGTCCACGATTGTGATGAATTCAACTTAAATTTGCTCAAAAGTTTCGATGATTTGAATTTGCGAAACTTTTGAGAGCAATAAAAGTGATTTCAGATTTCGAAAAACCCGACCCGAACCACATAATGAATTTTGGGAGAACTTGTTTCGTTTGTAAAGGCCACAAATTGCTTCCGCAACCACGTGTAGAAGTGGCTTGAATCTGTCTCGTTCATTAAATTTTTAAAAAATTTTCGAAGACAAATAAATTTAGGTCTCCGAGCTGAGCTTAAGTCAGCTACTTCGATATTCAAGTTTTGAAGTAGCAAAAAATCAGTTTTGAGAGTTTTTACACTCAGTTTTTGTTAAGCTTGCTTTTTTAATGCTACTCTATTTTGTAAACATTTTGTTTTTTTAGTTGTCACAGCAATATGCAACTCTAAGAATTATTGGTATTTTTTTAGCTCTTTGTTAGCTGCAACAAGAAGTGGTATCACCTTTACAGTTTAATCATGATTGGTATCACCTTTAAAGTTTAATCATGATTATTTTCTAGGAGCAAGCTCAGCAAGCCGCGTTGCAGTCTTTGCAATCCAGCGAAAGCCATGAAGGCCTTGACAACGCTTTCGGCGTTCACATGCAACAAAGCCAGCACATTATCACCGGCAAACGATCAAATGATTTAGAAAGCGAAGTAGAAAACTTGGAGTAAAATAATTCCATCTTGTAGATTCCAATCAGCACTTCGGCACTGCTTTTTGATGAGACAAATATAGGGAGTGTGGATTTAAAAGAGGTGGAATTACTTCTTTGTGCGTAATTGCTCTTCAATTTGTTAAATGAACAACAATTTTTTATTACTACTTTTTACTTTTTCTCGGCCGGGTTTTTTAAAATATGTGTCTGCAATTGTGTGTCGTTGCAAAGTTTTTGATATATCGTTCTAAATGTTTTATAGGCCTATTCTGTTAACTTTACGATGCGTAGATGTAATATACTCTAATTTTAAAGCAGAAATGTCGTGTTTCATCCATGTGTATGAACCAAGCAGTGACGTAAAAGAGGCAAGAATTTCAAAGGGGACAATGAGTTAAAGTTATGAAGTCACAGAGGCAGAGCCATCAGCCACTAGAGGACTAAAGGGAGTCTAGGAGCTATGTCATGGAACAGTGTCCTCTCTAAATGCGCTAGAGGAACCATGCACTTTGCGTCTGTCTGACCCAAGCAAGGCACTTAATTGGCCCCCATGGAAAATAAGCGTCTTGTGTCCTCCAATGTACCGACAGCCAGCAACCTTTCGACTACAAGCCCGGCTATCTAAACCACTGAGCTATCGCATCCGTGTTTTCTCTTGTTGACAGATGACGTAACAATATGCTACAGGTTAACTTTATATCAGTTAGTCTCTAACATTTTAAAGTAAACAAAACGCTATTAAATCACTTTGGCCAACAAAACATTTTACGCTGGCATAAAGATATAAATATTTTGTTGCGTTATAAAAAGGAAATGTTAAAAGGTAGTGTCAGAAAAATTTAATACCGGAATTGTTGCTAGTGACATAAAACTTATAAACACAGAATCTTTACATTTATCTGGTAGAGAAAATTTGGTTTTCTGGAAAGATTTGGAAAGTTGAAAATAATAGAAAAGTATAAGTGAGATTGCTGGCACCGAGATAATCAGCAGGGAACTCCGTCAATGAAGCTGCTATTAGTTTCTTCTCTTTTATTTCTGCTCTTAATCTTGAACGTTCAAGGTAAGAATTTGCTAAAATCTGGACAATCATGTGGCAAATGTTTTCGCCGCATCTGAAAATTGACGTTAAAAGCAATGAAAAATCTTTAAAATTTTAGGCTCGGAAAAAAACGAAAGCTAGGTAAACTACCACTAAATTAATAGAAAATCGGAGAGTCTGCCAGTAAGCCTTTCTGTAGTACTTTGAAAGTTTAAAGCGGCTTGTTTGGACCGGTTGCGCCACCCATTCATCATCTACGTAACGTGCCTGGCCTCGCAACGGTCTCTACCCCTTCTCTTTCCTCTTTATCAATTATTCGAACAAGTATTCCAGCCATTAAGATTTTCTTACATCCTGTGTGTGTGTTGAAGCTATTTCCTTATGAGAGGCTGCGAAAACCACAAATGCCATTCTGAAAAGACTGGCAAGGTCGTCGAGTCTGCAGCCTCTCATAATTAAACTAACACAACAAAATTAATTTCTAGTAAACAATATTTGAGATAACATAGATTTCTACAATTCAGAAGTTGCATAGCAGATTTAAAATTTAAACTTTTTTCACTTCTGTGAGGTAGCACTTCCTCACCTATCTGCTATCCAGGGCCTATGAGAGGGAGGTTCAGGGGGTACATCGTACCCGGACCCGGGCCTAGGGGGGCCCGGAAGAGTTCAGGTTCCCGTTAAGTTTTTTTGGTCTTCACCTAATTTTGGGCAAAAAATCGTACTAAATTTCAGTAAAGACCTTTTTTTTTTTTTGGTCTTCACCCAATTTTTCGCAGAAAATCAGAATAAAAAATTTTGCGCAAATTTGGTGCCGAAGAGATTTGGGGGCCCGGCATCGACCTTCGTACCCCCTGGAAAAATTTCTCTCTGAGGCCCTGCTGCTATCCCATTAGGCTAGTGTTTCATCAGCATCTGAATTCACACATAGCCTATCCTGGCAGCCCACCCGAACCTTCAAACCACACACGAGGGCAATTTCTGCACTTGCCATCGTACCCTTTTCTCAGATTACTCTGATCAAAGTCTGATAACAAGGTCACCAGAAAGAGGATTCTCGACCAGATTCACACTGGCACTCCACTTAGCTCAACCGCATCACTAAGCATGGGCACCATATATGACACCACATTAGCAATTTCTATATCTAAATTTCTATATCTAAATTTCTATATAGAAATTGCTAACGTTGAAATTGCTAATAAAATCAAAAATTCTAAAATTGTTGCCAAAAAAAAACAAAAACAGTAAAACACACAATCGAAAATAATGTCTTGCAGAAGGCTAACGGTACTGTAAATTTTAACATAGGCAATTTTTTTTGCTTAGTTATTAAAAAAATTGAGGTAATGAACCAGAGATATGAAAAAGGATTATTTTGTTTAGAAGTTTAAAGTATTGCAATTTTGAGTTTTTCGGAGAACGTGCTTGATCTTTTGTTGGTATAATTCAGTAATCGAGTTGGGAGTTTGTTCCACAGTTTGGTTCCACATATTTGAATTGATCTTTGAGTAAGTTTTTTGTTGACTTTGGGTGAATAACAACTTCCTTTTTTTTAAATTTCTCGTTGCGTAGTTATAAAAGTTTGATGCGGGTGTAAAATAGTTTCGAAACGGTGTTGGCAGCGTTTTATTTTTGAATTTACACTTAAATTTTAGTGTTTCAAGATTTTGTATATCCTCTATTTTTAATGTATTCAATTTGCTATACAAGGAAGAAAGTTTTACTTTTTGTTTGTAGGTTTTGGACAAGATACGAATAAGTCGATTTTGCTGAACTTGAGCTTTATTGATTTAAGTAGCTGGTGCGTTTCCCCAGCTTGCAATGGCATATTGTAGATGGGAGTATGCAATACAATAATAAACTTGCTTTAAAAGTTTCGGAGTTAAAGTCGCAGTCTATACATGATTCCTCCGGCTATGTGTTAGCTTTATGGAGACATATTGCAAATGCTCAGCTCAGTTCAAATTTTCGTCGAAAATTATTCCTAAATACTTGGTTGAAGGTTTTGGAAACAATTTTTTACCATCTATGTGTAAAACAAAGTCATGCTGTTGGGGTTTGTTTTTGTTTGAGTACAACATGCAATGTGTTTTGTCAAAGTTCATAGAAAGTTTATTACTAGCTACTTATGATTTCACATTTTTCAATTTTTTTTCAGTTTTTGCTCCAAGAGTATGTTTCGATTTTTCGTGGCATATTAGTACTGCGTCATCTGCGTACAAAGCCATTTTTGAGTCAGTGCAAGTTGGTAAGTCATTTACATACACAAGGAATAAAAAAGGGCCTAGAATACTTCCTTGTGGAATACGCAGGTTATTGGAATCATAGATGAGCAATAATTGTCGTTAGCAGAGATATACTACTTTCGATTACTTTAGTACGATCCAAAAAGTTGAGGGGGTTGGCCTCTCAGTCTACAATGCTCTAATTTATGTAATAAAATTTTGTGATTAACTGAATCAAACTCTTTCCTAATCTCAATAAATGTACTACTCACAATATTGTTTTTGTCTCTTAGATCTAGTACAGTTTCAATGTAATCAAGGATAAGAAGGTTAGTGGAATGTTTTTTTCTGAACTCAAATTGATGATTTGTAAATAAATTAAATTTCTCCCAGTATGCAATTAGTCTTTTATGGAGTTGAGTCTCAAATACTTTGTTAATGGGTGATAGGATTGATATGGGTCGGTAATTACCAACTTCAGTTTTATTACCGCTTTTGTTTAAAGGAACCACTTTTGCAATTTTTAGTTGGTCCGGGAAATATCCTTTTTCAATAGCGCAGATTTTTTATATCCTTTTTTTATAATATCCTTTTTCAATACAGTAGAATGGTAGGTCAGTGGCCTGATTCGGCACTTAACCAGAATTTTGGTTTAAGGAGAAGGCTTAAACCAATAGTTAAAAAGCGGATAATTATGTTTAAAATGGGAGACAAATGCGAGCAACGTAGTGCAACTGAAACGTATCACAGAAGGGCGAAGCCCCCAACCGCTAGGTGAGGTTTTGGAAAAAAAAGCCTCTTTAATGCCGTTGGGTCACATTTTGCACGAGTTCAGAGCCGTTTGAAAGAACTAGATTTTTAACATTTGATAGCTAATTGAAAAAATTAAATTGATCAATCCTCGTTTTACTTGCAATTTAATTCCCAAACACGTTTAAAACCTTGCATTTTGGTCTTAAATT
Source organism: Trididemnum nubilum (assembly GCA_963965965.1). Classification (NCBI taxonomy): domain Eukaryota; kingdom Metazoa; phylum Chordata; class Ascidiacea; order Aplousobranchia; family Didemnidae; genus Trididemnum; species Trididemnum nubilum. Next base: position 36,219,269 of record OZ014490.1, read on the forward strand.
TTGTAAGTGGTTTGGCCCAGATAGGAGAAAGTAAGGCACAATGCCCCCTGCAATGTTTCAGCAGCAACTAATAATCCCCTCGAAAATTTTCCTTAGAGATTTTTGTTTTGTCATGAAAATAATCAGTTATAGGAGTACATGTACGGCCAGTGGGCCCAGTCCCCTCTCACATTCAATTATTTACTCAAAAAACAGTTCCCCCAATTAATTTTTTTCAAAAGTATTTTGTCAAGTAAAAACTGGGGAAGGGGAGGTGAATTGTTATTGAAAAATGGTAAGTTACAATAGATAGTTACGCCTACTAACCATGCTATTACCCGGGTCGGATTTACATGGCGCGGGCCGCTGGCGCTTTGAGGATTTTCGCGCAACATCTACCTGCTGAATATAGGTGAAGACCAAAAAAAGTCTTGCTATCTGAGCGCAGGGCCCTGGAACTATGCTATACGGTAAATCCAGCCCTGGTTATTGCATTACGTACATAAAAGGGTTAGATGAGGGCCGGAGGTTGCAATGTTTAAGATAAAAACTTTTAATTTTACCCGGATTATACATTTTAAATGTTGGCAAAAATTAAATTGAGGGGGCTTGGGCCCCCTGGTTGTCAATATCATTGTTAATTACTGCAGTATGAGTGTACTGTTGTACGCGAAAATGCTAAAAAAAACTGAAGCTGAAGAAACAATAGGCTTTTTCGGCGCATTTTTAACATTGGTGGCATTTTAATTGGGGGGAGGGGCAGGCTCCCTGCCCCCCTTTTGGCTAGGCCTATGTTTGTGGTGGTTAAGAATAAACAAATGAATGAATGATTGAAATCCCGAAGCCGCCCTGTATTAACATTTAGCCCGACCTATAGTCCCGCTCAAACGCCTAGTTAAATCAGAAAAAATAGTGATTTACTTCTTTGAGCACTGCTCCAAAACGTGTGTGAATAATACTTGGAGATCACCAAAGCGCTATTTTATCTGAGGTATTATATAATTTCACTTGCTAGCATGGCAGACGAAACCAATGTCTTTCACACAACTATCGTGCCAGAGCAAGCCAAGCATTTTTAAAATGATAAAAAAGAAATTTCTGAAAGGTTTTCCCAAGTCTGGTGTTGAAACGATAAACTTGAATTCGATTTCCGCTCAACCTACCGTTTGGTTGAAACCAACAAGAGCCCGGCGGAGCACTGAAGTCTTGCTCTGCTTTCTAAAAGACTTCACTCCTTGGTAATTGATTGATTCAGAAAACAGTTGTCCTGTTTTATTCGTTGTATCACAGTTAGTAATATTGCAGTAAAATTCCATGTCAAACAGAATATTCAAAAATTAAAAAAGCAATGTAAATTCAACCGAGGTCTCTGCTAACCGTGAAAAATTAAACGATCCTTCTTGCATCGCAAAATTAACAAACTGAATGTGCTCGAAGGAAGTCCAAGAACCAACGAAAGATTATGTGCAAAACTGCAGCTGAACAAAGCTGTTTGTGATTGGTTGCTTTTAGCAGCTGCAACTAAAACAAATCAAGCAACAGATAAATGTGAACAAAAGGTCAAGGGTTTGCGTCCAGCATATGACAAAAATAAATAACTATACAATCTGAACTAAAAAACTTTTTCAAAGCCGTTTCTGGTTCAACGTTAGACTCTGAAAATTGGTAATAACAGAGAAAGGCTTCTTCCTTGACGTTCAGCATGAAAAGAGGCAGTTTGTAGTTTATAGAGTCTCGTGGTAGACATGCGCCGCTTGATGCTAAACTTGCTTTGCTGTATCCTGGCTGTTGGTAGATCAAGACTGCAAAAAGAATCACAATGCGCAAACAATTTTTTATTTATCTAGTGTTTTGCAACCACTGCACGATCCTTAATATTTCGTAGTTTTGATCTGGTCGTAATTTCTTTGTTTCACAATCAAACACCTGCAAATTTTGACGTGATAGACATTGAAACACAGGCTTGTATTTCGAGAGCGAACTACACCCCAAGTCTGAATTGAGTTGAAATTTAATGCGCTGGCAAAAATAAAGAGTGATTTTATTCTGACTTGAAACTTGTGTTTCCTAAGTTTGAGTTTGAAACATTAACCTCGTATAAGCTTGTTGCTTCCAATGTTTATCAGCACTTTAAAGTTTCGCTCAAGTTCGCTCCCGTGACATCACATACTGCATAATTATGTGTGATCACATCTATAATTTCCAAGTCGGCTTCGCCGGGAGATAGCGAAGTTACCTTTCGGTCTTCGAGTCAAGCTGCCACTTGCCCACCTGTCTACCACACACGGTGGAGGCTTCTCGCTGTCCCTTTCAATTCTGAGGAACAAGCCAGGAAGCTGTCCATACCAATTTTTATAGGCTTGGTTTTATCCCGACCGGGAATTGAACTCGAGTCCAACTTAACATTTGCATTTGTAATACAGATCTTATTCCCAAGGTGGAAAGTTTTTGATTTTCTTTGCTATATTTGATTTTCGGTAGGTGTCCTTCATCGCTAGCTTTCACTTCGTCGGTTTTGAACAAAATAAACTACAAACCTGAAAGTGGTGCATGGGTGCGAAGCATGCTCGAGGTAGTCAGGATCCCAAAAAGACGTCATAATAACCTGACAAAGTCGCTAATTTCGAGCAATTTTAGTGCCATTATCGAACGTAAATTGATGCAAGTCATTTTATTGCAGCTGAAAGTTTTGCATCGAGTCGAAGCAACAGCACTATGACGTCATAATGAAGTGACAAATATGCTTATTTCAAACGATTCCAATGCAATGATCTATGAAAATTTCCATCAATGTCTTTGTCATGACTTAAAGTTTTCAAGTCCAGTCGCCTTGCCGCTCCCACTTGAGATGCTTTTTAGGACGTTATAGGACATTTGCTGAACGTTTTTATGGTATTGATCATAAAAACTTTAAAATAGTAAATCGGCTCGAAGTAGTCATCACTCCATTATGACGTCACAATGTTTTTAACAAGTTTGCTATTTTTAAGGGATTCTGAAGCAATTGATGAGCTGACTACAAAAAGTTCCTAAGTCACAAAATAACAGTTTCGAGATATCAGTGTTTGCAGTTTTTCTATATTAATTAAAATCTGTACCCTGAGCAATTTTCTTTTTGGGTTGCATATTTCTGGGTGTGATGTTACAATTGTGCAAGCCCAATATCACATCTTGGCTAATCTGCATATTTGAGATATTAAAAAAAAATTTTTAGACTTGAGTATTTTTTTGCTCACATGTGACTTAGATGTTTTTTTCTCTGAACAATTTTATGCTATTAACTCCACTTGCTTAATTTTTGAAAAAATCAGGGCTTTTTTTCTACTTTAGCAGGGGAAATGTTTATATTTTAGTTGAAAATTCTGTTTTTTGACTGCGCGAACAGTTTAGTCTTCATGACAGCGGTAAACGAAACGGTACATCTGGGCTCGATTCTAGGGTCGGCCAAAAACCTGGTGCTGTTTCTTCTTCGGCTCGCCATTGGTTCAGCGTTTTCCAGGTGCGTAATTGCGTTGTTTTGGCGCTAAATAGCGCAGATAGGCGCCGAAAATTTCGTGGCATGCTTTGGCGTATTAAACAAGTGTATTTCGTCATAAATTATAAGTTTTTGCTTGGTCTCGGTATTTATTCAAATTTCAATAGGTTAAAGAGTCTGCTAGAATAGTTCAGGCATATGGAATATATTCAGTAAGCCTACGTTTGGGCTGTATGCATAAGCGTAGCCAGGATTTTTAATTGGGAGGAGGGCCAAACCAAAAATAGCATGTAATGACGGCATTAAAATTTTTCGAAAATGGAAGGAACTTTTTGTGGAACAAAGATATTGTAGATCGGAAGATCAGAAGCCGTAGCCTCTCTTTTGCACCTAACCAGGATTTTGCTATATAGTGAGAGGGTTTAAACCCAAAACAAAAAGCACAAATGTCTAAACTGGGAGATGTGTTGAGTAAACTAGTGTAACTTAAACGTATCACAGATGGACAGACGGGGGTGTGGGGGCGAAACCCCCAGACGCTCGGTGATTTTTTGTAAAAACTAGCTATATTAATGTCATTGGAACGCACTTCGCCATAGGTGGGCAAGTTAATGCAAAACGTTAGCTTCGTTAACCACTGCTCCGTTTACAAACTTCGTACCTCCGTTAAACTTAATTCGTTGTTTTCAGCTTTAATTAGCGGAAGTTAATGAAAGTCCGTTAATTCGTCAACATTTTGAGTGTAATTTACATTTCGTTTTATTCACTCACTTCTAGAACACGTAATGGCACTGTTGAGCTGGTTATAAGGAAAAATTTACTGCTGTGGTGATCTTTTTATGTTTTGGAAGTTACATTTTACAGTCTAATTTAATTTCAAGATAAAAATACGTTCATATGCATTAATGAGGCCGCGATCGGAAAATGTTTGGAAGTTGCGAACAGCAATATAATTAATAGACTTATGAGGCTGCAGCTTATTATTTGCCATAAAAAAGAGCTGCTTTCTTCGCTTTTTCTTCTGTAAAACTCTTGTTAATACGCAACAAGTGTCACCAGAGCAAACTGGTTTGTACCTGTACAATGAAAGAATGAATGGTGCGAGAAATTAACGATGAAAACCTTGACGTAAGTTAACGAAACTTAACGTAAGTTAATTTAGTCCGTTAACATAAGAACTTTGTAACGAATTAACTAGCTAACAAAAAACAGTTAGCTTTGTTATTAACGGATTAACGATTAACGAATTTTTGCTCACCTATTCATTTCGCACGTGCTCAGAGCCATTTGAAAGAAATAGGTTTTTAATATTTTTCAAAGCCAATTAAAAAAATTAAATTGTTTGTAGTGACCTGGCGACCATATGTCGTGTGAAGTGTTTGGTCATGGGAACCTAAGCTGCTGTTATTCAGTGAATCATGTACTTCCTTGGCTCACACGGATAACATTGAGCTGGTATCACTTGGCCGGATATTTCACAATGTCTACGTACTGTTTTTGTTTGTGCTTTAGTGTATAAACGCTACTTTCGCATAATAAACATCTCACTAATTCATAAAGAGGAAATCTCCGCTTGACGTCCGAGCCTAGAACTCACGTGCTCCCCCACATGTTCAATCCTTCTTTTACTTGAGACTTAAGTCCAAAACACGTTTAAAATCTTGGATTTTGGGGTTAAAATTTGTAAGTGATTTGGCCCAGGTAGGGAAAAGTAAAGTACATTACCTTGAGCAATGTTTTAGCAGTGAATAATAATCCATTCGAAAATTTTCCTTAGAGATTTTTGTTTTATCATAAAAATAACCAGTTTTGTCATAAAAAAAAAGTAGAAGTACATGTACGACTAGGGGTCCTAGGCTACCTCAATTCAAATTTAATGATTTGTTCAGCGAGCATTTCTTCTAGCTGATTTTTTTTCAAGAGTATTTGTCGCATAAAAACTGGCGAGGTGGAGGTGGATTGTTATTTAAAATGGTACAATAGATGGTTACGCCTACTAGCCATGTTATTGCCCAGGTCAGATTTACATTGCGCGGGCCCCTGGCACGTTGGGGATTTTCGCAACATCTTTCTGCAAAGTATAGGTGAAGACCAAAAAAAGTCTAACCATCTGGGCGCGGAGCCCCAGGCACTGTGCCATATGGTAAATCCGGCCCTGGTTATTGTATTACGTCCATAAAAAGGTTAGACGAGGGCCTGAGATAACAAATTTTAGGGCAAAAAATTTCAATTTCTCCCGGGTTAAACTATGAAATTGGTTGGCAAAAATAGAATTGAGGGGGCCCAGGGCCCTTGGTCGTCAATATTATTTGCAAAATGCTGAAAGAAAGCGTTGTACGCGAAAAATGATAAAAGAAACTGAAACAATAAACTTTTTTGTCACATTTTTTTCATGAAGATGATCTTTTAACTGGAGGGGGGAGCAGGGCTCCCTGGCCTCCCTCCCTGGCTACGCCGATGGCTGTATGTACTGTACTTTTGCTACTGCTTCTACTTCCAGCGCAAACGTTTTTGTTTTGTAACAGTAATTCTGCATTGAAAAATGAGAAATTAACTAAAATTCTATAAATTTCAAACTTATCAACTCAGTCTGTAGGCCATGCATGTATGGCAAAGCTATTAAGGCCAACTTGTAACCTAAACTAACTGTAAAATAACCCAAATAATCTTAGATATTTACTGATAGCAAAAACAACTTTTGCCGCTGACTTTACCCACCCTATCTGCTTACCGTGTCCATGAGTAAGACAAGCAGTTTTGCTAACCCGAGCATTTCAGCAAAAGCCATGGCCTGAAAAACTAATTTACCCTCTATCGGCAGCGTGGCCGAATGGGTTAAGGCGTCGTTTTTTCGACGACCATCTCGATCGAATGGTCTGGGTCAATCCGCACCTTGGTCACCTTGTTGCGCCATTGGATAAGACGCTTTTCGATATTGTCTCTGCTTGGTGGCTTCGAATAAGCAGCAAATTCAGTGGACAAGAATTCGAAGAAATCCACGGGAACATTGGATCATCGGAAACTTCTAAGCAGGTGCGGATTCCTCCAATCACGAAGTAGTCGTTGTAATAAAAAGTATGCGGATCATACCACAAGTTAGCGTCTGACGCTGTCCGGTGACAAGAGGATAAATATGCGCCAAAACAGCAGTGGCAAAAGTATATATCAAATCGACGTGATCGAGATGCTGTTGTAACGTCACAATGCATTGGCATTTTTTTATTATTTTGTATTGTTACTTGCCAGACGTTTTTAGTCCTTGTGTTGAATAAATGAAACAGCAAAACTGAAAATGGTAAATCGGTTCAAAATACTCATGACTGTATTATGACACCATATTGAACTGACAAAAATGCATATCTTGACGAACGAACAAAGCTATCAATCATCAATTTCATCAATATCTTTGTTACGATTGAAAGTTTCATGTGTCAAGTCAAAGTGGCGTCCCCTTCCAGAGACTTTTTGTGACGTCATAATGCATTTATGGTTTAAGTAAATTCATATTTGATGCATTGATGCACAGGGCTGGACAGCTCTGTTTCGAGCTTCTAGCTCTCATCAGCAGCCCTCAGCACATCTAAACCAAAGGTATTCCCCAGCCACCTCTCAGCCAAACTGGACAAACCTTAACGGCTTGTACAGTGGCAGATGCTTTATAGAGAACAAACGACTCTTCACTTGCAGTACTTCACAAAAAAAAGTGAAAAATCGCTGGGCTCTTGTATTAAGGACAGCCTTAAGCTATCTTTAACGCAAGGCTCCCCTCTGCATGACCACGGAAATCAAAACTCAAAAAGCTTGACGTCCTTCAGTTTTGATTTCCGTGGGTACGCAGATTGGAGCTCTTGTATTCAGGATAGCTTATGGCTGTCCTTAATACAAGAGCCCAGCAATTTTTCACGTTCTTTTATAAAGTACCACAAGTGAAAAGTCGTTTAATTCGTATAAATCCTTTCCCACTGCTAACGCGCTTAAGGTTCGTCCACTTTAGCTAATAGGTAGCTGTGGAATACCTTTGGTTAAATACGCAGAGGGCTGCTAATGCAAGCAAAAAGCTCGAAACAGCACTGTGTATCAAAGACTTGAGCTGCTTGCGGCTGCAGAGTTGGTGGTTAATAATGCCACCTAATTGCCAGAGAAAGTCGTTCTGACTTCTTGGGAGTCGACCACGATGGATGCCAAGATTTTTTAAGAATTGATGCAATGTTGATTGATTTTCTAGTGCTGACATTGACGATATTAATTGACAAAACTGAAAGTGTAAACTTGGCTGGAAGTAGTTGGAACTCTATTGTGACGTCATAATGTTGTTTCACAAATTTCTGGCTGTAAGGGATATTAGAACAATTATTCATTCATCATAAATCATGTCGAGGTATTCGATCGTTTCATGTCAAAGTTTTGCACCTACCGAAGTGGTCGGGATGTTGTTGTGATGTCATAATAAATTAGCATTTTTCCGATATTTATAATAATACTTGCTGTTGAATAGTATTAAATTCTATTTTTGTTTTTATTTTTGCTGTTGAACAGAAATTTTATTTTTGCTTGGCATTGCCTTCGGCGTTATGAATGATTGACAAGTTAAAATAAACGATGATGATGTTTTTGTCTTAAACTTTTATCCGCAGTGAACATATTTGATATTTATTATAAATGATCGATAGTACTTCTACATAGCTTGGAATTATCATTTTTGTTAACGTGATTATAGCGTCATAGTACACTCCTGTATGCTTCAAACCAATTTAGGGTAGCACTTCCGGGTTTGTTCAAACCAATGACATAAAACAACTCAAACTTAGGCATCAACCAAAAATGTCGAAAAACATAATAAGCTTATTCATTATTATGACATCACAGCAGCGACTCGATCAGTTCGACTGACGTGAAACTTTTAAGCAGCAAGAAATATCTTGATATCATTTATGATCAATAACTTGCTATCTAAAATTGCTTGAAATTATCAAATTTGTTCAACGACATTTTGACGTCATTACAAAGTCTCGACTACTTCGAGCAATTTTTCCATGTCCAATTTCGTTACTAAAATAGCTGTTTATCAACAGAGCATCAATTAGTAGGAATTTAGGTAAACCGTAAATGCATTATGACGTCACAACAGCATTTCGACCTCTTTCGAAACTATATGAAACCTTTAACTGCAATGAATCCTTAGATACCAGTATAGTTAAATATCGATAACTGATATAAGTAACACTTGGAATAAGCTATGTCGTAAAATCATTATGACGTCACAGTATTTTCCTGACTAATTCAAACCGATACCTTAAGGTTTGTTACTTAATTTCTTCAATACAAGCACGAAAATGCTGTTCAACAGCAAACATTAATATAAATTTTGGAAAAATGCTAATTCATTATGACATCACAACAACATCCCGACCACTTCGGTTGTGGCAAAACTTTGACATGAAACAATCGAATACCTTGACATGAATATCCCCTAAAATCAGAAATTTGTGAAACAACATTATGACGTCACAATAGAGTCGCGACAACTTCCAGCCAATTTTACACCTTCAGCACAGTATAAATATCATACAGTAGGTTCACTCCAAGCAAAAACCATTGTGACGTGTGTCCGCATTTTTTGAGAGCCAAGCAAAACTTTGGAGTCAAATTGACGTCATAATAGTGACATCGTGAGCGGATGCGAGTTTTGTCAAATGATAGCAATTGTTTTGAAATTTTATGAATTTTGTCTCTACCTGACGGAATTCAGTCCTTCCCCTTTTTTTACGGCCCAAATTAGTGAAGAGCAGCATTTTTCACAACTGTCATACTCCTGACGTAACTTGACGTAGCTTTCGTTGTGCTTTTCGGATCAAAATAAAATTGGTACCAATAAATCCGTTTAAGCTCTGGCTTTGATTCGCTCCATTTGTTACGTCACTTGTGTATGACGTCACAAAGTCACAAGCATAAATATAACCCAAAATTGGAACTTTTCGTTCTTTCGGTAACTTTAGTTATGGGGGGTTTTGCTCGCGTTTGACACCCAAGAGTTTTGTTTTGCCCGGAATTTGCTCTGTATCGTCAACTAGCTGTCCTGCAATTTTTGTTTTAATTGCTGAAGGATTTACGAAAATATCATTCTTGGTTTGCGTCACATGGTCAAGTAATAACGATAAATGTAGCATTTAATAGCCGTCGTGCTTTACCTGATACAACTTAATTGTTACATCAGTGCTTTTAAGTTGAAGCTGGCTGTTCCTAAATTTTCACCTATTTTCAGCCTCATTTGTTCTCAATTTTATTGGAGAATAAAGTGACATAAATTTATTCTTGCTTAGGTGAAAATTAAATTATCTTTTGGCATTTGAAAGTCAGCGACTTCATTTTAGACGAATCAACAATAGCAGTACAGAAAAAGTTTTTTAAAAGTCTGCTGATAGTTTACAAATTCGGTGTACCAGCCTGTGTTCTTTATTATTATTATTTGTTTTATGCTAAAGCTGGAATGTTCGTAATTTTTTCCTAAATTTTGAGCAAAAATGAGCTTCATGCGGCAAAAATGAGCTTCGTGTCACCACCTGAACCACCTTCGCACAGTTTTAAAGCCATTTGCAAGAGCTAAATTGCCAACTGTCGAAAGTCAATTAAAAGAATTAAATTAAATTATCACGGAGCACTGCAGCTATATCGCAACAGTGCGTGTGAACAGGTTTTAGTGAATTTTCGCACAGCTAGGTTAAAAATACACTCTTCGAGAAAGAGTTGCATTTTCTACTCCAAAGTTGATTTTGGTGGTATTCTTTCAATTTAACAGAACAACAACAACCTGTACACGCAACAACAAAATACAAGCGGTGGAATCTTCAAGCTTGAGAAATAAAATAATTAAATTTATAAAGTTATTTCTATGCAGCTGAAGTGCTGTTTCGAACTAAAAAATGCTGTTTCGAACCAAAAGACGTCAATCAAGTCCCTGACTAATGACAATGACGTAACAATTAAGTTGTATCAGGTAAAGCACGACGGCTATTAAATGCTACATTTATCGTTATTACTTGACCATGTGACGCAAACCAAGAATGATATTTTCGTAAATCCTTCAGCAATTAAAACAAAAATTGCAGAACAGCTAGTTGACGATACAGAGCAAATTCCGGGCAAAACAAAACTCTTGGGTGTCAAACGCGAGCAAAACCCCCCATAACTAAAGTTACCGAAAGAACGAAAAGTTCCAATTTTGGGTTATATTTATGCTTGTGACTTTGTGATGTCATACACAAGTGACGTAACAAATGGAGCGAATCAAAGCCAGAGCTTAAACGGATTTATTGGTACCAATTTTATTTTGATCCGAAAAGCACAACGAAAGCTACGTCAAGTTACGTCAGGAGTATGACAGTTGTGAAAAATGCTGCTCTTCACTAATTTGGGCCGTAAAAAAAGGGGAAGGACTGAATTCCGTCAGGTAGAGACAAAATTCATAAAATTTCAAAACAATTGCTATCATTTGACAAAACTCGCATCCGCTCACGATGTCACTATTATGACGTCAATTTGACTCCAAAGTTTTGCTTGGCTCTCAAAAAATGCGGACACACGTCACAATGGTTTTTGCTTGGAGTGAACCTACTGTATGATATTTATACTGTGCTTTCAGTTTTGTTAATTAATATCGTCAATTACCACGCTTGCATGCAATCGATTCAAAAGGTAAATCAATTTATCTTTTTGTTTCTTTATTTTACGGTACTTTTTTTGCTCTTTTTCTGTATAATAAAGAAACAATGGATAAAATCGATCTAACTTTTGAATCGATTGCCTGTAACGGCATTAAATGTCAGCACTAGAAAATCAATCAACAGTGCATCAATTACTATGAATTTACTTAAACCGTAAATGCATTATGACGTTACAAAAACGTCTCGGGGAAGGGACGCCACTTCGACTTAATACATGAAATTTTCAATCATAACAAAGATATTGATGAAATTTATGATTGATAAGTTGTTAGAGTCATCGAAATATGCATTTTGTCACTTCATTATAATTTCATAATATAGTCACGACTACTTCGAACCAATTGACCATTTTCAAGCTCGTTTTATTTATTCAATATGAGCACTAAAAAGCTGTTTAGTGGTAAGCATTAATACAAAATAAAAATAAAGCTGTCAATGCATTGTGACGTCACAACAGCGTCTCGATCGCGTCGACTTGTGCAATATTGTCAACCGCTTCGAAAAGACCTTGCATCGATCTCCAATCATTAATTGCACTGAGGTCGCTTGAAATCAGGGTATTTGTCCGGTTATTATGACGTCATAATGGCATCAAAGCAACTTCGAGCGCGCCTTGATCTGATACACCACTTTCAGGTTTGTAGTTTATTTCATATCTTGCGGGAAAAGCGAAAACTAGCGATGAAGATAACCTAACGAAAAACAAAATATAAAATTAGAAAATACTTAAGCGCCTCTAGTTTTGAAAAGTTTGCATGTTTACTTTGTATTGACGGCCAGGAAAACGGTGGCCAGTGATTAAAATCATAGATACAAAATTGGCAGAGTGAAGCTACTGTATGTTCTCTATACTGTGCTACAGCATAAGATATATAAAGAGCACACCAAAGTCCCACACCGTGAGTGTATCGGAATAGCAAAGCTTACTTAATCAATTACACCTGTTTCAGCATCATCTATTGCGAAACGTGCCGCTTTGCCGTTTCACCTTATTTACATATTATTTTCGCACTGTTTTGGTTTTTGTAATTGTTGCAAAGTTATTTTGGCCAATCACCTTTTTTGTTAATTTTGTGCACTGCCTTTTCTAAATTACGTACGTCACACTCACGTGGCACTTTGGCCTGTCTCGCGAGCGTTGGTAGCTTTTAGTTTTCGGATTTTTAGTTGTGCATCAAACAGCTCACATTTTTTATCTTATATTTGGAATTTTAATTTTGGAACAAGTTTATGTTACCGGCAAAAATCTAGATTATTTTCTGTTGCCAGTTTGTTTCTGTTTTAAATAAAATCTGATTAAATACAGTTCGCTGTATATTAGAGTTACTGAGTGCAGCCACGTCTGAAAAGTCTACGCAGGGCCAATAAGCCGGAGTCAAGCTGCGCAGCGAATACCCGTGTGGCTCCCCTGGGATATGATCCAACTTCCGAGTTGGAACAACACCCACATAATAAAAAAAAATATTCAGGCTATCCGTATGTTAATTCAAGAAGCAAAGCACAAAGTTCAGAAGTTAACGTAAACAGAGCGAAAAAAAAGCAAAAAAAAACAAGAATCAAAAGACACACCTGATGAGCCCTGGCAATATACTTCAAATCAAACACTTCAAACTGATAATTTAGTAATGTTACAAAACGAAATAGCTGGACCATTTATGTAAGGTTAGTATAGTCTGTAGCGTATCGAAAATGCCATTTTTTATGACAGGTAAGTCATCGGTAACATTTTACGACAGGTAAGTCAGGTAAGTCTTCGGTAACTCCACAAAAATAAATTAGATTCAATTCTAGATTTACCTAGTCACTACAGTAAGTTTTTCGAGTTGACATTTTATTTCTAAGAGTCAGAAAGCTGCAGTAGAATGATACCATTATAGTCTTTTTCGCGATACCGGAACCTACTAATTTTTAATACGACCATTATAAGACAAAATACAGCAATAAGCTTCCAAAAAAGCATGGAACCAATTTTTCAAATGGATCAAAAATAATGTTTTTTTGTTTTCAACTTTTCAGAAGAAAAAACAGGATATTGACAACAAGAAAATGAGGTAATTGCATTTATTACCGAGCCTATAAACATCTTCTACAAAAGACAGGGTAAAACACAAGTGAATGAGCAAACGCGACGCCTTTCGACCTTGCTTAAAGGCGGTGAATCATCCAGCCAATTCCAGTGGTTTACAATAGCTAAAATTGAACTATAATTTTTGATATTATTTGTTTTAATTTTGGGACTGCGGTTGCAAAGATATTCAACAAATACAAAAAGATATCCCCCGAAAAATTTTTTTGGAAACTCTGAGTTTTGTTCTTCCCGCCAAAACCACAGTAGGCCTAATGGTTTAGAGAACTGTGGTAGGCCTAATTGTTTAGAGATAGTTTATTTCTAAACAGTTTATTTCTAAATGGTTTTGGTCAAATTAGGCCTAACTAATCTCTAAACTATTAGGCCTAATAGTTTAGAGATAGTTAGGCCTAATAGTTCAATAAAATTACAGTAGGCCTAATAGTTTAGAGAACTGTGGTTTTGGCGGGAAAAACAAAACTCAGAGTTTCCAAAAACTTTTTTCAGGGGATATCTTTTTGTATTTGTTGAATATCTTTTCAAACGCAGCCCCAAAATCAAAATAAAAAATATCAAAAATTATAGTTCAATTTTAGCTATTGTAAACCACCGGAATTGGCTGGATGATTCACCGCCTTTGATAACAGGAAAGGGCTACGAACAAAAAATCGATTAATGAGACTACCAAATCAACTGAAGGCGAAAATGAATAAACTTTTATCAACTAGGCGAGCGACTGTGTAATTTTGGACAAACAGGCAGCAGTAGCTAGGAAGTCGTAAAGTTTCTTGAAAAAAAAGGAGAAGCAGTTTTACTTAAACAGGATGCATATTGATATTTTCTTTTTGGAATTTGTCATACGTTTATTTGGAAAGCACTTTCCAAAATTTTATATCGTGCTTTTACCAGACTTAAAAAGAAAAGCTTTTTCAAAATACCGAAATTTATAAAAATCCTAACTAATTCTGCAGGCTAACTAATTCTAGGGAACTAACTAACTAATTCTAACTAACTAATCCTAACTAATTCTAGGGAACGGGCCAGGAGGGCCCGCGCCTAACTGAAATGCCACTAATGATAAAAATAATGAAAATGCCTATTGTTTGTTTAGTTTTATCTTCTTTTTGCAGTTTCGCATACAACATAGTAATTAACAATAATATTAATATTGACAACTAGGGGGTCGTTCAGTCAAAACTTTTGCCAACCAATTTAAGTATATAACCCGGTAGAAGTTCAGGAGTTTTTTCCAATAAGTTTCAACCTCAAGCCTTCATCAACCTTTGCATGAAATTAATGCAAAAACATTACTAGTAACCATATCTATTGTACCAACTTTAAATAACAATCCACCTCGCCAGTTTTTACGCGACAAAATATTATTGAAAAAAATTAGCTAGGAGAAATGCTAATTGAATAAATTACTTAATTTGAGTTAAAGGGGCTCGGGCCTCCTGGTCGTAGCTGTACTCCTAAAACTGGTTATTTTCATGACAAAACAAAAATCTTCAAGGCAATTCTTTGAAGAATTATTATTTATTGCTCAAAATATTGCCGAAGGCAATGTGCCAATTGCTTACCCACACTTGAGCCTAGTCACAAAATTTACCCAAAAATACAAGGTGTCAAACGTGTTTTGGAATTGACCTGTAAGTAAAGAGAGGACTGAACAATTTCTTTCTTTCAAATCGCTGTGAAAACGAGCGAAATGTGATTCAAATGGCATTAAAATAGACATTTTTTACCAAAAATAACAAAAAATCTCCCTGCCGGCTTTATTCAAATCATTGAAGCAAAAAGTATGGAAAACTAGAACGTGACATCGCAAGCGATATCTTGGGACTTCGCGGCATTATCCGATTTTACTGAACTGTATTAAGCTTTAAAATAGTGATCCGATTGCTTTAAATGAATTTGAAAAAAATGTAGTCGTGATTGTCAGATCAATAATTTCAATGCGTCCTTTTCAAATTTTGTTTCACTAACTTAAATCGCTTTGTGGTTATTCCAGTTCAAAATTTAAATCTCTCGAAGTTAATCAAAAATAATTATAATCGAGTAACATCAATTAAAAAGCTCGCATAACAGTTTACAATACAACTTCAAATCTCAGCACTTCACTTTATTTGAAATAACACAAAGCGGTCTTTAAAATTCCACCGACTCACAAGCAAATTTCGTTACATCATCGAAACTTACTGCCATGTATGATACTGAAAACGCTTTTTCGCATCGCAATATTTAACATACAGTATTGGTATACCGGTTGTTTTGAAATTAAAGCCCCCTCCTCAACAGCTTAAACTAAAATAAAAAAGTGCTAAAATTATGAAAATTTAAAACAGGTATTTAAGTTTTTTACTAAATCGTTCATCCTTTTGCCACATTGCCTTCGTTCTCCAGTGAAATAATTTGACAAATTGCAAAAAAAAGGCGGAGAATCAAAATCTATTTTCCTTAGTTAATACTTCACTCACAAGTTGTCACAGGTCAATGAGAATAACTTGGTAAACCATTGCAGTTTTCTATACGCCCTTTAATTAACGCGGTCTTTCGAGATGACTACCCAGCATGCTTTTGTGAAGATTTAGCGTAGAAGGTAAGAGGTGCTGAGAATGCACGGGCATTTCAGGCTTTAAGTCTTTATCAATCCATCAAATTTTCTGTGAATCATTAGGTATGTGAGTTGATCTAACTCAGCTACTCGGCATAAAAGTGGAAGATATTTGAAATCAAAAATAGCTTAGTGAAAACTTACGCTAATGAACTTTAAACTAATTTTCAAGCAAGCGATAGGGGGACCCAAATTTTGAAACACGCTGCAGAGTTGGAGTCCTTGAGGACGTCCTTGGCCTCGAGGACGTCCTCGAGGACACATTTTGAAGTCCTTGGTCTTGAAGGGCAAGTCCTTAGCCTCGAAGCCAACAAGTCCTCGAAAATGTTCTGTCCTCGGCTTTAGGACAGCACTTTTTTTAATTTGTTAAAAATGGGCCTTGACCTTCTTTTCACCTTTCGTTGGAAAATGGCAGAAACCTCCAGGGAAAATGAGAAGACTTTTTTTTGGAGAAAACCTGATTTTTCGCGAAAAATCAGCGTCTCACACACAGACCTTTTTTATTTTTTGGAGGTCGCCTGGAAAATTTTTTTGGGGAACTTTTTTTTGGAGAACATTTGCACCTTGTGTCCTTGGTCCTTGGCCTCGAGCATTCCTGTCCCTGGCCTCGAGAGGGTCTCTCCTCGAGAAGTCGGCCCTTGGCCTTGGCCTCGGATTTTTTGTGTGTCCTTGGCCTTGGCCTCGATGGTTGTGCCCTGGACTCCAACTCTGACACGCTGTATAATTATTAAATCTATTATTTGGCACTAAAACTTCCTTACTTAAATTCTTCTAAAACCTTAATCCATAAGAAAAAGTACGCTATCTCATCGTCACAGGTGAGAGTTTTGTAAAAAAACTCAGCCATGTGTAGCTTAAATTTATCAAAGCCATTAAGCTCAACTAGAGCATGACATCGCTAGCGATATTTCGGGACTCCAATTTGAATGCTTCGATGTTAGATTGTGTTTAAAATTTTTTTTCCTGTTTTCGATCACAAATTTTTTGTTTATGATTATGTCTTTAATGCTGTTTTGTGTAATTAGTTTATGATTCTGTTTAGTTGTTAAATTTACTTTACTTTTTAATATCTACTTATTCCGAAAATTTGATCCATCTAGGTCTAACGATTCAAAAGTTCAAAAGTTTGGTGCCGCGTTTGAAGGGGCCCCCATTTTGGTACTACCCCCAAATTTTGTCAAATTTTATCTCTTTTTTATATTAGCCTACGCCGAAACTTTCATGTGTCTAGCACTAGTGGTTAAAAAGTTTGAATTTTAGTCGCCCCATTTCGGAAGGAAATCTCCATTTTGGTACCCCCAAACTTTGATCAAATTTTATCTTTCTTTTATATTTGCTTACCTCAAACACTTTATGTTTCCAGCTTAAAAGGTTAAAAACTTTAAATTTAGGAGAGCCCCATTTGGGGGACTACCCATTTTTGAACCCCATTTTTTTAGGTTTAGTTATCCGAAAATTCGATGCGTCTGCCTCTAATAGTTTGAAAGTTCAAAATTTTGGCGGCCCTGTTTTTGGGGAACCCCCCAGTTTGGTAACCGCAAATTTTGTCAAATTTTATCTGTTTTTCATATTTACCTACACTAAAGATTTTGTGTGCCTAGAATGAGTGGTTAAAAAGTACCAATTTCGACAGCCCCGTTTGAGGGGGATAACCCAATTTTGGGACCCCAAAATTTTTTCAAATTTTATCATTCCCTTGTATTTATTTTACTTCAAAAATTCATGTGTCTAGCTTTAAAGGTTAAAAAGTTTGGATTTTGGAGGACCGGTTTGGGGGAACCCCCCATTGTGAAACCCCCAATTTTAATTGGGTTTAGTTTATTTTTAGTATCTACCCATTCCGAAAATTTGATTTATCTGCTTGTAGCGGTTTAAAACTTCAAAATTTTGGAGAACCTTATTGAGGGGCTTCCCCCAACCTGGCACCCCCGATTTCAGTCGTACACTAGTCCTCCCTGATATCTTCAATCGCCCAAACTCTGAATACAGAGCGTTTAGCGGTTTAAAAGTAGATAGCCGGAAAAGAATAAGAAAAAAGAAAGTGAGAAAAAAGGAAAAAAAAAGAAAAATAGTATTCGAGCAGTGGTGTAAAAAGTACTCGAAAATTGTAATCAAGTAAAAGTTTCGTTACTGAGCAAAAAACTACTTGAAGTAAAGTACAAAGTACTGACCAAAAAAGTACTTGAATAAAAGTAAAAAAGTGGTCGTTTTAAACGTACTCAAGTACGAGTATTTCTGAAAGTATTCAAGCAAAATAAACAAACTATTCAATCGACATATGACGACTGGTCGACTACCTTTACATCACTGCCACATAGCGCATGGTCTTCTAACCCGTCTTTCTCACAAGAAGTCATGAATTATTAATTTTTGCAAGCTTTTTTTTTATTATGTTCAAGACAATTAATCAAAAAGAACAATAACAGCAAAACTTCGAGAATTGAAACGCTTGCTACACAAAATTTACGTGGAATCATTATATAAAATCGTTGCTCAAATACTCATTCAACTGTCATTGTTAAATTATGCTAAATTTTAAAACACTGTGAGCGTATCTTATCATGTATAATATAATCTACGGTATCTCCAGAGTCGGCCAAAAGTTCTCATCACAACTATTTCAGTATATTCTGCGATAACCTTTTTTGGATTAATTAATCAAAAATATTGTGGATTTTTTAAATTTAATTTCTTTCACAACATGTGAAGGCAAGCAGAAGCCTAATAAACATTACGTCACTAAATCACACGAAGTTATTGTAGACAGTCTATTTAGATAAGTCTGGGTCTCTACTGGGACGAAATTGATCGTCATGTTGAAAACATTTTGTAATTACATTGCACAATATATAGCAGAACCGTACAATAATGTTTATTGCATACATGGTGTGTGATTTTTAGCTCACTCTGTAGAATTTAGCAATAGGAACGCATAATAGTAATCATTGGACGCATTTTTGGCAAATTTATATCTCTGATTGCTTCTTCCATGATTTACTTTTGATAGAGTAAACATCTATGCCAGTATGCGGTAAAGGGCAGACACCAAACAATGAATGTGAAACTATAACCATCTTGAACTTCTTTTCACCAGACTGGATCTGATACAAACGCGCATACGTAGAAAAAACGCATTGCTGCAATCGCTGCGGCGGTCTGACCTCTGACGCAAGAGTTGCCAGCCGAAAAAGGAGCAAAAGACAAGTAACTTAGCTCAATAGAACTATCGCCGGAAAAAAACCGTTCTGACGAATTTGAGGTTCAAATTCAAAATTATAGTACTTTCTACTTTTCTGAATCAAAATACCACTTAAGTAGCGTTACTTCACTCTAAAAGTAGCCTAATCAAGCAAAAGTAGCCACAAAAAAACTACTCAAAAAGTACTCGTTACTGTAAAAAACTACTTGAGTAATCTACTAAAGTAAAACTATTTCGTGACTTTACACCTCTGTATTCAAGTTGGGGTAAAAGAACACCACAGAAAGAAGGGCGGTTGATAGTGTGTTCAAAAATCACAAATCATTTTCCGTCGAAATCGGTATTTAATGAGATATATCGGTTCAAAATCGTCCAGTTTCTGCCCATTTTCGGCCTGTAACATTTTGGTCGCGTGACCGGGCGCCAACAAACTCGGTTTGCATTAACCATTTATGAGCACCCACATGATGTGCAAATTTCAGCTTTACATGGCAAGAAGTTTTTGAGTTATAGGCGAATTAATTATTTTTCAAGCCAAAAATCGCAATTTTTATGTTTTTTTGTGTATCAATTCACGATCACGTGACCTAGGATCCCCCACATTGGCACAGATGACGCTTTCATTAATTCTCAATTTGAGTCCAAATTTCAATTTTCTAGGTATTACTGTTTGCTAGTTATGAGCAAATCAGTCCTCGCCTGCCAAAATTTGCGAACAAAAACAAAGGTACTACGCGATCACGCGAAGTCCCAATAACATGACCCAAACTATTTTGGTCGTATATACTGTTTGTTTATCATAAATATAAGGCCGAGTAAACAACATTGTCAAAATAATTTGTTCCACCGCAGCACAGGCGCTTCAGTTATTATTATTGTTATTTTCATTGTTATTATTGTTGTTGACATTGTTATCATTGTTGTTGTTATTATTATTTTTGATATTATTATTAATATTTGTATTGTTTTTAATGATATTATTACTACTATGATTATTTCTACTATTGCTAGTAGTGTCATTACTTTGGTATTAGCATTATTATTACAGTTATTATTATTATTTTTTAACAACATTGCTAAAAGTAATAACTTACAAATGTGTCAAGTTTTTTGTTTGGCTTTTTTGTTGCGCTATCAACTGAAACAAAATTGATCGAGCATCCCGGGCGTAAGCAAAATTTACAACACCTTTGCTATTGTTCAAAGAATTTAGTAGGATCTTTGTCAAGATTTTTGATGTGATGCCCTCGCGGAAAAAGAATTACCAAGATTGCGTACAGGCGCATCCCAGCTGTATAACTGATAACACAGTCTTTATAATAGATACGAAGTCTACGTTTTTGTAAATATTCCGCTGATGAGTAGTTAGTCACATCAGATAGTTTTGGATTGCAGTATGGAAGTGACGTCACTGACAAACGTAACTATTAACTTCATTACTTTTGTTCAGGTGTTTGTGAAAAGAAATGCGCGAACGGTGGGACGTGCGGGTATCCAAACACTTGTTCTTGCCCAACTGGATTCGGTGGAACATTTTGCCAAATCCGTAAGCGTAGTTTTATTTGAAGCACGTTTTAGCAAAGTTGACTGGAGACATTTTTCAAAAAATGAGTTTTTCGTATTTTTCAAGTTATTTACTACAAATGTTTTACCTGAGAAATAAATTATTTTTATTTTTGATTATTTTTCGGAAATAAATAGCTTAATATTTTGCCAAAACGTGCTTCCTTTTTTAAAAACTAGCAGCAACGAACTTCTAAAAAGTCCAATTCAGTAGAAATATAATTTTATATTTTTGAATGTTCCAATTGATATTTTTTTGCATTGTGATTTGAAACTTGGACATCAACCTCTTCATTATTTGCTTTTTTATGATTTTTACCATTAGCAGTTTCATAATCAGGGTTGCAAACTGATTACTAAAGATCGATTTTTATTCGAGTTCCAGTTCGAGATCTCTAATTTAATTAGTTCGAGTTCAAGTTTGGCAAAAATATCAAGTTTTTCGAGTTTGAGTTCAGGCTGGTAATAACACGTAGTCATCAATCAATCAATTTACACGGCTTATTCAGTAAAAATTTTTTTTGTTGAACTCGAACCGTTTCATTTAAATACAAGTTTGAGTTCCGAAAATTATTTTTTCTTATTCGAGTTCAAGTCCGAACCCTGTTCACAATATACTGACTGACTCAAATGCTACGCAATCAGAGGGGTATTGTCTTTTTACTTTTTATCTACAGTTTGTTACCGGTAGTTTTTATTTTCAAGTTGTCTTAAATGTCGGGAAATAGCAACGAGTCATATGGATATTGAAAAAAACTGCTTCGATTAGCTCACAATGGAAACATGACATCGTCTCTTTAGACTAAACGTCAAAAATGAAAGCTACGAATAAAATGTTTGCTCTTCGATATTCTAATTGCATTTGAAGCATCCTTCCTCATTGTTGTCTGCATCAGCTCGATCATTCCAACATAATCATTTGTTGCTAAGGATCTATTTACACTTAAAATTAAAGCGGCACTAAATCAATGGCTACATGCAGCAGCGCATACAGCATTTTGCTCTTGATAGTTTTTTTGCAATTCTCGCGTGCCAAAAATCACCAGCTGCCCAAGCTCCGCGTCCTTGGATAAAAACTTATTGCAATAATTTTGTAAAACCACAACTAAAATTTTGTTAAGAGAGGAGCTGAGTCAAAACCAAAGTTTTTTTTGTTACGTAAAAAAATATATTCCACATAATCCACAATACTGCAGCATTTGAAATAAATGGGACATCGCATGTAGATCATTGGCAGAGATTGGCAGCAGAGCTTCAGTCGTAGGGCGATTTTTTGATTTTATGGCAAAAATACTGTAGCCTAGCACTTTCAATGCCATTCGAAAAAAACTTTGCACGCTTTCAGAGCCATTTAACAGAATCAAATCGCTCGGTTAAAAACGCTAAACAGTGGTCGAGTGGATAGAGCGTCTGCTACTAAAACGATAGACTTGTCTTCGATTCCCGGTCGGGTCAAACCAAAGACTACAAAAATTGGTATTCACAGCTTCCTGCTTGACGCACAGAAATTAAAGCGACAGTGTGAAGCCTCCTTCATGTGTGGTAGACAGGTGGCGGCTTGACTGGAAGACCGAAAAGGTGCCTTTGGTGTCTTGGCCAAGTAAACCTAGTGAAAAAAATGTAATTACATTTCCGAGCACTCAGTGGTGCCGATTTATGTTGAGCATTAGGGGAATAATTTGCAATTTTACCCTAATTTTGCCCTATTTTCAACATTGGGGGGGATGAACCTCGACCACGATTTTTTTCACGTAGACAAATTAAGTAAAGACCAAAAAAACGGTCTTCACCGGAAATTGAAGAGTATTAGTCCCCGAAATCACGTGAAGACCAAAAAAACGTGCAAACATCATCCAGCGCTCAGATGTAGACTATAGTCAAATTTTTTGAGGGAATGTAGTTATATCCCAGATATATAGTATATCCCCCCAGGTTTTGGCACCCGTGCGAGCACTTTTAAATCATTCAAGTTAGTCCCTGAGTGCGGTTTGCATCGGCGATTGTGATGAAACGCTTTCTATGTTTTGTTTTTTCAAATCTTTTTTAGCTCTTCCAAGCGCATGTCACTTTCCTTTCGAATATAACGGAGAGATTTTTGAATCGTGCACCATGGCTGACTCAACCAATGGAGTGGTTTGGTGCTCGACGACTGAAGCATACGAAGGGGAAAGAATCATTTGCAATTGTGAGAAACTAAGAATATTTAACAAATTTTACGACTAGCCATCTATTACCGTTTTGATAGAATTTGCATGTGTTGCTGCTCGATATGCGGCAATTTAACCGGAAATATTGCTACAAGATTCAACAAAATTAAAACTTTTGGTGCAAACAAACCTAACCAATGGGAAACCGCAGCGCAAATGACTTTCAAACATTAACGACAGAAGTTGTTGTTTCAAGTTATTTTACGGATTTGTCAAAAAAATTAGTTTATGCCTAAAGCTAAAGTTGTTACAAGAGTTTCCCATTTTTCCAAATTTTCAGCTTCCGGAGAAATGGAAAAAAAATTAAAATTTTGATTGAATCCCAGAAATTTTGGGAAAATCCCGGAATTTTCCGGGATGGCGGGATAAATTAATCAGACATAAAGTTTCGCAACATTTTTTCGATTTGTTGAATATCGTAACCAAAAACTGCACGGCAATCAACTTTTACGCGTGTAACGACATCAAATCAGGGAAACTGACAAGTTTCGGCAATATGTAATAAAGATTTCAATTCATGCCAGTTCCGCTGACGTGGTTTGGTGTTGACCGAAATAGCGCTATCCTGAGTAATTTATGGAGGGTTGGCATACTATCAAAATTGATTTATACTGTAGAATATTTTTTTTCCCGAACGACTGTTTTGCTTTGTGGTAGTTCGGTCAAAAATTTCACTGAGCTTTAAGGCTTAAAAAAGTAGTTATGGTTTGGACTTTGCTGGTACCGTTATCAACTAATTTCCCTAGCCTATGCGAACCGTGTACTTATGATGGCTTAATAGTGATCCTCGGCTTGTAGTGAATTTTAGTAAAGTTTGTAGCCTATCATTTCGCCATTTCTCCGATTCACACATGCGACTGAGCAGATTACTGCCTCCCAGGTCTTTTCGACGGAAAATTGATGTTTGTGATCCCCGATTTTGCGGCTGATCCCATCTATTCTCGATGAGTTTTTAGACCTATCCACAAACAATACTGTATATTATAAAGATTACGGATGTTTACAAATTTTGATGGGACTAACCTGTACATGTACAATCGGCACCCTACAATGGCGATGAAAAAAAGTGTTGCAGGGTGTCCATGATGCACGTGAACTGATTGATGCCCCCTTTGTTAATGCATAAAGTTTATGAACAATTAATACGTAATAGTGCCAAAGTGCCACGCGATCATGTTCAGGATCAGAAGTGGTGGAGAACCTTGGTTATTGTGTGCATTATCTTCATCCCCTACCGTAATAGTATTAGTTTATCGACAAGAGTTTAATTCGCTAACGACAATAAACGTACATAATGAAGAACGTACCATAGAGCAAACAAAAGCCCAAAAAGGGGAGACAGTGAAGTGAGTTTTTCAAGTTTTTTAGACAGGTGGCGGTAACCAATGACCCAAGACTTTAGATGGAAAAACGTAGCAAACGTTTATTGGAAACGAGGAGCAAAGCTAGGATGGAAATTCGAGGAAGCGAAAAAGTTTATCTTTAGTTACCAAGATATTTCACTTCTTGTTTTTGCAGTTCTGATTTCTGAAGGCTAGTTTACCCGCCAGCGTAGCTGATTGAATGGTTTGGTTTCTTTTATTATTCTCTGCCGTTTATGGCACAGCGCGACGCAGTCCAGTGAGCGAGAGCTTTGCAAAACGTTCTCGTTTGATCAACTGTGTTGGCATGAAAACCAGACTTAATTCAGAGGTCAAAATATTCTAGTTGTGGGTGAACAGTGACAAACTATTCCTCGTCTTCCTCCTCCAGTGCTCGACCTATGCTGCAAACTATGCACTGCTCGATTGTTATGTGCTGTTCTGCCAAGTTAGTCACTGCGTTGTGTAACTTTTCCTGGATCCTAACACAAATTTCCCCACCCCAGAAACGGGTAATCGAAAAATCCCAAATTTCCGTCCCCCCATTCATGGAGAAAATCCTAGTTGAAACTTGTGAGAATTTTTGTTTCATAAAATTGCTGCACAGCGTAGATGTTTGATGCTTATGATTAAGTTGATGAAAGGCGATTTTGCGCGTCATTGAATGGCATGATGTTGAATCATTGAGTAAAAAGTCTCAAACACATTTTTTTGCAAACGACTGTATTTTCACATTGATGATCATTGTGGCACCTCATCCTTTTTACACTGCTAAAAGTCATATACGTACAGTAGCGTATGTGGGGTGGGATGTTTAAGCCCAATATTGTGTGGATTTTACCACTAAATATCAGCGATGCCCCCTCTTTCGAACGCAGCAAACAATGCAAGCGGTTCCAAGCTGAAGGAACCTGAATACGGTAAAAACTGCAGCGATAAAGGCTGAACATCTTTTGTTGTTTTTCATCTAAAATCTGGAAGAAACCCAAAAAATTCTTACACTTTTGGTCAAAATTCCGGCTTCTTCGAGGTGGAAGTCTTTTTTTCACTTAAATATTTTAAAAGTCTATTTTTCTTGTAGTTGATTCACTCTGCACCAAAGCTGGAGACTTCATTGAGATACCTGGTGAATGCATTCATTATTACACGTGTCTTCCGGAAGGCGGGGTCTCCCTCACTACATGCGCCCCTGGTACCGTCTTTAATGCACTCAAGGACAAATGCGACTATCCACGCTATACCCCACATTGCAACAGTAAGACAAATTATTCTACCTAGTTTTTCTTTCAGGATCAAGTGACTTGTAATAAAAGATTCCATTGCTACACTCCTTAAAACTGAGATTGTAAAAAATTTGACTTAGAATTTATACAAAACAATGATGAGCCCAATTAACGTTTTTATTTTGGAAATTTGAGTTCACTATCAGCGCAATGTCGCAAACAGAGATTTGCCTCAGTCAGAGCGGCTGCGAAGGGACCGCGAGGCTATCTAGTCAACAGTCACTTTGAGAAGCCATAATGGAAATATGGCAAGCTTCTTTCATTAAGTTTGTCGATATGACACAATTACTATACGCGAGTAATTGTGACATTTACAAAAAAAAAACAAAACGTTACGTAAAACAACGACAAGGAAGTAATAGAATTCATTAAGACAATTTGCAACATCAATAATTGCTTTAATCAAAATTTTCATTTCTTCGAAGCAGCTTTTCGTCTAACACTTGTTAAGAAGAATAGTCAGAATGGAGAGCGCAGGAAAAAGAGTGTCTATTTACAGAAAAAAGCCGAGCCACGATTGACCGGAAAAAGACCAACGAGAGAGCGTCATTAGAGCTGAATTTTTAAGCTGTACACGCATTCTTTTTGTCGGCAGTAGTTTTGTTTGAAGGTGGCTTCGAAAGCAGGTAAAGGAGAGCGGCTTTGGGCAAGAATAAAGAATCTACTGTCATTACAATGCTGAGGACGGGTAGGATTTTGTAAAAGATGAAGTTCAATACCTGGATCAGAAACAACAGACTGGGTATAAGGATGGTTGGAAGCAGGGATGGCAAACGCATCGCATCGAAAATCGCATCGCATCACACGTTTTTTTCGGAAAAATATCACATTTAATTATCACATCAAAACAACCAAAAAATCGCATCCGTTATCGCATTGCAGAATTTGACAAAAAAAATCTGCGATTTTTTCGATTATTTCGATTTTTTGTCTATAATGCTATTAGTTTCTTTTGTTTGGTCATAAGTTAACTGTTTCATCATTGTGACCGATTTTGACTGACACTTGCTTTTTAAGTTGTGCTTAAAGTTGCTTTTCAGTTTCTGGTACTGACGCGTGTGAGCATGGAGCACCGTGTGTGCAAGCGGTGATCCTAGTTATGTATGACGCAATAGCTTTTGCTTAGTTTTTTTGCTAAGGCGGCATCTCGGAATTAAAATCTTGCTCTGGCCGAGCTTCCAGACTACGTTAGTTGTTTCAGTTGCGAACAGAGGTGAAGTCGAGGACACAAGGCTCAAGGCCAAGCACACAAAAAAATCCGAGGCCAAGGCCAAGGACAGCTCTTTCGAATACAGACCCTCTCGAGGCCAAGGACAGGATTGCTCGAGGCCAAGGCCAAGGACCAAGAACACCGCCGCAAGTGTTCTCCAAATAAAAAAAGAAAGACCTTCAAAAAAGTTTTTCAGGCAATCTCCAATTCATAGGCGTAGCCAGAATTTTTGATTGGGGGGATCAAATTACAAATCTCATGCAATGACGTCATCAAAAATTTTCAAAAGTGGAAGTTTTTGTCGGACAAAGATATCGTAGGATGAAAGATCTGAAATTGTTGCGTGTTGGCACTTAACCAGGATTTTGTAAAGAGAGAGGGCTTAAACTAATAGTTAAAAAGTGCAAATATCTAACTTTGAAGACGTGTTTAGAAAGCTAATGTAACTCAAACGTATCACAGACAGGGGTCTGGGGGCGCGGGCCCCCAGTCGCCAGAGACTTTGGCAGCCGCTGGGCGATTTTTTGGAAAAAAAGCTATTTTAATGCCATTGAATCACATTTCGCAAGTGTTCAGAACCATTTGAAAGCACTAGATTTTTGAAATTTGAAAGCCAATCAAAAAAATTAAATTGTTTAATGCTCCTTTTACTTGCAATTTAAGTCCAAAACACGTTTAGCATTTCGCATTTTTGAGTTAAATTTAATTGTAAGTGATTTGGTCTAGATAGAGGAAAGTAAGGTGCTTTGTCTCTGGCTACATTTTAGCAGTAAGTAATAATCCACTAGAAGATTTTCGGAAAAGGAAAAAAAACAAACAACGTCG
Organism: Trididemnum nubilum; assembly: GCA_963965965.1. NCBI lineage: Eukaryota > Metazoa > Chordata > Ascidiacea > Aplousobranchia > Didemnidae > Trididemnum > Trididemnum nubilum. The sequence continues at coordinate 36,246,774 of OZ014490.1, forward strand.
ATCAACAGGAAGTGCGATATCTCTGGATATCTCCCCGCCCGGAGGTGCGATATCTCTGGTACCCTTGTGGTTCCCTTGGTGGTTTTTGTAGAAGATTTTCCTTCGAGATTTTTATTTTGTCATGAAAATAACCAGTTATAGAAGTATATGTTCGGCCAGGGGGCCAGGCCCCTCAATTGAAGTCAATGATTTGTTCAATCAGCATTTTCCATGGCTAATTTTTTTTAAAAATATTTTGTGCGTAAAAACAGGCGAGTTGGAGGCGAATTACTGAATTGTTCTTGAAAAATGGTACAATAGATGGTTACGCCTACTAACCATGCTATTGGCGGGCCGGATTTACATCGCGCCGGGCCCCCGGCACTTTGGGAATTTTTGCAAGATCTTTCTGCCAAGTTTAAGGGAAAACCAAAAAAAGTCTTACGATTTGAGCGCAGGGCCCCTAGCTGCCATTTTATGGTCATTCCGGCCCTGGTTAATGCATTTTGTTCATAAAAAAGGCTATATGAGGGTCTGAGAAAGCAACTTTTAGGACAAAAACTCTCCATTTTCTCCGGGTTATACGTTTAAATTGGCTGGCAAAAATTGAATTGAGGGGGACCAAGCGCTCCTGGTCTTCCATATTGTTGTTAGTTACTGTTGCAAGCGAAAAATGCTAAAAAGAAACTGAACATACAGTAGGCTTCTTTGGCACATTCTTGTTATTGGTGAAATTTCAATTGGGGGGGGCGGGTTCCCTGGTCCCCCCCCTTTTTTGGCTACGCCTATGCTCCAATTGAGGAAAACAAAAAAGGTCTTTGCAAATTTTCCGCGAGGTTTCTGGCGTTTTCCAACAAAATTTCAACGGTTCAAAAAATAATGCTGTCCTCAAGCCGAGGACAGGGCAATTTTCGAGGACTTGAGGCTTTGAGGCCAAGGCCAAGGACTTCAAAATGTGTTCTCGAGGACGTCTTCGAGGACTCCACCTCTGGTTGCGAAAGGTCTAGCTTTGCAGCAGGAAAATCATGCCAAAGTTGGATAATGATTTCCGCGAGTATTTCGAAATGAAGGAAAAAGGAGAGAAAGTTCTTGCAAAGTACAAGTCTTGAAAGTTTGCAGCGACGCCTGTGCCTAACAAGACAGGTAAATCCAATTTTCACTCAGACAACCTAATGCAGCATCTTAAACGCAAACACCCCGAGCAGCATGAAACGTCGATCAAATCAAAACGTCGGTCTTCATCTGCAGCGTCTTCAAGTTCCACCTTAGATGCCTTCGTTACTGTAATGCGACCTGCCGAGAAAGGCCATGTCGATTATACTATCGATGTTTCAGATTTCAAGAAAGCAGTTGTGGAAGCAGTAACACTTAACGGGCTTCCACTGTCGGTATTTGAAGCATCAGGCATCAAGAAGATACTGCAGCAACTTTTCGTTTTATACTGATTTGCAAATGTGTGTAAATAAAAGCTTTGATAGCTTGTAAACGGAGTGCTAAATTTTAGGCAACAAACTTAAATTTCAAAATTGTTTAAAAAATCAATAATCGCATAAATAATCGCAAAGTAGCTGCGGTATTATCGCATCGAAAAAATTTCAAATTATCGCAAAAAAAATCGCATATGTTATTCTACTTTGCATCGCATCGCAAAATCGCATCGCAGTTTTTCGCCATAACAAATATCAAAGAAAATCATCGATGCGATTGCCATTCCTGTTTGGAAGGCAGTGGCGGATCCAGAAAATTTTGGTGGGGGGGGATTTGAAGCACAAAACCTCAAAAATTCGGATGTCTTCACCAAAATTGAGAGTGATTTTTCGGCCGAATTCGGAAATTCAACCGTTTTTTTCGCCCAAATTCAGGTGGTCTCCAAAAAAAAAAAAAAAGGGTCTTCACCAAAATTGAGAGTGATTTTTCGGCCGAAATCGGAAATTCAAACGTTTTTTTCGCCCAAATTCAGGTGGTCTCCAAAAAAAAAAAAAAAGGGTCTTCACCAAAATTGAGAGTGATTTTTCGGCCGAAATCGGGAATTCAAACGTTTTTTTCGCCCAAATTCAGGTGGTCTCCAAAAAAAAAAAAAGGTCTTAGCCAAAATTGAGAGTGATTTTTCGGCCGAAATCGGGAATTCCAACGTTTTTTTCGCCCAAATTCAGGTGATCTCCAAAAAAAAAAAAAAATAAGGTCTTCACCAAAATTGAGACTGATTTTTTGCCGGATTCGTTACGTTTAGATCGGTGGGCGGGGATGCATCCCGAAATGGAGCCGAATTGTTCGAAACAGAGGCTGATTTTTCGGCCAAAATCGTTACTTTTAGGCTGGTGGGGGGGATGCATCCCCCCCATCCCCCCCCCTAAATCCGCCACTGTTGGAAGGTTTGCACTGACGGGCAGAAAGTGTGCGTTTCTGGGAAGAAGAGCAAGAGCGGATAGTTTAGGAACGAGTTGTTTAATTCTGTTCTGCAGCCTTTGGGAAGTACGGCCTACTTACCGACTATTGCAGTGGCATGAGAATTGATAAATCACGTTACTTTTCTGCAAAGCAGGCGGTACATTCTTGTTGGTTGCGGAGAAAAGCAGCTCGTTGGTAGGGTAAACAAAAAGCACTGTTTGACAGCAGATTTTACTTTTCAAACCGGGTAGAAACAGAACCGAACCATGGAAGACATAGATAGACGGGGCATCTTTCCGGTTCGATTTTAGGCGGAGCATGAGATTGCTTCATCTTCTTAAACATACATGACTTTAGTTTCGTAAACGGGCCTTAATTTGCAAAGCAGTGTCAGCTGCCATCCTTAAATGAGGACTGAAGGCAAATGACTTGATAACGTGCTCCGATTACCTTAAATGACTTGATTAGCTATAAATGACTTGATAACGTGCTCCGATTACCCATTTGTCTATATGCTGAATTTGATTTTGTCTTCTGCCCAGAAACGCTTACTCTCTGCCGATCAGTGCATATCTTCCACCCACCCTAATATGCGGTCTCTTGTTTCTGATTCAGCCATTGCACTTCATCTTTTACAAAATCCTGCCTGTGCTCAGCATTATGATGACAGTAGATTCTCTATTCTTGCCCAAGGCCGCTCTCCTTTTTATGTATTTGCTCTTGAAGCCACTTTCATTACAACTTCTAATCTCGCCCTCTGCCGACAAAAAGAATTCGTGTCCAGCTTAAAGATTGAGCACGAGTGACGCTCTCTCATTGGTCTTTTTCCAGACAATCACTGCTCGGATTTTTCCTGTAAATAGCCGATTGTTTTCCTGTGCTCTTTTTGACGATTCTGACGGTTCTTCTTGGCACGAAAAGCTGCTTTGAAGACATGATAATTTTAATCAAATGCAATTCTCAAATACCACCATTCAACTTTTTAAACATCACTAGTATTAAACAAATAAAAAACAAAACAAAAAAACAAGAATAGATGAATTATGAGGACTAGCAACGTTAATAGTTAAGATTTGGCAAACAACATTATGGATTTGTAGTGAGTGATATGGAATACACTGAAACAGAGCACTAACCCTTTTACAGTTTCAAGCTTATAATATTCGAATAGACGATATTATGAAGAGTTAAATAATATTTTTTTTGCTTTCTTTCAAAAACCTATTAAATGATAGATATTTAATATTGCTGGGGCTGGAATTCCAAATTTTTACTACGGCGTATTTAATGGATTGTTGATTTTTTTTGAACAGCGGAATTGTCAAATTGCAAGACGTCGTAGTTCATGTTTGCTGACTGTACGTAAATTTCGCTAATGTACAGTAACATAATTATCAAAATTAAGAGGTAAACGATAATGAATTTGGAAGTCTCAAATTTATGCAATTTGGCTAAATGCAACAAAACTGTAGGTTTTATGAAAGAAAATGAGCTGACGTTTTTAGGGACTGAAGAAGAAACAAAACCTGACTTGGCAAAAACAGAAGGCAAGTATGAACAATACGTTGCATGGGCGTTTCAGTATTTACTAACTTCGAAGGCTTCTTGAATTCAGCTTGTAGACATGAGAATAAAAAGAAGAAAAAAAAATCTTCGAGTATGCAGTTGCAGTACACATAGGACTGCACCAGGAGGGGGTCTGAATGCAATTGCTCCAACCCCCCAAAACAGGACACCAAAAGAAGTGACAACAATTCCAAAAGTAGGTTTTTAATATTTTTTGCCGCAATCCTAATTCAAAAGTCATGTGTAAGTAAGTAAATTTAAAAGGCTTTTGCTGACTTTCGTGAAGGCTTCCCGACCGCGATCTGTCCCGGGCTCTCTGTGTTTGAATCTAGTGATGTGGTTTATCAGGTTATTTTTATTAGTCGCCACCATAAACACACACAAATTAACAAGTGATAAAAATACTCAATGTGCTATGGCTGCGACAGGGTGGCTGCGAAGGGACCGCCAAGTCTTTGAGTCTGCAGCCACCCTATCCGTCACGTTAATGACATAAGTGATGTAAGTCACTAAATGTGCAATCTGGTAGCTAACGGCAAACAGTAACATTAATAAAACATAAAAATCACTGAAAGACAAAAAATAAACTGAAGCAGCAACTGGCTCAGGGAACACCAAAGCAAAGGCAGTAACAATATCATGTGAAAATCTACTTGAAGTTATTTTAAACAAGAGACAAAAAAATTCACTCAGCACAGGACAATAAAAAGACTTTATAATCTTTTTTTTAATTTATGAAAAGAATAATTTCTCATGTATTCTGAAATAGAGTTCCACAATTTAGCTCCAATATATTTTATTGATCTTTGAGCTTTTTGAGATTTGATCAGTAGCGTAGCCAGAGGGAGGGCGGGGGGGGGGGAGGGGGGGAGCTCGAGGCCCTCATTGGCCTGAAAAGTATGCCGATTTTTGCTCAAAAATGAAAACAGCCCTCCCCCCCCGAAGGGATTTGGTGACGAAGTTGTGAAGGAGTTGCCATGATTCGGGCGGAAGAACTGTTTGAATTTCCGATTTCGGCCGAAAAACCCGTCTTAATTGCGGATAAACCGTTTGAATCTGATTCGAAAGCAATGAAAATTCGGGTCAAGATCGCTTACAAGTGTCTCACTCTTTCAACCCCCCTTTTCCAAATCCTGGCTATGCGCTTGGATTTGATTAATGAAATTATTAAGTGATATTAATTATTAATGAAATTAATTGTTAGGTGAAAATCTTGTAGTGCGAAAGAGTACACTTTTAGATAAAGTGAAGTAGTTGTCAAATTAAAGAGGAAAACACAATCTACTTTAGATGTAAACAAATTAAGCAGTCGAAAACCGTAACAATAATAGTAAAGGCAAAATTTCTAAAACTTGGTAACGAGTTTAAATCTAATTTGCCACACTGGTAATTCAGATAAGCTGCTAGGAAATATTTGCGAGCTTTTTAAAAAATAAGTTCAAGAACTTTTGCAGGAAAGGCAAAAGCAATTCTTTTATCGCCCCCCAATAATGGGTCTGATGGTTTAATGATTTTGCCCCGTACCACCTGGCGAAACAAATTTTTTGAATTAAAATGAAATCTTCATTCCCAATTTTCAACACATGGTGCTTTTTTTTTACAGAAAAATTTCTCGGAGAAACATTTGTCTGCAGTTTCTGGAAGAAAGAGCTATTGTACACATTTGATGGGTTATTTTTTTCTTTTAATCCAAAATGTGGCTATCATCTTGTAAAGCATTGTGAAGGCAGTGACCTTGACGTTCGTGTGTTATGCCATCACAACGACCTACTCCTTTTTACTGTTGAAATGGGTACCGAGATTTTGACGCTATTTGACGAAACAGCGACTCATTATTCAAAAAAGTTGGTTTATCATTTTGTCGGTTACTGCATGATTCACGAATACTTGTATTGCCGGTTTATGTATTGTATTAAAACGAATGCGGATTCATCCAAAGGATATCGATTTTCTACCGTCGCTTTCTCGCGACAGGAGAATAAAGATGCATCAATCAATGGGGTTTTCAAACAAGCAACGAATTTATCAGGGAAAATTTACGATGAGCACAAGTTTATGTTTGTGGTTTTTGGGATAATGCACTAAGGAGAATTGCAATATACAATATTGTTCATAAAAAAAAAGCGTTTTTTTTTCTACAAGTGTTGTTGTTGCAGAATTGCAATTCCTTCGGTCGTCGGTCCGTTTCACATATATAAAGTCCCATACACCAACTATATTATTGTCAACATTGGACAAAATAAAGACTCGATATATTGGGATGGACGGAATAGAATTTCTATATTTTTGAATAAAGATCGATGGACCGACCAAGCGTGCGGTCTGTGTGGAAATGCGAACGGAAAATCAAGAGATGATATGAAGCTTCGAGATTCAGGTAGTCTTTGTAGGTAACACCTTTTTATATAAAAACAATTTCATAAGATCGCGAGCCTCATTTTTGATCAAAATTAAAAACAATACTAGCCTCCGCATCAAAAAACAAAAAAAAATATGAGCAAAAGCCAGTGCAATGCATTTGCAAGGAATCACCAAAGTTTTTTCGGCCTTTTTAATTTTGCCATTGCTGATTTGTTTCAAGTGTATTTCACTAATAATTATGAATTATGATTAATAACAAACCACAAATTTAAATCAAGCAAGAATATATTTGTGTTACTTTATTCTTCAATAAAATTTAAGAATAAATGAGGCTGAAAATTAAAGAACAGTCAGCTTCAAGCCAAAACTTAAAGCTTATGAAAAAATAAGGGCACTCTCAAGAATCTGGCCAAAATTACGATTTCCAACAGCGCTCCATCTACAAAAAGCAACATTTTTGCCAACTTCAGGCATACAGACAAAGTTTTGCAGTCGTTGACGTTTGCAAGTTTTGGGTTAAATTTTTTAAATGATTTGGCTAAGGAAAGTGGGCTGAAGCTTTCTTGGTTGCGCCACTGGGGGAATTCCACTACAGGATAATTCGAATATTAAAAGAATTTTAAAATGTCCGAAAAAGGTACAAAAATATCCAACAATAACTGTCCCTAAAATGCTTTGCGTACGAATGTTTTGAACAAAGTTTTTTCATTACTTTGCGTCAAAGTCCATCAATTTGAATTAATAAAGAATGCCGTTAAACAACTGTAAGTAGACCTACCATGTCCTAACATCATTGCTTTGATCTGGAGTTGAAAAATTTGAAGGAAACCACATGAGATTCCGAATACAGCAGAGAAAACCACTTTACAGTATAAAATGGTTCTGCAATACCAGCTTCACGACAATTGGATGAAAAACCTTTGAACACAATGCTTGTCTAAATGTTTATATAACTTGGTTTTAGAATGCGAAAAGTTAATGTTGTAATTCATGCTTGTCATAGTAAGCTGTGTGCTATTTTACAGGCTTAGCGACAAATCTTGGGGATTTTTTGAGTAGTTGGAGCATCGATGAAACTTGTCTTACGTCATCACCACCTGATTTTTGTGGATTTTTAAATTTCGAACAGCTTAAGGTGAAAGATTAGTGTATTTTGTCTATGAACTTTTTGTTTTTGTTAAATGATTTGCTGATTTTTTTATCGCAGTTACTGTATACCAATCCCCCTCACCCAGGTAACGTAAACATTACTTACAACATTTTAAAACACAAAAACCTCGCCAGACAGACACATAACGACTGACAGAATTCATATGTCGAATTGCAGAAAACCAAAAACATGGCAAAAAATCTAAAATATGTATGCAATGTTGTAAACAAGTAGATAAATCATCACAAACGTGTCTAACTGTCCATTGCTACTAATTTAAAGATCCAAAATTTTGCTAAGCTTTTTGATTTCGAGCTCCTTTGACTAAACCCCTTGTTTCTGCTGCATAACTCAAAGATGCTGTCGACATTTTCGAATTTAAACCATCGAACTTTCTTTTCCATAATATTCCTTTTTTGACCTGACCTTTGATTGCTTTCCCAATTTGTTACGATATGTCAGTGGCGTAGGAGGTGGGAAGTCCGGGTAGGGGGGGGGGGGGAGGGCACTAGCCCCCGGCTTGGTTTCAATGTGTCAAAATTTCGGGCAATTTCATATTATTTGGGCAATATTGCATCAAAATTTTGGGCAATTTTATATATTTTGGGCAAGTTTTCGTCAAAATTTTGAGCAATTTAATATTCATCAAACCCGTCTCAATTTCAGCCAAGACCTTTTTTTTTTTGGAGGTCACCTCAATTCGGACAGAAAAACCGTCTAAAATTCAGTGAAGACCTCTTTCTTTTTTGGAGGTCACCTTAATTTGGACAGAAAAACCGATCGCTTTTTGGGCAAAATTTAATGTCATTTTTCGGGCAAAAGTTTGGTGCCCCCCAAATCCTTTTGAGCTCCTACGCCCATGCGATATGTGTTCAACTACGCCTACATCACTAGTAGAGTAAATCTACGCCAAAATAGGACCCAAACTGAAAAAAATTGCAAAAAATGGTTTTGCGACGGTTTCTGGTGCTACGTGATGTGGAGAATAACATACAAAATGTGTACCAATATCCTCCCATCAGAAAGTCGAAAAATGTGGGGGTGAAAAACGGAGGTTTCCCCGAAAATCGAGAGTAGTCGAAAATATTCCTAGTAACATCACTGCTCTTTGCAAAAGGCTAGAAGAACAATTTTGCCAAGGAGTGAGTCTGTATTCTTAAGTTTTTGAAAATTGTAAAATGGAAATGATGACGTCACATTTTACCTTATGACATTACCTATGAGCCAAAAAGATAGTGTCTTAAACTAAAATAATAATGTTCAAACTAAAACATAGGCAAAAATTAAAGTAGTTCCGAAATTAATACAAAATTGTTCGCTTATTCAAAACATAGTGTGATTGCACCAGGCAAAATTTGAGCAAAAAAACTCAACGTGCTTGCTACAAGAACTAAAATAAAATATTCAAATTAAGGGTAACATTTACGATGGTGGTATCGCGCTTCTTCTTCACTTTCAAGACAGCGAAGCTACGCAAATATTTTTTTGTTACCTACGTAAAATGCTTATTTGTGTGTCAAAAGTTATTCATGGTAAATTGATACGTCTCAGTTTTTGTTAATGACGTGATAACGTCAAAATTCTCTATGGTATGAGCCTTTTTGGTATAGTCAGAAAGCGCGTGTCAGAGCTGAAGTACATATAGTTTTTACGCATATGGTGATGTTCAGCGTAATTTGAATTTTCCAGCTAGGTGATCCTCCCTGCGAATTTTTGGTACATTTACGTTCTTATGATGTCAGTTTTTCAATACTTTAAGTTTTAAATCGCTTATAGATGACTTTGCTTTTTTGGTGCTGTGTTTTTTATGATTGGAGTTGATTTAAGAAATTTATAAGCTAAGTTGCATTTGTGGCTTAAGAAATTTTTGGATACAATGTTATGATGTCATTTGCAATTACAACGTTATTTATGCAAACGGCTTTAATAATTAGTTATGGATGATTGCTCACATTTAATCACCATGATGTCATATGATGTGTGTAAGAGATCGAAGCGCAAGTACATATCATCATTTTTTACATTGCTTTATGCACATGACATCATGGCGGTTGCATAACATAGCTTGTTGCGCCGGCACAAAACCTATTTTGATTTTTCAATACGCTGAAGATGTACCTTGCACACATTGATGTGTGGCACAGCCTGCTTTAACTTTTAAAGTGCTATGCTGTAAAGCAAATCGCAAAATTTTAAACATTGAAAACGCTTGACGTCCGTTTTACGAGTTGCATTACCGCAACAAACCTTATTATTTTAAACTTGCAAAGCTAGCCCAAATTAAGTGCTTTTGTATGAATAAATGAGTTAGCAAGTTTTGATCATTTTTTAATAACCTAAATATGACGTCATGGCGGCTATTTCACAATTTTTATCGTCGTTATACACATTGATTCAAAGTTTTATTACTCTGGTTTGTTGATTTGATTGAAACTTTTAAAGGATACATTTTTGTCCAAAATGCTATACGAAAAACAACATCATAATATGACACAGCAACGTAATACTATTTTTCGAAAAAGTTTTCAAAAACACATGGTAATGGCGTATATTTTACTGGTTATTCTACCATACCAACTCTTGTTTCAAATTTGCAATGCAATGCAGCCTAGATAAGTAAACAGCATTAGGTGACAAAATATGGTCGAAACGTTTCATCAGCAAAGTCATTAATTAAGGATGACATAATTTTTGATCCTTTTTTAAACGTTTCATCAAACATGACGTTATGGCAGCTCAGTATTTTCAAGGCTATATTATCGCAGCAAAAATTGCTTCAATTTTGACAATGCAAACATTAGTTAATTTGCAAGCCGGAATATAAAGCAGAGCCTGTCGAAACCTTTCGAGTACGAAACCAGAAATTAAAAATTCAAAAAATTTATAAATAATTTGAGAATGTTTACCCTTATGTGACATCATGGCGGCTCTATTGCGGGTCCTGCTGCAGTAACAGCAGTAAGTTGTTTAAAGTTTAAAATTTACTACAGAGATGACTTGTTTGCAGCAGTAGATGACATAATTTTATAAGTACTTTAAAAAACTTCAATAATTTATTAATGTGGATTATCATTGGATGTTTTCTCTGTTTTTCACTAAACATGACGTCATGCTGGTTATCTTACAAATTGCATTTTCATAACAAAACCTGTGTCAAATTTACAGCACAATATAAACCTGAAAACTTGCAACTAAAAATTTGTTGTATGACCCGTTGCTCGGAGCAAATTTATTTCAAAATTTTGCTTTTTATGACTCGTGGCGGCTATTTTTTGGGTCGCGCAATGAGACAAAAATTTCTATTGCGGTATGAAACTGATGTTCAAATACTATTTTCATGACAAAGCTTGAAGGAAATGCTTCAATAAACATGAACCTTTTATGACTGTGTAAAATTTGGCCATGTAGATTCTATGCAATCTTCCCTTAAGTAATGTCATGGTGAAATATTACTGTTAATGTCACTGCAACAAAAGATCTTTCAACTCTACACTGCAATGCAGGCGCGTAGCCAGAAATTCGCAATGGGGGGGCTGTTTTGGAGGTCTGGGGGCGGAGCCCCCAGCCACCGGAGGCCAATGGGGGTCTGGGGGCGAAGCCCCCAGCAGCCGGAGGCATGGGGGTTTGGGGGCAAAGCCACCAGCCGCCGGAGGCACGGGGGTCTGGGGGCTTTGCAACCAGCGCTCGAAAATTTTGCGTTTTTTTGCAAAAATAACTTCATTGTAGGGCTATTTTGATTAAAAAATAATGCTTTTAAAACGTGGCTTAGAAATTGGCAGTGCAAACAAGATTAAACAGGTGGCATAAATGGGTTATTTGGGAGGTGGTAATGGTAAAATATTAGTTCTCTTGTTTAGATGCTGGTAAATTATAAAATCGAATAGTTCAATAAAACTCACTCGGAGTAATCTATTTCGTATACAGTTTATAGAGAAAACTAATTGGGGGGGCTAATAAAAAGAGATTTGAGAGAAATGATTGGTAATTAACTAATACTGAATAGTCCCCCCCCTATTCCTTAGTTTATAGTATATTTGTTGATGACACCTATGTTTAGCATTTTTACACATGCGATCAAATTTGATTGTTTATTTCTTACCATTTTTCAAAGTTTTGATTTATTTGTTAGTTTTATTTTTGACAAATTAGCCACCACCCCCCCCTGAGCATATGTTTCAAAAGATGTTTTAAATCACTACTTAGTCTACTCCAGTGCATAAAACAGTCTCGAAAGTGCTAAAAACGTAGTGTTTTTTCCCATTTTGCATTTTGGTCGACATGCCAATGGGAGGGCTCTTGCCCCCCCCTGGCTTAATTCCTTTTTTCTGTCGTGCAAAATGACTTGGCACTAAAAAATTAAAATGATTGATTTTGATGGATATCAGATGATTAAAAATGTGTTAGTAATTATGAAAATGTTAACAAAAGTCAATAAAAGTTATGCAAGGTGCATGTAAATTGTTCAAAAATGCATACCAGTACTACAATTTCAAGCTACTTCATCAGTATACCAATAAAACAAGCTTCAAGAGTTGTATTTACTGAATATGACTATTTTTTTCGCAATTGTAAATGCTATAAATTGATGGATTATGACGCCATCGCCTTCGTCATAGGTCTTTCCTTACATTGCCCAAGTTACAGATTCAACTTTACTTTAGTTTCAAAATTCAATATCAAATCCGAATGGCACCTCAATCACAGTAAGTAAAACATACTAAACAAACAAAAAATTACAATATTTTGCAAAAATGATATCATTGCGAAATCTTGCACTCATAATGTTATGTTTTTTTTTCAAAACTTGATTATACTTTTCTTAAACTACATTAATAAAAATTACGCATCAGCTTTGATCTTTAGCTTTTAAAATTTGCGATTTTATTTGAGTCCAAAACCACTATTTTTTTTCCAAAAGAAGCAATTTTTGCCAATAAATGATGTCACTAGCTTAAATGTGACGTCATTACTTATAATTTGCTATTGTTAAAAACTTCAGAGTACAAAATGACTCTGGAAAAATCATCATGCTGGCTCTTCTCAAACAATGGTTTTGTTGTAAGACAAATAATTATTCCTCAACATTAATACCCTGAAATCCCCCTTCCCCCACTTTAACAACTTTCTGATGGGTGGGTGGGTTTTGGTAGACTTTTTGCATGTTATTCTCCACACCCAATAGCACCAAAAACCGTAGAGAAACCAATGCTTGGAATTTTTTCCAGTGTTGACAGTAGTTTTACCTGACTACACACTTTAACCACCACTTCTTTTCTTGAAGGATGCAACAAAAGCTTGTTCTGAATTTGTGTCATTGATGTCTTTTGAGGAATGCAGTGTTCCCTCTGAGGTAGTTGAAACTGTATGTCTGCATGAACTTTGCCAGTGCAAAGCCAGTGATTTTCTCGACTGCATGTGTGAGGCAGCGAGCGCTTACAGCAGGTTGTGCGTGGAAAGAGGAGCGAAAATTGCAAGATGGAGAACAGAAACCTTCTGCGGTAAGACAGCTACGAATTACGAGTTATGCCGTTGCATGTGTAATGTGTGTCAGTATTCTGTGGGATATGCAGGGCAGTATGTCTGAAATTACTTCGTTTTTCTATTTTTGCTTAAAAATACCAAACCTTTTCATATTAGCGGTTCAACAAGCGAAATTGCATCGGATGTTTTTGAAAGCAATACGCACACTAAGTGTTTGAAGGTTAGTTTTGAATCTGGTACTAACACTAATTATGTCACTAAATCGGACCCATTTTTTATGAATACCAATCTGCAGTAACGTAGCCTGGGGGGGCTCGAGTCCCCCCCATTGGCCAAAAAAGTGTGCAAAATCGCACGTTTTAGTGCTTTTGAGGCCGATTTTTGCTCAAAAAATGAAAACAGCCCTCCCGAAGGGATTTGGGTGCCAAATTTGAGAAGGAGTTGCCGTGATGTGGCGGAAGTACCGTTTAAATTTCCGATTTTGGCCGAAAAATCCGTCTCAATTTCGGTGAAGACATTTTTTTTTTTGGAGATCACCTGTTTGTGGGCGAAAAATCCGTCTCAATTTCGGATGAACCGTTTGATTCTGATTCAAGGGCAATGAAAATTCGGGTCAAGGTTGCTAACAGTTGAGTTGTCTCACTCTTTCAAAAAAGCCCCCCCCCCCTTTTCGAAATCCTGGCTACGCGCCTGCCAATCTGATTGTGATTAATATTTCAAATCTACGAATACTAGAGTAACTTGCGTCTCATCTGCTACTTCACTACCCTACTTGTACTGCTCTGCATACAACTTGTTATAAGTGGCTAAAATTCAGCGGCTGCAGGGCCAAATGGTAACCAGAAAACTGCTTTCAGCTAAGAGATGTCCCGACGATTTGGTTTACTCGGAATGTGGCCCATCGTGTCCTACGAGTTGTCAAAGCAAAAATATATCGCCTCATTGCGCCACCCATTGCATTGATGGATGCTTTTGTCCCCCTGATACTGTTTTTGACCGAGGAACTTGCATCATCCCAGAGCAGTGTCCTTGCACTTACTTTGGTAGAAGTTTTGAGGCTGGAGCTAAAAGAGTTGGCTTTTGTGAAGATTGGTAAAACGCTTTTACATTACATTAACACATTGACCGCGAGAAACGTATTACGCAGTGCCGTCGCTACGGGGGGGGGGGGGGGGGAAGCAGGGGGGCCTTGTCCCACCTAACAGCTGCTTGAGCCCCCCCATTTTGGTTTATTCAAAATACTCTTTTTGGAACATCACGTCACGACAAGACAACAGACAATGATAGCAAAAGGAATAATTACGTTCAGCCAAAATTCTCCTTTGGAGTTTTCTCGATTCTTTGAAAAATTGCTGGCAACCACCTGCTGTACATAAATTTGATGCAATATTCTGTCTTATTAACACGCCTCTACGGATGTATCGCAGAAGAGATATGTAAGCCTGCAGAATCGTTACCGGTACTTCGTTAGTGATCATGACATGAAACAATACGTGAAAACACTTTTTTCAAAGACCAGCAATTTTGATGTCTAGAGCACATTCAAGATTTTGAGGTCAGAGTCAGTGGCGCAAACAGGGTGTAGAGGCTTAACCCCCCTTAGCCAAGTTTCTTAGAGAATTTAACCTCAAAATACGAGCGTTTAAACGCTTTTTAAACTTGACCTAAAATAAGAGGGGAGCTGAGGTGCCAAGTAATTTAATTCTTTATAATTAACTTCTGAATTTTAGCAATTTAGTTATGGTATGGCTTCAAAAAGTGCGAAATGGGATTAAAACGGCTTTAAAATTGCTATTTTTTTGCAGAAAATTTGCGAAAATGGCCCAGCGGCTTGTGGCTCTGCCCTCAGGCCCCCGTACACAGTCATTAAATATTTAGTGATTATGCCTCGTCTGTGACACGCTTGATTTGCATCAGTTTGTTCAGCACGGGGGCTAAATGAGGCAGTTTTTGTGCAAAAAAAAATTGTTTTTGGTTTACTCCTCTCAGCAAAATCCCGGTTGCACATTTGGTAGCATTCACTGCTGTGGATGAATTTTTCAAGCGATTATGCGCCGCAGACGAAACGAGCAAAGAAACACTGCCGGCCTTGTTGTAAAATTGCGCATAATTGCAGCTGTGAAAGAACTGAAGATCCATTTTTTAAACCAAATTTTAGTGCCCCCCAATTTTGACTAGTGCCCCCTCACTTTGTTTGCTCTGGCGACGGCGCTTGTATTACGTCTTTCATTTTATTTTTTGTCCACGGTAGACGAACGTCCTTCTGCTAAGTTTAGAATCGATCATTTCAGCGTCTTAAATGAAGGCTACAGTACAACTTTTACTGAGGAAATTTTTTAAACTTTGTTCCGTTTTTCAATAACACAAAACTAGTTGATTATGCTGCATGGTAAATTTTATTTTTGAAAGCTATTTGGTTTCTTCGCATTACGTCACGAGCAAATTACGCGAAAGTAAAGGGTGTTTCGAAATCAATGCCCCCTCCACAGCTTACTTAAATATTAATTAGGTTTTTTAAATATTCTAGTTTGAAGTTCATTAACGTAAGTTTCTACTGAGCTATTTTTCATTCTAATGTTTGTTTATTTTCATGTCAAATAAATGAGTTAAGTAAACCCTACATGTTTAAAGATTCAGAGAAATTTAGATGGGTTGACAAACCTGAGCAAAGTTGGAACTGCCGGTGCATTCTTAGCACTTCTGACCTAAATCTTCTTAAAAGACTGAGTAGCTATTTCAAAGAAACGTTTTAAAAAGCGTACGGGAAACTGCAATAGTTAACCAAGTTATTCTCATCCACCTGCGACGATTTGTGACGGAAATGCTAGGGAAAATAAACTCGATTTTCCGCCTTTTTTGCGATTCGTTAAGATTATACCCTTTAGGAATGCAAGCTATAGAGCAGATAGATGAAAGCCCCACAAAGCATCACTGATTTGGTGAAAAACTTGAATAAATGCCTGTTCTAAATCAGTATAATTTTATCTTTGTATTTTAGTTTATGTTCTAGAGGGGCTCTAATTTCGAAACACCCCTGTATAGCAAAGGCTCTAGCGTGTGGCTGGAAATTACCATAGCAGTGAATAACTCATGTTCGTGTGCAAAAGTGCTTGTGTGCTTGTGCTTTGCACGGTACATGGATGCCATTGTAAATCAGAAAAAGTGCGCACAAACTTAAACAAGCCTATAACATCAAAAAAGGAGTATTTAATGATCAAAAATAACTACACTATTTCTAATCGGAATTGCTTGCGGCTCAACAACACTTATTTGAACAACAGTATTATGATGTTACAGTAAATGCGTTGAAGGTGAATGGATATGTAGATCTATGCCTTGCCAAGGACAATGCTCTGCTCTTGGAGATTCATTCTACCGAACATTTGATGGATTATTGTATTCCTTTGCGGGAACTTGTCGATATGTTTTTTCTACTGATGCATGCCATAATAACACTGCGAATCCAACCTTTACCGTAAGTAGCGTTTATCTACGCAGTAATCCAACAATGCTTGTTCAGGCATTATTGGTTGAATGATTATGTTACTACGCTGGTGTTCCTTGAACCAGAAAGCAGGAAAACGATTGTTAAGGGCTTATTACTCTGGCAACGAAACGCAAAAACATAATTTCTACAAACTTTTATTGGAAAATCAATTTTCGCGAAAAACTGTCTGCATCACTTTAACATTAGAGGGATACTGGTAATTGAAGTAACCATTCAGTTAAAAGATTTATTTGGATTAACCTCATTTATTCAATTTGAAAGAATCAAGTTTAAGTGTGTATGAATAAATTCAATAAATGTCTTCTCCCAAATAAACTTCTTGATACTTGAAGTACCACTAATGATCAAAACATGTAAATAGGTGATTGGTGAAGTTGGCAAGTGCGGTGGCTTACGAAACGAGACCACTTGCGTACATGGAGCTGCAATCACTATTTATAATAATTCGTCAGAAATCAGATATCATTTGCAGCAAAATGGAAGCGCAACGGTTAACGGATTCCATCTCCAACTCCCATACTTTCAAGGTGATTTGAATTTGATTTTTGTTTTGATTTTGAAATTCAATACATATTTTAAGAAAATGCTTATAATTTTAGATTGCGTTTACATAATGTTATGGTTTTAAAAACAAATTCATAGTCATAGGGGTAGCGAGCTGTGTTAGAGCTCTATACCTACTCTATTTTTATCTCATAATTTTTTTTATTTTAAGGCGATGTATCGATTGGTGGTTCTTCTTCGATGATCTACTTCAAGGCAAGATTCGGGCTTCAAGTTCGACTCGACAAAGGAGCTAATTGTTACGTAATGGTGAGTTGAGCCATCATTTTAATCTTGCAACATTCATCTCGATTATAATTATGCCAGCACATAATAGAATATCGCACTTGATCAGCAAAGCTAGACATCGTGTCGGGTCTGGGAGAATCTATTCGAACGTATCTGTTACCGTTTATGACTACAAGGATAATATTGCAGCTAGTGCGATTCACTTGCTGATACTTTAAAACATTCTTCTCGAGAAGTTCCGTTATTGGTGGAAGAAATTTTGATGAAAATAACGGACACGTTGCGTTCATCGGGATAGTTATTCATTACCACTTCGTACTACCGATGAGTTTATTTATTATGAAATCAAAAGAACTTTCTTTTCATTGAAATCAAAAGAAAGTACGGTCAAGCTGTCCTACAAGAAGCAAGAAGATACGTTAGTAAGAATGCTACAGTAGAAAAAGAATTTTGGCGTTTGAGGTTCAATCACGAATGTAAGCGAAACATGTTCTCCCGAAAAGTTTAAGGTTTCGTCCGCCCATAAAAAGTCGCAAAGGATTTAAACTAGCCAGGAAAATGGGATGGAAATTCTTACAACTACGAATTTCCGACAGCCACAGAAAGATTAATGTGTGCAAAAGAGAATTTTTTGAACTCGGAAACAAACTAGAGAATTTGTTGACATCTACAGAGTAGAATAATCTTAGCTTATATGCGCGACACAAGTCTCGACTAATACAAACAAAGTCAGAAGAGGTGCAAAGAGAAAAATTAAATCGCCTACTTTCATCTTTGCCTGCAAAACAAAACGATTCTGCGCAAAAAAAGTGGGTCAAAAATTTATCGGACCGTAACCTCACTGATGATCAGGTTGCGCTGTTGAGCAAGGGTTCAAAATTCGCGCTTGCTCCAAAAGAAATCCCTATTTTGGGTATAGTGTGTGGCGTGGAAGAGGGCTCACGACAAGTGCCACGTGATAAAAAACCATTTGTAGATTGTGCAAAGGCCAAGATTACGCAAATTGTAAAGCGCTCTTCTCTACCACCTGATAATCTTACACCACAAGAGCGGAAGGCCATATCCAAATTAAAATCTTGCGACGATATTATTATCCGGGAAGCTGATAAAGGTAACTGTACTGTGTTCATGAATAAGAGCGATTACACCACGAAAGTGATGGCATTATTGAATGACAGAAAAACGTACGAAGTTCTTTCAAGAAACCCGGTACCAGTTATTGAAAAGCGTCTTAACTCCTTTGTTTGGAAGTTAAGGCAGGAAGAAAAAATATCCTTCTCCAACTACAAAAGTCTTCGAAGCTGTGACTCTGTGCTTCCTAGGATTTACGGTCTTCCAAAAATCCACAAGACCAATGTACCTTTGCGCCCAATAGTGTCGTTTATTGGCTCAGCTACGTATCATTTGTCTAAGTGTCTAAAGTGTATTCTAAGTCCTTTAGTTGGCAAAACGAATTTTACCACCAAAAAATCCACAGAATTTGTTAGAAGTATCAAAGATTTTAGTATAAGTGATTTGCAAAAACAAGTGTCGTTTGATGTCATTAGTTTATTCAACACCATACCACTTGATCTGGCGAAACAAATTGTGTTTGATAGACTTAGCAGTGATTCTCACTTAAAGGAACGTACCACACTAAGCGTCCCTGAATTAATGGAAGCATTGGACATCTGCTTTAGTTCGACCTCTTTCACCTTCCAACAAACCATATATCAACAGATAGTATATCAACATCCAATGGGTTCGCCCTTATCTCCCATCATTGCAAACATGGTAATGGAAAAGCTAGAAGAAAGGGCCAACAACAGCTTTCACTCCCCTCCCTGTATTTGGTTTCGCTATGTTGATGACGTGTATGGTATTATGGAATCAAACTACATCGAAGAATTCCATCAATATTTGAATACCATATGCGATTCCATCAAGTTTACAAGAGAAGAAGAACATGAAGGTTCTCTTGCTTTTTTGGATGTACTGATTACACGCACTCCAGAAGGATCGCTACAAACCACAGTGTTCAGAAAGCCAACTCATACCTGCAGATACCTACCTTTTTCCTCCCACCCTCCACTTCAACAAAAACTTAGCATTCCCCAAACTCTTTTCTACCGAGCTGAGAACATAATAAAAGAGGACGAGCTCAAAAAAGATGAAATACGTACGATCAACAACATCTTGATTACAAATGGATATCCAAGATTTCATCGCAAACGACGGCCTACTCACTCTGAAAGCAAATCCCAACAAACGAAAATCATGACTGTGGTTTCCTATGTGCAGAATCTCACCGAGCCTATTAAGCGTGTTTTGCAGCAAGTTGGTGTGGGGGTGGCTATGAAGCCTGTTTGTGTCTTGTCTAATATTTTTTGTAAGCCCAAAGACAAAGTTTTGGACAAAGAAAAGTCGGGCCTTGTTTATCAAATATCTTGTCGTGACTGCGATGCGGTGTACATGGGTGAAACAGGCCGAAGCTTAGAAACTAGAAAACGTGAGCATACTGATGCAGTGAAGAATTTTGACCTGAAAAAATCTGCACTGTGTCAGCATGTCGCAGAAAATGGTCATTTTATAGATTGGGATAATGCTAAAATATTAAGGATGGAACCACACTGGCACAAGCGTCGGATAGCGGAAGGTTATTTGATAAACCAAAAATCTTTGGAATTGAACGTTTTAAATCGCAATGATGGGTTAATCGTTCCGTCCGTATATAAATCTCTGTGGAGCTAAAAACCTTTTCTAGTACACAATGCTTTGCAATAGATCCTTTTCATATCTTCTCACACTGTTAGAGAAGCAGCCTAGTTATTATAAATATTATTACATTTTTTTACGCTGTTGATGACATAATTTTTCAATATTCTTTTTTTTTTTGCGCTGTTAGTGAAATAATTTTTAATATTATATAATGTTATTGTTCCATCACTTTAATGCTTTTGGGTATAATAGTACAACCACTGTGATGTTCGTATGTTTTTACTGTTACCTATCTTCTGCTGTTATTTTTTCTCATTTATCTTTTTGTAACTGCAAAGGCAGCACTGCCGAAAATTGTTCTGAAGAAGCTTCCTGGTTTGGGAAGCGAAACGTCAAAATCAATACATAAACTCATCGGTAGTACGAAGTGGTTATGAAGGAAGAAATTTTTTCGGTCTTGAGAGTTGTCGCATGTGAGGTATAGCCAGTACTTAAACAGTAAAACTTTGCATGGGGAGACGCTTTTGCAGCCTTGACCAAACGCATTCGGAATGCGAAAGTACTTTAGTGGAAATTATGTCATTCCGTCCTCGAAATCGAGTGAAGACCAAAAAAAAAAAAAAAAACGTCTTAACCGTATATTGAAGAGTTTTTGTGCCCGAAATCGAGTGAAGACCAAAAAAAAAAATCTTAACCGCAATTTGAGACAAAATTCGGCCGGAATTTGTGGGATTTATTTGTGCTGCCAGGCACTTTTTTGTCTGTTCAACCAGCGCTCAAACCTCGATGAGGGGACGCTAAATCTCGATGGGGGGGGACGCTAAACCTCGATGGGGGGACACTAACTCTCGATGGGAGGCGTCCCCCCTACAATTTAAGTACTGAGTTTAGCTAACTGTAATTAGAAAAAAAAAAGAAGCCCCAAACAAATATCAGAAGAAATGATTGATTTGCTTAAAATTCTTAAAAAATCTTACATAATATTGCTGGTTTCTTAGCAGCCCAGTGTTGTATTGTACTTTAATCTATTTTACTGTAGCTTGACTCAACTTGGAGAAATAAAGTATGCGGATTTTGTGGGAATTTTAATATGAAGGCTGATGATGATTTTAGCACCGAACGAGGTACAATTAAAGTTAATGTTGGGAGCTTTGGAAACTACTGGAAGGTTTGTAGTTATGACATTTATTACTCAGCTTCACAACATAGTTTTGCTTGTTCACTGTATGATATAGTATATTGGTCTGATGTAGTATCTTTTTTTTTTCGTTTAGAAATTGAAGAGTAAACTGGCAATTCATCTTTGCTATTTTTGATTTCATTGCAGATTTTTATCTTGAATTTCATTTGTTTGGATGATCGGGCTTTAACCAAGATATCATCGTTAGCGGCGTTGCTTGTGAAGTTTTGCGTTTGGTGAATAGCGTTCGGTTTTTCGCCTGACTGCTGATGCTACCAAAACACAACTCTTTCGGATAAATTTAAAATTTTCGTGAAAGAAGTTCAGTGTAGAATTTATTATTACCAACATTGTTGATAAGAAATGAACGAAACTTTTTTTATTGTTTGTTATTATCAATTATCAAGGTTGCGAAAATGTGCTACGGTATTGATTGCTATCTGAGATATTTTCCAGGAGGATATTGAGTGTCATGACGTAAATTGTAATCGCGTTCCTTTGTTTCCACAAACATGCGCAAAAAATATTGATCAGCTTGAATATGCAAATGATGTTTGTGAGATCATCAAGAGCAAAACTTTTGAAAACTGCCATAATGTTGTGGATTGGGGTATATTCTACTACAAATGTAGGTAAGTCAAAATAAATTATTGCATTTAAACTGACTATAAACCTTAGAAAGTTCAAGGACTATTTTCGTTTGCAGGAGCAAGACATGTGAATGCGACATGAGCCAAAAGTGCTTTTGTGGCGTGTTTGAAGAATACGCAAAAGCATGTTCCGTTTTTAAAATGGCAGTTGATTTGGAGAATGCTTCCACCGCTTGCTTTTCTGTCGCCAACGATCAAGACGTTTGCCTAGCAGATGAAATTTTTTTTGATTGCACAACTCTTCCGAAAGACAGCGATGGCATTGCTTGTGTTCCAACTTGTCAAGGTTCTAAAATAGACTGCAAAACAACATCCTGCGTTTCTGGGTGCTTTTGCCCAAATGGAACCATCAAAGGTGAGTTTAAAATTTTTACGTTGTGATTTCACAGGAGTCCTAATTAACAGACTGGTATACTCCGTCCGCCACGCTTGAGAACCACTGCGCTGAAGTCAAAAGCTTCTTAACTAATTCTTGTTTAGAACAATTTACTTAGAAATTAATGATAAGCTATAGACAGTATTCAGAGTCTTACTCAAACGTTTGATTAACAGCCTAAGACATACTGGTTACGAATCGACATTCGTCTTTTATTCCTCGTCAGTATAGCTAGGACTACAGGTATGAACATGAGCGTAGAAAGGCAAAGAATCGCAAATTAACCGGATCATAACAGAATGTAAATTTTTTGGGTGGGAAAATATTAAGCAATGAATAATAAATACAAGAGATATACTGGTTCAATTCGAAATAATTTCCAATAGCATGCTTTAGAGAGGCTGCAGACTCGACGACCGCGCCTATTTCACTGGAACTGGACTTGAGGTCATTTCGCTGCCTCTCACCGGAAAGACATGCCGATCCATTTTGTGTCTGAAAATTGATATACTGAAGTATCGTCTTTTGAAAAAAAATTAAATAAAATAAATGAGCAAATAAATTAGACCAGGATTTCCCAAACTGTGTGCAACGAGAGCGCTGCAGGTGTGCCTCGAAGTTTTAAATGTACACTTATACATAACGTCCATTCATCTTACTTGTGGGTTTTGAAAAATAATTGGCAATTTACTTTACAATACAAAGTGTATGTAACTGCATTTAACTGCATGATTACTTCCAGACGCGTAGCCAGGAATTCGCAAAGGGGAGGGGGCTTTTTGGGAAGCTGGAAACAACAACAAGCGAACTTGACCTAAATTTTTATCAGTCTTGAATCATATTGAGGCGGTTTTTCTGTCAAAATCAGGTGATCTCCAAAAAAAAAAATTGAAACGGTTTTTCCGGCCGAAATTACGTGATCTCCATAACAAAAAAGATCTTCACCCAAATTCAGGCGGTTTTCCTGACCAACTTTAGGTGAAGTCCAGAAAAAAAAATTCCACTTTTCTGGTCCAAATCACAGCAAGTCCTTCACAGGGGGAGGCTATTTTCATTTTTAGAGCAAAAATCGGCCCCAAAAACACTAAAAACGTGGTATTTTGCATACTTTTCAGGCCAATGCGGGGGCTCGAGCCCCCCCCGGCTATGCTACTGATTACTTCATACAAATTTGTGTAGCTTCCTGTACCAGCTTTTCATATTCTGCAACGACATCACGATATGGTATACAGGTACCGTGCTTTTTTTTTCTGCCAGTCCCCGAGCAAGATCGAAAGAGCTAACTTTTCAATACTGTAAGGCAAATGTGAACTGAACATTTTAGTTTAAGACAAAGTAAAAGGTAATATGGATAAATATTTAGTAGGGTGCATCAAACGCCCTTAGATTGTTGGATTTTAATGTCTATCTTCTCAACTGTTACACTTTTTGGTAGAGGTGTGTTGGCCAAAAATCATTAAAATGATTTTGGTCTTGGGGGGCCACCGGCCACTTTTGAGAGAGAGCTGAATGTAAAATTTTTGATTTGTTGTTTGTCACCCAAACCTAGTCATGCTTGGTATCAAATTGAAGGACTTGCTGAAAGGAATACACTTATGGTAATGTAAATATAACCAGTTTTTTTTAAAAGAATGATACGGTAATTAGTACGTACATTTTTAAAAAAAATCAGCTTAAAATATGTCTCCTACTTTTTTTGACTGCAGTCGGAAGGAAAGCAATTCACCTTTCTTTGTCTTGTTTTTACTAAATGCTGCTAAACTAATTCATTAATTCAACAATTAGGTCACAATTTATCCTAGTGTGGTTTTTCGATGACCGAAAGGTCCCTTCGCTGTCTCTTGGCCAAGGCAACTTGGTGAATAAAATGTAATTACATTACATTACACTACATTACTGAACTTAATCCTGCTGAAAACCTCTTCGCAAATAAACCTCTGCTTATTCAAAAAATTTAGTGACACGTTTGCTCAGTAGCGTAGCCTGGGGGGGGGGCTCGAGCCCCCCCTATTGGCCTAAAAAGTATGCAAAATTGCACGTTTTTAGTGCTTTTGAGGCCAATTATTTTTGCTCAAAAAATGAAAACAGCCCTCCCCCAAATGGATTTGAGAGCCGAAGTTGTGAAGAAGTTGCCGTGATTCGTCCGGAAGAACCGTTTGAATTTGTGATTTCGGCCGGAATATTCGTCTAAATTTCGGTGAGGACCTTTTTTTTGGAGATCATTTGTTTTTGGGCGGAAAAACCGCCTCAATCTGATTCAAGAGCAATGAAAATGTGGGTCAAGGTCGCTTACAGTTGTCTCAACCTTCCAAAAAAGCCCCCTCCCCCTTTACCAAGAGCGATTGCGCCATGCCCCCCCCCCTTCGGGTCGCCAGGATAGTATAATTAGCAGAGGTGGAGTCGAAGACACAAGGCTCGAGGCCAAGGCCAAGGACACAAAAAAATTCCGAGGCCAAGGCCAAGGACAGCCTTTCCGAGGACAGTTCCGCTCGAGGCCAAGGACAGGAATGCTCGAGGCCAAGGCCAAGGACCAAGGACACAGGCGCAATTGCTCTCAAAAAAAATTTTTTTCATGCGATCTCAAAAAAAGGGTCTTCAAAAAAATTTTTGCTAGTGCTAGAGTTACGTAGCAGGGGCTTTTATGTTTAAGCCTATGCCGATGATCTAGCAGTGTTGGGTGTCAGTCACTGGTGCTGATACGCTTTGGATCAGAGGTATGGCCCAGAAAGCAATAAATGCTGATGCAAACTGGGCTTCGGAACAAGAGCAGCAAGCAGCTTAGTTTAGCAGCAAGAAAACCGAAATTGTACTGTTCATTTTCAAACGGAATCCAGATTTGGGTTCCTTGTCAATGAATGGTTCAAAAGTTGAACTTTCCTAGGAAGTAAGACTGTTAGGTGTTGCTCTGGACAGCAAGCTAACTTGGAAAACACATATTACCCGAATTAACCGCAAAGCAACTACAGCATTAACGCAGTGTAGACAAATTGTGGGTAAAACGTGGGGAACAAAACCATCTTTGTTGAAATGGATATACACAGCTATGATACGTCCAATCATGTCGTAGGCGTTTGTGTCCTGGGCTG
Organism: Trididemnum nubilum; assembly: GCA_963965965.1. NCBI lineage: Eukaryota > Metazoa > Chordata > Ascidiacea > Aplousobranchia > Didemnidae > Trididemnum > Trididemnum nubilum. The sequence goes on from OZ014490.1 coordinate 36,271,988, forward strand.
ACGTCTCAACAAAAAGTATCTAGTGAGGAAACTCAAAACGGTGCAGAGACTTGCTTGCCTGATGATTTCATCAGCTTTTCTTGGCACCCCTACTGGTGCTCTGGAAATATTGCTCAACATAACTCCCATTGAGGAATTCTTACTGGCTGAGGCAGTGCGAGGATCATACAGAATCACTGTTGGTGGACTCTGGCATGTCAACCCAGTTGGTTCCTTGGGGAAAAACGAAACGCCGTGGTGATGTTTGCAATGAGGCTAGGAAATTCTTACCTCTGCTGCAAATGCCAGCTGACCGAATAAAGAAAACTAAGGTATTCGAGAGAAATTTTGAATGTTAAATACTCTATAAAAAGAATGCTATCAGATCTGAAAGCGCTCTAAATCAAAACACTGTTAAGGTTTACACCGTTGGCTCAGGCCCGGCGCCACAGAGGGGTATTCCGGGGCCGTGCCCCCCAAATGAATGCTTGTGCCCCCCCCCAAGCGAAAATTGTGCCTCCCCAAGCGAGGACTGTGCCCCGAAGAAATTAACAGGCTCAGGGCTACTGGAGTGCAAATCGAGGCCTAAAATTGGTGTTTACCGCCCGTATTTTTGTTATTTTTGTGGACTCGCACCGGTTTACATAAAACTTTAGGAACGAAGACCTTTTGTTTTTGGTCTTCACTTAAGAATTCTTGGAACATCGCAAGACTTTTAGGACGATAACCAGAATTTGTGGAAATTTTTGAACTGAAGATTTTTGAAATATTATGGAATAGCCCAGTATTTTTATCTTGAAATTACATTAGACTGTAAAACGTAACTTCCAAAACACAAAAAGACCACCTTAGCGATAAATATTTCCTTACAATCAGCTCACAGCGTCAATACGCGTTGTAGAAGCGAGTGAATAAAAAGAAATATAAATTCCACGCAAAATATTAACGAAATAACGGACTTTATTATCTTCCGTTAATGAAAGCTGAAAATAACGGATTAACTTTAACGGAGGTGTGAAGTTTGTTAACGGACTAGTGGTTAACGAAGCTAACGTTTTGCATTAACTTGCCCACCTATGGTTTCACGAAACGTCAAGTTATGTTTCCAGTTGTTTTGGCTTTGTGTTTTATATTAAAGATTGGATTATTGATCAACGCATATGGATCTATATAACGTATGTTGACAGACGAGTTGCAGAAGAAATGTGTGAAGCCAGAGCAATGCTCTTGTTCATACGATGGAGACTTGTACTTTAACGGTGATGAGGTCAGCCGCGACACTTGCAACACCTGTACCTGCTCTGACGGGGCGTGGCAATGCACAGAGAAAGTGTGCGCAGCTGAATGCTCGTCGATTGGCGATCCTCACTTCACCACGTTTGACGGAAAGACGTTTGATTTTCAGGTATTTGAAGGGGTATTGAGGTCTATAATTTTTAAATTTTAATACTTGATATGTGAAAAATACTTAATAACATTGTTTTTGTGCCGTTTTTTCAATGTTTGACGTTAAATTGCTAGAACAGGAAAGATTTTGACTTTACATGAAAAAACTCGGCAATATAATATCATCAAATTTGCATTAGTGATTTTAAACGAGCTTGTTCATCGTAGGTCACTGGGTAGTATCGGCTTCTGCCAGGTTCCTACTGTGACTTAGATAAGGTAAATTGCTTTTCAAATATAAAAATACACTTATTGGTTTGAATTTCCTACTTTTGGTAAAAGCATAAAGGTGGATTTACACAGAATCTATTTTTCGTCCGTTTTTGCATCTCCACCAAAAAGTATGCACTTTTTCATCAGCATTTTTATATTATCCGCACTTACCAGACTGCCTCAAACTGGAAAAAAGTTTTCCGAAAATAATTTTTTATAAACGAGTACAGCTCTTTAAATTATTCCTGAAGTGAAATAGGCAGAACTAATTTAATAGTTCACAGGCACATCACGTCTTACAATCCTACTTCATTTGACAACACCTTAATGCTGTCTTCACGTCTAAATGGGGAATCATTTCAGCCCGTAGTGACGCAGGTGATGCGGAGCCCTCATCGCCGGAACATTCCCGTGTTTCGAAGTCAACTGACTTTATCATCAGTGTGAAGAGGAGTCGACACAAATATCGCTCTCGTTGTTCATGCATAAAATTTTCAGACAAAATTTTTATCAATACATAACAGTCTACTTAATGCGGATATGTACTTTAAAAAATGTGGAAAAAAACTACACACTTTCTGATGGAGATGCGAAAACTCAAAAAAACGACGAAAAATGGATAAGCTACTGTGTAAACCCTCCTTAAAGGACTCCTAATGTCCGCAAAGCAACGCCCTTAAAATGTAATAAAAAACATTTCTAAATGAATGCTGAAAACCCCGTTTAGATACACGTTCTCAATTTCAAGAAAATTACAAGCCATTATTTACTCAAGATTACCTTTCGCGTTTTTAAGAAATGACATGACGTCATCAGACCCAGGAGTTTAGTGCCTTTGACTAGTTTAACATTGCAAAGGATACTCGATTACGCAAAGGCATGTGATAGCAGCTTACTAATCAAAAAGTGTTGCGCAAAAAAGGCGTAATTAGCTCAAAGTAGCTTCATTACAAGTTCAGAAGTGAACTACCCGAAGCAATCAGCTTTTACTACCAGTATTGAACAGCAGTTTTACTACCAGTAATGACTCTATCTTTCTAAAACTCCAACAGTACAAAAGTTTTTGTATGCTATTTGGCATATCTGTACCCAATACCGGTAGGCTACCATAGTGTAAAAAAGATTTTAGACACAACAAGAAACTATTGAAAGCGTACAATTGTGTAAAAATATTTAACCCTTTTAATACCAGTAGGCTACTGTAGTTTACTGCGTAGGATTAGAAATATTCCGGTACCGTACAATACAAATGGTACACGTACCAATATCAGATCAGTAGCCTGGTTTGGTTTGTGCTTCAGTGCTTGATCTTGTAAAACAACCGAAAAACAATGACCTAGTCAGATTGTTGGATGCTTGGGCAGCAAGTTACCGGTAGATGGGTAGTTTCAGTACAATGCGAATGTAGATGAAGTATTGGTACGGTAGGCTAATAATGGCAAGGAAACAAATTGGCTACTGTCTGTACCGGTGTGTTACATTGGCACGATGGAAAAAATATTACCATTAGAGGCAGCATTTTTGTTACTTCATATTCACAATATGGTACTTGTAATAAGTTAGCTGCATTCACTGGTAGTTGTCTGGCCCTGCAGATCTGAGATATCAGTACAACGATCTGAAACCGGTAGCCTAGTTCAGTACCGCTAAACTATGGTACCCTAGCAGATTAATCCAGCCTCATCCTTTGCCAGGAGTAAAATATTTACTGAAACACAAACCAAACCAGTACTGATGTGATACTGGTACCATTTCTACTGCACAGTATCCGTGCGGGTAAAGTTCCAATCCTACGCAGTAAACTACAGTAGCCTACTGGTATTAAAAGGGTTAAATATTTTTACACAATTATAAGTTTTCAATAGTTTCTTGTTGTGTCTAAAATCTTTTTTTACCCTATGGTAGCCTACCGGTATTGGGTACGGATATGCCAAATAGAATACAAAAACTTTTGTACTGTTGGAGTTTTAGAGTGATAGAGTCATTACTGGTAGTAAAAGCTGATTGCTACGGGTAATTCATTCTAAACTTAGCAATGAAACTACTTTGAGCTAATTACGCCTTTTTTGCGCAACACTGTTGTGGATTAGTAAGCTGCTATCACATGCCTTTGCGTAATCGCCTGATCTTTTGCAATGTTAAACCAAACTAGTCAAAGGCGCTAAACTCCAGAGTCTGATGTAGAGATGGCGCGGATAACAAAAAATGTATCCGCATGCTGCGCTGTATCCGCAAACCTTGTTCGCATGCTGCACCGCACCGCATCCAAACACAACTAAGTTCATGCTGCACCGCGCTGCACCGCAAATTATCTATTCTTTAAATTTTGACTTTGAACATCAGAAAAAAATTAGCTCTCTAGCTTTCGACATACAAAAAAATTGATTTTTGGGGTACCGACATCATTTTGGACGACTTGCAGAGGGATGACTCTCTCAAACTATGTCAAAATATTCATTTTTTAACCATCTGCTGATAAAAAGTAATAATAATGCTCTAGCCTGAGCCATTCAAAAATTGATTTTTGGGGGTCCATTTTGGGGCCCCTGGGCAGGTGGTACCCCTAAACTATGTCAAAACATTTGTAGCTGAAATTCCTACTGATATCAAAAAAAAAATATCGCCCTAGCTTGAGCAATCAAAAAAATTAATTTTTGGGGCTCTATATTGGGGTGTTTCTGGAAGAGTGGCCCCAAAAAATTTTGGGAGACAAAATTGCATTTGCAGCTTAACAGCTTCACACCAAAATTAGAATTCAATGTGTTGTAGTTTAGGAAAAGAAGAGCGCACAAGATTTAGAAAGAAAAAAAAAGAAAAGAAAAAAATTCATCGTGGCCAAAAGTGGGTTGGTAGGGATGAAAGGGTAAGACATATAGTAATCCGGTGAATAATTTTTGACCGTATTTAAGAGCTGTTTTTGAATAAGACCACTTTTCACCCGAAGCTTTCCAGGTGGTTTTTGGGTCTAAAAACCGAAGTCACGTGACTCATTGCCTTGAAATTTGGCACAAACATATAACGTAATAATCTCAAACTGCTGCTAAAATTACATACAGCTAGACCCAACTGTTCTCGAGTAATAAGTAAAAGTCTGAAATTTCACACTCGTTAACTTAGAAAATGGGTGAGAAATAACGAAGGAACACACGGCGCGAGGTCAGTCGTTCTAATTATACTGGTTTTACCTGCCTTGTGAGTGTTTTCCATCAGTTTTTCTGCACCGTGTTTTGCAATCAAAAACAATCCATCTGTCTATCTGATGATTCATGAAACTACTGCACTAATTCTGAACCAATAGCTCAAATACTGGTATATCACGTGCTCTACATGCTGTCACAAGCTACTACACTCATATTTAACTGTCTAACTTGATAAGAACAACTTTGCTCCCTCCTAACGTAAGCCTATAGCGTATATGGCTATTCAATATTGGGTAAACTATCGGTAGCTTACCGGTACTTATCCGTGAACCTGGAACCCTCTAATCATCTGCTACTACAACGTACGCTTTTCTTGAATTCTGTCTTTGCAACTTTGCGAAGCCTATATTCTTCCTACTCTACCACAGAGCCTACCAGATAAGCTACAGACATCTAGAACCGAAAGCCTTATGCTTTATGCCATGACCTATTGACGAATACCATAGGCCACACTAAACCAACTCTGCCACTCTGAAATGCAAGCGTTGTACTAATACGGTATGTGGCTAGGCTATGTGCCTCTGTTCTGATGATTGTTTCCCACAACCCTGTTTCATCTACATTTTTTCGTGTCTTTGTTTCATTTTCTTACCAAACGTATTGCACTTTTCCTAGTCTAGCCTGTCACAACCAAAGTCATTTTGTTGGTGTCAAGACTCATGTTTAGCCAATCAAAACTAAGTTTGTTGTAGCCAAAATAGCCCATTTTAGGATGCTCCAAATTTTGAAAAAAAAAAACTAGAACTGAAGGCACTTTTTAGTTTTTATTGTTTTAGTAGCCTGGTAGCCTAACCCTAGATATTGTCACAACATGATTTTGTTATTGTCTTCGATTCATATTACAAATATATCTGATATAATGACTAACCATTGTTGGACATAAAGAAATAATTCACGAGCAATAATCGTAACAAACGTGTAAAAAATTATAGTACGCGGCGCTGCGCTGACGCTGCGACGTAATGCAGATTTTAGTTACCACGCTGCGCGGCGCAGTGCACCAACAACAACGCGCGGCCGCGTACGCTGCGCTGTTGCCATCTCTAGTCTGATGACGTCATGTAATTTCCTACAAACGCGAAAGGTAATCCTGAGTAAAATATGACATGTGATTTTCTTGAAATTGAGAACGTGTATCTACACGGGGTTTTCAGCATTCGACTACTTAAATTTGTTATTGCGTTTTTAGGGCGTTGCTTTGCGGACATTAAAGGGCCATTTGTGGCGTGTCAAAAGGGAGCGCGCTCCGATTGCGGTTAACCGGCTTGACTGCGCAGCCTCTGACATGTTATGATCTGTTGATTTAAGAAGCCATCGGTTAGAATTATCTTTCGTTTGTGGTTACTTCCATGCTAGTTTCCACATCGCCACTGGATGAAGCAGGAACTGCGACACTTTTATGCCATTTGCTGCGCTTGAGAAAGAAACAAAAATAAGCCTAGGCTCGTAGGCTAGCGCTGCCAACTGATTAATTACAGCAAGTTTGTTTGATATAGTTGTTTGTAGCTATTTCAAGAGTAAATCCTTGTCTAAAAACAGTTTGACTGGACTAGTAGTTTAAAATCTACTGTAGGCTGCTAATGGTGGTAGCTGTTCCGAGCAATAATAGTGATAGGCCTATTTGATAACGTTCAAGCTAGTGTTCAAACCATGGCAAAAGGAGCAGTCACGGACCAGTGATTCAAAAATTACTTTTAAAATGAAAAGAATTCAACAGACAGCGGGAAAAATAAATACAAACATTTTTCGATCTTGAAATGGCAGAATTTCAAAATTAGTCGCAAAAAATGTCAAAAAAATAAAACATTTTGTTTGACATACAAGAAAAGAGTTAAATTAACGTTTGATGTCGCTTTAATTTGGAACTTGCGCTATTGATTGTTGATAAATTTCAACTTAAGTGTGTAATTTTGCGGTTGACCCGAAATTGATCGTAAATTTGCTGATTTCTGTGGTTGATTTCAAAACAAAACTTTTAATAGATGATATCTTTTTATAAATTTTTAGGGAAATTGCTCTTACGTGATGGCCGAAGATTACTGTGGAAATGAAAACGGAACGTTTCGTCTTTTAGTCCAAACGATTCCATGTGGAGATGCTGGTGTTACCTGCACAAAAGCAGTTACGTTCATTCTTTCTAACTACATAATCCATCTCACGAAGACTGATTACAAGCTGGTAAGCTGGTGGCGACCGGCCCCAATGTATTATTGCCTTAGAATATGAATTCCACAACAAACTTAACGACTGCTGCTACCGTGGTAGCTATAACCGTGCATGCAGTAGGATTCAAAAACGTAGTAGAATCAAAATCACAGATTATAAATTCCATACGTATATCTGATTTTAATTAAATTAAATATTAGAAATATTTCATTTTCGAACCTTAACTTTTGTGTTTGATATTTTTCAACTTTTGCAGGCTATAACTGAATCAGTTAGCAAAAACCTTTCTCAACCACAACAAACAGCCAGTTATACCATTAGGAAAGGAAGTATTTATCACATAGTTGAAACCAACGCTGGTATTGATATTTTATGGCATGCTAACAACGCTGTGAAAGTTCTGATTCAATCTCAATACAAATTTGCAGTAAGTTGTTGACGTTGACAAGGATAGTGTAATAGGTCTAAACTCCATTAATTTATTAAGTTAACTGAAGCAAATTGATGGACGATTCATTCTGTCAAACAAAAACTTTGTCGAAAAAAAACTCTGCGTCTACTAATCACACCAACGCCAAAAACCGTTTTTTGGGCTCTGTTTGCCAGAGGTGAAGTCCTCGAGGACACATTTTGAAGTCCTTGGCCTTGGCCTCGAAGCCTCCAGTCGTCGAAAATTGCCCTGTCCTCGGCTCGAGGACAGCACTATTTTTTGAACCGTTGAAATTTTGTTGGAAAACGCCAGAAACCTCGCGGAAAATTTGCAAATACCTTTTTTGTTTTCCGCAATTGGTGCATAGGCTTAGCCAAGCAGGCCTCCCCCCAACTGAAATTTCACCAATGACTAAAATGTGATAAAAAAGCCTATTGTTTCTTCAGTTTCAGTTTCTTTTTAGCGTTTTTCGCTTACAACTGTAGCTAACAACAATATTGAAGACCAGGGGCCAGGGGACCCCTCAATTTAATTTTTGCCAGCCAATTTAAACGTAAACCTGGAAGAAATGGATAGTTTTCGTCCTAAACGTTGCTATCTCAGGGCCACATCTAGCCTTTTTATGAACATAATGCATTCAACAAGGCCGGATTTATCACAATATGGCGCAGTACCAGCTAGGGGCCCCTCGCTCAAATCTTAAGACTTTTTTGGTCTTCACTTATATTATGCAGAAAGATGTTGCAAAAATCTCCAAAGTGCCAGTGGCCCAGCGCAATGTAAATCAGGCCCGGCAATAACATGGTTAATAAGCGTAACCATCTATTGTACCATTTTTCAATAACAGTTCATTACCAGTTTTTTCGCACAACATGCTTTTTTAAAAAATTAGCCATGAAAAATGCTGATTGAACAAATCATTGAACTTCGATTGAGGAGGCCTGGGCCCCCTAGCCTAACATGTACTTCTATAACTGGTTATTGTCATGAAAAAACAAAAATCTCCAAGGAAAATCTTTGAGTGGATCGTTATTTATTGCTAAAATGTTGCAATAGACAATGCACCTTACTTCCCCCTACCTGGACCAAATCACGTACAATTAAACTTTAACACCAAAATGCAAGATGTTAAACGTGTTTTGGACTTAAATTGCTACAAAAAGGAGGATTAAACAATTTAATTTTTTTAATTGGCTTTCAAATGTCAAAAATCTAGTGCATTTAAATGGCTCTGAACGCGTGCGAAATGTGATTCAAGGGCATTAAAATAGCTTTTCTCCAAAAAATTACAAAAAATCACCCAGCATCTGGGGGCTTTGCCCCCAAACCCTCCGGCCGCTGGGGGCTCCGCCCCCCAGACCCCTGTCTGTGATACGTTTGAGTTGCACTGGCTTTCTCAACACGTCTCCAAAGTTAGATATTTGTACTTTTCAACTGTCAGTTTAAGCCTTATCCCTTGGCAAAATCCTGGTTAAGTGCCAACAGGCAACAATTTCAAATCTTCCATCCCATACGATATCTTTGTCCCACAAGTACTTCCTCTTTAAAAAATTTTTGATGACGCCATTGCATGTGATTTGTGGTTTAAGCCCCCCTATCAAAAATTCTGACTACGCCTATAAATTGGAGATCGCCTGAAAAACTTTTTTGAGGACCTTTTATTTTTTTTGGAGAACACATGCGGCTGTTTCATTGGTCCTTGGCCTTGGTCTCGAACATTCCTGTCCTTGGCCTCGAGAGGGTCTGACCTCGGCCTCGGATTTTTTTTTGTGTCCTTGGCCTTAGCCTCAATCCTTGTATCCTCGACTCCATTTCTGCTGTTTGCAGTCCCGTTAGTCTGAGCCACCACGACGGATACACTGTTGGGGCGGTTGACCCCATTGGGAAATATGCGGTAACTGTCGTAAACACACCGACGCAGTGTCAATTCGAGAAAAATTTGTTTAGTACACAACGACGAGGTGACGCTACTGGGGAGAGGGAGTGGCTGAGTTAGCCAAGTCTCTTGGAAAATTTTTTCCAAAATTGCGAGCGTTTAAACATGTTTAGGACTTGACCTTGAAATAGCGGAAGAGTTGAAGGGACTGGGCAATTTAATTTTTTAACTAACTTCCAAATCTTAGCAATTTAGTTTCTTTCGAATGGCTATTAAAACGTGTGAAATGGACTGAAATGGCGTTGAAATGGCACTTTTTTTCAAAAAAACAAAAATCGCCTAGCGGCTGGGGTTAAAGCCCCAGATCCCCGTCTATGACAGGCTTGAGTTGCATCAGTTTGCTCATTAGCACGCCTCCCAACTGCAGAGTTTTAAAAACACAAAAATTTTAACTTTGGGTTCAAGTCCCCACTCTTAGCAAAATCCCGTTCGCACGCCTGCAACAATGCATTGTCAGTTCGAGGATTGAACCGGACGCCACCAACCGATTCTATCACAAGATTTCAAAGAAATTAATGGCTAAAAAAGTTTGCAATGCGTTATTTTCTGGCCTAAAATTTTGAAAAGAATTTTCCATATATCATTTCTTTGCTTGGAATACGTCATTTTGAGGCTGTTAAATCTTTTACCAACTTACGTTTGATTTCTTTTTCAGAACAATTGCAGCAAAATCAATCGTTCGATAATGATCACTAAAATAGTTAAAGATCTGTTTTTTCTGCACCCCGTATTTATATTTAGTCATTTTTTCACTCGTGGCATCTTAAATTCCAGTAAGCGCACATGTAGCATATTGCTTAGAGGAGCTTGAACCAAAAGTTAAATTTTTTTTTGCTTGAAAAATGTCACAAATGAGCAGTAGGCGAGCAAACTAGTGCAATTTAAACGTACCGCAGATGGAGGTGTGGGGCGGATACCCCAGTCACCGGATGCCATGCGGTTCTGAGAGCAAAGATCCCAGCCGTTGGATAATTTTTGTAAATTTTCCGGAAAAAATATCCGAGAACTACTTGGGGTATACGTAATAAAAAGGTGCTCTTTCTACGTAATAAAAAGGTGCTTGTTCCACTCTACCCTTTATCCGTTTGACTTCGAACCATTGGTAAACCTGCGTTTCAAACTTTCGTGACGTCTGAAAAGGATGACTTTTCAAATTTTATTACATAGCGCACTCTGCAAGAAATTTTGTAAAGTAATCCTTTTTTTTGTCACGAAATTTTGAAATGCAGGGTTGCCAGTGGTACGGAGTCAAACGGATCAAATCTATTTTCCAGGATAAGAAGAATAGTGAACAAGGTTTGGGGCACCTCTTTGTTACCCCAAGAAGTTCTCATTATTTTCAATAAAACCGATCTCGAGCAGTATCTCTTTCAGATTTGGAAGAGAATTGAATTGCTCAGCCTCATGGACCATTCTTCCGCTCTTCCTTTACTTACAGACCAAGTACAAAACACGTTTAAACGCTTGCATTTTGGGATTAAATTTTATAAATCACTTCACTAAGGGGAAGCATGAAGCCCCTTTGGCCCCCCCGGTTGCGCTACTAAATCCTAGCCTATTTTTTGTTGTCTCCTTGAATTCCAGTTTCCAAAGTCCAAGCCACTATAGTACACGATTCCGAATCATGACTCAGAACGGACCATGTTCGAATATATTTTTTCATCAAAAGCTGAGGAAAGTAAAGTTATTCATGCGTACCCTCTCTGAAGTAAAGTTTTTGGCATTCTCATCCCATCTTGATTTGCTTTCTCACTCCATAGGCGTAGCCAGGGGGGCCGCCCCCTCCCGTCAATTGAAATGCCACCTATGATAAAAATGATGAATGACAACAAAGCCTATTGTTTCTTCAGTTTCGGTTTCGTTTAGCATTATCGCGTACAACAGTAATTAAAAATAATATTGACATTGACGACCAGGGATCCGGGCCCCCGCAATTCAATTTTTTGGCAAACAATTTAAATGTATAACCTGGTGAAATTTAGAGTTTTTGTTTTAAAAGTGCAACCTCAGGCCCTCATCTAACCTTTTTATGAATGTAAAACAATAACATGATTAGTAACCATCTATTGTACCTACTTTAAATAACAATCCACCTCCACCTTGCCAGTTTTTACGCGACAAAGCACTTAAAAAATAGCTTGAAGAAATTCTTACTAAACAAACTATAAAATGCAAGGTTGTAAACGTGTTTGGGAGTTGAATTGAAAGTAAAGGAAGGTAATTTTTTCAATTAGTTTTCAAATCTTCAAATTTTAGTTCTTTCCAATGGCTTTGAAAACGAGTGAGATGTAACCCAAACGGCATTAAAATAACTATTCTTTCAAAAATATACAAAAAATCGTCAGCGGCTTTGCTGACAGGTTTTTGTACATTCAGCTTTCACATAGCCCCCGTCTGTGATACGTTTGAGTTACATCAGTTTGCTCTACTCATCTCTCAAATTAACACTTTTTTTTTTAGAACATTTTAACTTTTTAGCAAAACAACTACTAAGTTATACATTTCAGAAAGGTTTACTTCGATGTTTCGGATCTTAAACTAGAGATACTAATGTGTTTTGACACAGTCTTACGTCATCTTCACGGCGTTACCTTCGAAAACATAAGCAATACACTGAAAACAATTTAGTGCAATTTGCGCTGAGCTGTCGCGACGCATTTTGACGTTTTGACCCATTTCTACCTGAATTTGAACTCAATCGCAAAATGTGTGTGTTTTGTTTCACTGATGTGTATATTGTGTTCTGGTCGCCTGATGAGACCCTTGAGCAATGTCGACACGCGTCGCGATAGCTCAGCGGAAATTGCATTCACTTGTTTTCAGTGCATTGCTTATATTTTTGAATGTAACGCCGTGAAGATGACATAAGACTGTCGAAATACGTTAGCATCTCTAGTTTGATATCCTAAACATCGAAGTAAACTTTTCTAAAATGTTTAACTTTTGGTTTGATTAAGTTCCACCCTTTTAGCAAAATTCATTATGCCATAAAAAGCTTCTCCTTTCGAAAATTTCTGATGACGTCATTGCATGTGATTTGCGGCTTGATCCCACCCCAGTCAAAAATCCTGGCTACGCTTATGTCTCACTCTAAGATTTTTTTCTGAATTGATGTTGAATAATTAAAGTGACAATTTACACAAAGACTATTTCCGACATTTCCTTGGGCAAAAAATCACTAGATTACCCCCAAAAATCACTATACCACTAGATATAGTGAAACATCACTAGGCGTGGCACCAGTGCTGCCAACCTTTTGGTTACTAACTCGGGCATACTTGATTACGCATTTGCTCTTTTTTCATCCAAACTGTAGCTCGGCTGGTTAAATGGAGGTTTTCAGAGGTCAGGTTGATTGTTTGTAGGTATGTGGACTGTGCGGCAATTATGATGGTGATGCAAGTAACGACTTTCAATTGAGATCTGGTGAAGTGGTTAATGACGTAAGCATGTTTGGAAACAATTGGAAGGTAATTTGATGGTTTTTCATAATCTGAACAAAATTTTTGTCAAGTGTGTGAATTTAATGTAAGCAATTTTAACTCTCTTCAAGACCCGTGTTGTTTATCGGAAAAAAATGCTTTAGACGCCCTCAAAGCCATCATGTATATTTTCTTAACATGGAGTTTGGGAAGCCGAAACAATCGCTAAAAAACTTTATTAAATTTCCCGGATGGTTAGCTTAGTTTGATTACAGCAAAAAAACAAAAAAAAAAACGTATCGATGAAAAATTTTGAAATCTCCGTGGAAATGAAGTAAATGTCATCAGGCTATGTCACCGGCCAGTTGGTCGAGCGGTAACGAATTTGTTTCAGAAGCGGGAGGTCTGAGGTTCAAATCTTGGGTCGGTCAAATCGGACTCAGTGTTGCCAACGACTCGCCACCGCTGCGACATTTCTTCATAAGGAGCTGTGTTGCCGGGCGCAATGACGCGGAAATGGGCCCCGCAAACTTGTCACACGCTTCGGCATAATACAGCAAATGTAATGAAAGATTTGATTTGATTTGATTCTGTAATTTAAGTCAAGCCGTCATTAATTATTTCATACAAACACAAAAACATTCCTAATCATGTTGTTTCCATCTTTTAAGCGAATAATTAATCTTGCTTGATGAGTAAAACTCTGTAGAATATTGCATGTTCAGAATATTGATTAGGTTTTTTGACATATCGAAGATAGATTTTGCGTTTGTGAATACAATTTCAAATCAATTAATTAAGAACAATATACTGAAAAAATTAATAATGAGCTATAGACAGTGTACAGAGTCTTATAGGCACAATCAAACCTTTGATTAACAGCCTAAGACATACTGTTTCGGAATCTACATTCATCTTTTATTCCTCGTCGGTATAGCTAGGACTACAGGTACGAACATGAGCGTAGAAAGGCAAAGAATCGCAAATTAACCAGATCATGACACAATTTTTTTTCCCAAAAAATACAAAGTAATCACAATATTACAAGAGATACTTCTAATAGTTCAATTAAAATAATTTCCAATAGCATGCCTTAGACAGCTGTTTCGCCCAATCTCAGGGCTCATCAGCAAGGCTAGCAAGGCCAAAAGGACAAATATTTACCAGAGATAAAAATTTGATTTATAGTAATAGGTTCATGCGGTAAAGGTGTAATTAATAGCTTTAGTTTAATTGGGCAAAGATTTTTCAGTTAAAATTTACTTACTTTGTTAGCTAGTCCACGTTCTTCTGAGAGATGTATGGTAAGATTTGTACTTTAGTCGGTAAAGATTTGATTTATAGCAATAGTTTTATTCGGTAAAGATTTAATTAATAGCTTTAGCTTCATTGGGTAAACAGTTTTCAATTAAGATTTACTTATTTTGGCTGAAATTGACTGAACGATGGGTAAAGATTTATGTAGGCTATTATAAACCTAATCGGTAAAGATTTATTTATTGATTGATAAATTGGTAAAGATGCATGTTTTGAAGATTTTTATCTCTGGTAAATATTTGTCCTTTTGGCCTTGCTAGTCTTGCTGATGAGCCCTGAGATTGGGCGAAACAGCTGTCTAAGGCATGCTATTGGAAATTATTTTAATTGAACTATTAGAAGTATCTCTTGTAATATTGTGATTACTTTGTATTTTTTGGGAAAAAAAATTGTGTCATGATCTGGTTAATTTGCGATTCTTTGCCTTTCTACGCTCATGTTCGTACCTGTAGTCCTAGCTACACTGACGAGGAATAAAAGACGATTGTAGATTCCGAAACAGTATGTCTTAGGCTGTTAATCAAAGGTTTGATTGTGCCTATAAGACTCTGTATACTGTCTATAGCTTATTATTAATTTCAAATCAAATCTACAATTGCTAGTGGCATGATTGTCAGGTGATTGAATTGAGATAGCTTCAACTTTTACGGCTAATATTTGATGACGTGGCCCAAATTGGAAATTTTTGCGTTTTCCTGGTGAGGAACAATCATGTCAACACACCGATATTGTGCGATGTTGTACTGCATTTTTAGATCGATGATGCTTGTCCGGATGACAACAACGTTACTCACATCTGCAAAGAAAGCCCGCTCCGACAAACATTTGCTGAATCAAAATGCAGCATCATCAACAGCAATGTGTTTGAAGCTTGTCATTCCAAGGTTGATCCCGCTAAATACTACAACAACTGTATGTACGACACCTGTGGTTGCAACCTTGGTGGAGATTGCGAATGTTTCTGCACTGCTGTTGCTGCCTATGCCCAGGTAGAGTACTGCATTGTCAGCATATATCAGTTAAAAGCTACTTGCTTTAAAGCGGTGTACTACTTGGAAGGTCTAAAACACTATTAGTTAGGTTCAGTACTTAAATTGTAGGGGGGACGCGTCCCCTATCGAGAGTTAGCGTCCCCCCATCGAGAGTTAGCGTACCCCCATCGAGATTTAGACGTCCACCCATCGAGATTTGAGCGCTGGATGATGAAACAATCAAGAGCCAACCAGCACGAATAAATCCTACCAATTCCTGCCGAATATAGTCCCGAATTGCGGTGAAGACCTTATTTTTGGTCTTTACTTGATTTCAGGGAAAAAACATTTCAATTTTCGGCAAAGACCTTTTTTTTTTTTTGGTCTTCATCTGGTTTCGTGGAAAAAGCGGGGACGGAATTACATAATTTCCACTGAAGTTTGGTCAAGGCTGCAAAAGCGTATCCCCGTGCAAAATTTTACAATTTACAGTAAGTGCTGGTTAAGTTGTGTAAGTAATTGTTCCCAGTAAAAACAGGCTTTACTCTAAAATCTTCATGCCTCTCTCTCGCTCAAAAAATGACTTCATATGTAGTCCAAAATCTGAAGTGGCTCAAAACCAATCGACTTTGATTTCATCCTGTGGTTCTTCTCTTATTCATTTGACTTCAAACTCGACAACTAAACTTTTCCGAATTCATTTAAAATGATTTAAGATACTTTAATTCAGGTTCTATTCAACGTTTGAGCGTGTCTTTTAAACTTACTGAACTTGTTTAGCTACTCCGAGTTTCACTCCTGATTTAGTAAAAGAAAATTCTGACTCCGAGTCTGATTCAACAGCCGATAACTCATGAGTAGTTGGAAGTAATCAATTGGCTATTCCACTTCCGAACAGTCAACTACAGCCTTTGTGTTCGCTTTTTATTCAGTTAATTTTTTTCTATATAATTTATTCAATTGATACTCAACTAAAAATTGTGAAAAACGTTTAGGAATGGGGATGTGGATGTTGAGTTAAATGTCTGTACTCTTTATTCAGATGTGCGCTTCTGTTGGAATTTGTATAAATTGGAGAAACAACGACGTTTGTCCATTTATGTGCACTTTTCATAACATCGTACCTGAAGATATTGGTGAAGATATGCTGAGCTCTACCGTTTCTTCGTCAGAATCACAAAAATTTGATCAATGGCGATACGAAGCTTGTGGCAATCCGTGCCCGCCGACCTGCGGCAACCGAAACCCTACGTCGTGCCCGTGGGAAAGACTGGAAGGATGCTACACCTCCTGTAAAGATGGTAAGGGAGGACTTCTCTCAATTGTTTTTTTGTTATTTGCTGAAGATTGTTTTGCTAAATCTTCATAAAATTATGTACGAATCAAAATATACCAAGGAAACTTTTTTTCATCTATTGGTCAAGTATTTTGTTTAATTGCATACCTGCATTCTTTTTTTTTTTGACATACCGTCAAACCTCGATTTAACGAGTTAAGGCGGAAATGCAATTGTCCGTTAATGAAAAATATTCGTTAATGAAAAAGACACGAATTTTACCTAGTTTAGATGCACAATTTGCACATAACACGTAGTTTGATTAAAATCACTTTATTATTGTCATGTATAGCAGAAATATACTGCGCCTGAAAAGTCGAATAACTTGGCAGCAAGATCTTTGCTAAGTCAGTTTGCAACAAACTTACATGAAGCCTATGCACTAATGCGGTATAAAATAGAATACTGTATGATGTAATAGCGCATTAATGTATGACTTACGTTGCACGTTTGATGCATCTTAACACCAAATCTTTTGCTATTTATTACACAACATACAAAAATTACAAAATCTCGCAGCTCAAATCAAAGTCCGTTCAATCCGAAGTCCGTTAGATTGAGGGCCGTTAAATCGAGGGTCGACTGTATAACATAACATAATTCTCATTATTCAACATGCGTCGGTCGTTCAATGGGCTTGCTCCTCAGCAAACTCCCGTCTAGAGATGTTTTTGATTTTCGCAGGCCAAAGCTTTCACCCCGAGAGCCCCCCCATTAGCCTGCCGACCACGTTGCAGAAAATGGAAAATAGCACGTTTTTTGCACTTTTGAGATTGATTTTCGCACTGGAATGTACTCAAAAAATGATCTAAACCATATTTTGCAACGTTTAATGGCCTTCGGATTCCAAAACCGTCCCAATTTTAAATGAAGACTTTTTTTTATCTTCAATGAATTCGGAAACAAAAACCGTTCCAATTTCGGATGAAAATCTTTTTTTTTGGTCTTCAATGAATTTGGACACAAAAACCGTTTCAATTTTAGGTCAAGACCTTTTTTTTTGGCCCCAAACCCCTTAACAGCTTCCCCATTGCAAATTTTTGGCTACGCACCTGTTTCCATTGCAGATTTCTGGCTACGCGCCAGAGTCTAATCATGCTTTTGCACTACTAATTTCTATGCCATCAGAGTTCTCTCTAATGCCACGTTTTAAAAGCATGAATTTTTATCAAAATACGCCTAAAATTAAGTAATTTTTGCAAAACAAAATTTTTTTCAAGTGCTGGGGACTCCGCCCCCAAACCCCTCAAGCAGCCCTTCCCCCATTGCAGATTTCTGTTTACGGGCCTGATACAAAACGTGTACTGCCATACTTTCAAGTTTTAGAATCTTACAATAAGAAGTTGTTCAGCTAGCTAAATAGTAACCGCTATTTACAGTAATGAAGTAATACTTTTGCAGAGAGCTCTACATTATAACGGGTGACATCACGAAATTCCGCCCCGTGTGTCACCATCTTTAGCTACGCCTCTGGGATTCTCGCACCGCTTCAGCACCGCACCGCCACGAGCACCGTTCAATAAAAAACATAAACAAATACGCAAGGCAAAAATTGGCAGGTTAACAACAAGCTTGCTGTAATTGCCATCTAGGTTTTTAAACCTTTTTTTTGGATTGATAAGTGAATAGGCTGTTAATTGTCGGACGTCGGTAGCTCTCTAATATGAGTTACGTATGTCGAAAATATTGGGGGACCGATTAACTTTTCCAAATATTGGGGGGAGGGCGGTCCACCGCTTCCCCGGCCTATCTGCGCCCCTGGTATACAGCATCGCATACGCGAAGTAAAAAGCTTTACCTCCTACTTGCTTGGGTCAAAACTGCAAACCTCAATCAATCGCTTTTTGTTTCGTGTCACAGCGCGGGGTGTTCAATAATTGCCAAAGCGCGATCAAAGAAAAATCATTTTGCTTTTGACTATATTTGAAAAAAAAGGAAATAAGTTAAAAAAAACTTTATTTTATCGGAGTAAAAATTGTCTGTGAAGTTTTTGACCATGTACAGTGAATTCGTATATCTTATGCCTAATTTTAAAATGCATACAAGTTGTCTATATCGTTTTTATTCACATAAAGACACTTTATATTAGTCCCAGGTTTCTTTTTGCGTTAACTGCAATTCTAAAATTCTATCTTGAAACAGACAGCTATAATAATATTTCTAATTTTTTGTCTCTTAAATACCTACTGATATTAAAATTCTCTAGCTGAAGGGATTCAAAAAATTGCTTTTTTAGGGGTTCCTGGGGAAATGGTGCCCCCAAACCATGTAAATATATTTGTCTCATAAAAAAGGACTAAAGGCAAAACCAGTGGGTGATTTAAAGTTAGGCGAATCGTATTAGGTTAGATTGGCGTTGACTTCATCTTTTTTGATCCAGCCATTCCAGAGATATTCAACTTCAAACACGACGTCAGGGCGTCTAATGTTATGAATTTTAATAATTTTGTTGGCAACCTTGACGTTGGTAGGCTTAGCATCGTTAGCAACGCGTTCCAAGTTTTAACCTTAGGCAAAGCTGCTATTAGGCTACTGCATTGAGTAGTTTCGCTGCGCACTAATCAGTTTGATCTAATCAGTGCAACACATTCGAGCTGTGTAAAGAGTAGACTGTTTGGTAGTCTTGCGATCTCAGTCAAAATCAACCCGTCAGGATACATTTCAGTCTAAATTATAGCCTAGTAGTACGGTTTTTATTACTAAGCTACAAAGTATTAAACTCATACCTGATAACAAGACTACCAGCCCTTAAGTAGGGCTATTGTATTTGCTCAACAGTATTTTGTGACCCTAGAATAAATTTTTCCATCTAAGTTGCTTGCAATGGCCTACTACTCTAGTAACTCTACTAGCCTTATTTTCGCTTGTTCTTAGATGCTTGTTATCCTGGCTACCAAACAGTCTACTCTTTTTTAGCTCGGACCTATTCTTCTGACAAGATCAAACTGATTAATGCCAGCGAAACGACTCAATCAATTGCCTAATAGGGGGCGTTGCATAAGTTTAGAACTGGAAAGGCATTGCTAACGACGCTAAGCCTATCATCGTCAGGGTTGTCATTAAAAATTATTAAAATTTACAACATTAGAAGCCCCGACATCGTGTTTACAGTCGAACATTTTTGGAACGGCTGGATCCAAACGGATGGAGTCAACGCCAATCTAGTTTTATGCGATTGGCCTAACTTTAGATACTCCCATTGATTTTGCCTTTAGTCCCAGTTTAAATATCTAGTAATATCAAAAACAATTAGCTCTCTAGCTCAAATCATTCAATAAATCGATTTTTGGAGGGGGAGTTCCTGGGGGTGGAGTCTCCAAATTATGTTAAAATATTCGCCTCTTATATACTGATACCAATAATAATTAGCTCTATAGCTCACGTCATTCAAAAAATTGCTTTGGGGGGTGGGGCTCTGGGGAGGGGGTGGCCCAAACTATGTCAAAATATTTGTCTCCTAAATATCTACTGATATGAAAACGAATTAGCTCTCTCGCTTAAGCAGTTTAAAAAATTGATATTTGGAGTGCTGAAGGGGTGGCACCCCAAACTATGTCAAATAAATTGACTCTTAAATATCTACTGCTATAAAAACAATTCGCTTTCTAGCTTACAGTCGTAAAAAAAAGAGATTTTTATGGCTCCCATTTTGAAAGTTTCCCGTAGAGTGGCCCCCAAAATTTCAGTCAAAAAACTGGCTTTGTAGCTCAACAACTTCGAATAAAAAAAGATTTTGGTGTACGCCACTTATAGGAGAGAGCGTACAAGATTTGGAAGAAAAAAAAGGCAAAAAGAAAAACTCATTGTGGCCAAAAGTGGGTCGGCAGGAATGAAAAGGTATCTTAAGACATAACCATTTGAAATACTTTTTGCCGTACTTTAACTGTTTTTGAATGAGACTGGTTTTTCGCCAAACTTGCAGGCGATTTTCGGACGCAAAAACCAAAATCATAAGACTTAAATTGCCTCGAAATTTGGTACAAACAATCATCTTATCAATCTCAAACTGCTGTCAAAATTTCATGTAGCTAGATCTAACCGTTTTTGAGTAATAAACAAAAGTCTGAAACTTAGCACTCATAAGTTTTGAAATGGCTAAGCAAAAACATAAAAACACGCGACGCCGGCGTCGGCCGTTCGAATAATTAAAATATTTTGTTTTGATTTAAGAGGATACATTTTTGTTTATTCCGTTTTTTTCTGTTGCCTAAAACCTTTACTAGTAAATTCTTTGGAATGTTTGTCATTTCTGCAAATGCAGTTAGCAATGCTCAATGGTGTTCGTATTATGTTGAAGGGAACAATATTAGCGCTACAAACAATTGAGCTAATGTCGTAATTGCAGAAAATGACTTGATTTTTTTCGCTCGAAAGAATGGCACCAATGGTTAAAAAGATTTTATCGAAGAAATTAGAACTACTTGAGGTAATAAAGAGGTGTTCCAAATCTTGTTCCACTCTTCCTCTGATCCGCGAAAATAGAGTCGATCCGTTTGACTACGTACCATTGGCAACCCGGTTGTGATTGCATTAAAATATGGAGCTGATTTTTGACAAACCTGATAATTTATCATTGGCAACCCGGCGTTTCACAATTTCGTTACATAAAAAAAGGATAACTTATTAAAATTTTTTGCCAAAACTTTTCCTGATGTCATTTTTGCAATGTCATCCCTTTTCTTTTGTCACGAACGTAGGGTTGCCAAACGTGAGGAGTCAAACGGATTAAACTTATATTCGCGGATAAGCAAAATAGTGGAACAAAGTTTAGGGCACCTCTTGATTACCTCAAGTAGTTCTCATTTCTTCAGTAAAACCGATCTCGAGCAGTATCTCTTTCACATATCTTCAGGTGAACTTTGGGACTATGTTTTGAACAAATGCGTCGCAGAAAACGAGTGTTCTGAACCAGTGCGTGCTGAAGAGCTGTTTTCCACTACTGCTACTACAGCTTCATCGACTAGCGCAATCCCGACCAATGCATCAACCTTCTGCCCATTGGGAAGTATTGAAACAAATGGACAATGTATTCGAGATGACTTTTGCGTTGATAAAAACGGCGCACAGCACAAGGTATGATTTGAATGCTCTTCAATTGTTCAAGGTCTTTCAAATTATTTTTGTTTTCGCAGCCCAAGGCAGGGCATTGTATGGAATGGAAGATGAAATATAACGGAAATTTCGGTATGGAATATGGAAGAAGCCAGAATGAAATGGAAGATTTTAAGAATGGTATGGAAGAAATCTTCCATACCAATTCCATTCTAGATTTCGCTCATAGCATTTACAGAAAAATATATCCGGATAATAATAACTAAAAATATGTGGAAATGTTTAGCAGCTAGTAATCTGTCCACAAATTAATAGAGTAATTCGGTCATGAACTTTGCGCAAACAGTGTAGGCATTGCATCATCAGATTATACAGTGGAATATGTTCATTGCAATTTTCAGCTGCATTGATGCTGACTGGCTTAATTTTTGTTTTGAGAATGACTATTTGCCTAGTGCAGTCGCCAGAGCAAACGAAGAGTGGGGGCACTAAAATAGCTTGAACTTTTGCACATTAAAACTGATCTTGTACAGCTGCAATTTATGCGCAATTTTCAAATTCTGTAACATGTCAAAAAAAGAGATATACAAGTCCAGTAGCGTTTTTTAGCGCCTTTCCTTTCCAGTCCATAATCACTTGAAAAGTCTATCTGCAGCAGTGACTGCGGCCTCAACCTAGAGTGTGCTCTAAAAAAACAAAAACAGCAGGTCTTTTAAAAATGAATTGAACGATTTTGTTGGTCTACGTTTCTGCTCTCCGACACACCCATAAACAGACTTACAACCAAGATTTTGCTAAAAGATGGGCTTGGAAGTTAAAAAAACTTTTTGTTTGAAAATGCCTCGATTGGGTGTCGAGCTGAGCAAAGTGCTGCAACTCAATCATGTCATATAGACGGGGATCTGGGGGCGAAGCCGCCCTGTTGCTTGGCGATTTCTTGATTTTTCGAAAAAAATAACTATTTTAACGCCATTTGGATCACACTTTGCACGTCTTTAAAGCTATTTGAAAGAATTAAATTACGAAGACTTAGAAGCCAGCAGAAAAATTAAATTGCCCAACCTAATCATCCCCTATTTTACTTACAGGTCAATTCGAAAACACGTTTAAACGTTTGCATTTAAGGTTAAATTTTCTAAGTGTCTTGACTACAGCGGGGGGCTGAAGCCCCCTTCGCCCTCATAGTTGCGTTACTATATCCGTAAACGCCTAACGGCCTGTTGTGCATCCCGACCCATAGTTTGAGAAACACTTGTTTTGGGCTTAGAATACGTTGAATTGAATACGATGCAAGCGTTCATAATTTTGAAAGTGATATGACTAGCCTAATCACTTGATGACCTATTAGGTTTGGAGGTGTAAACGCTTGATGTTAAATCTGGTGTTTGTAACTTGAACCTCTTAACTTTCAGTATTTAAAAACTTCAGTATGTTGCTAATGTAAGTTACTTTAGTCAAGTAGGTCGGATTGAATGTTATTATTCCTTTTTGTGTCACTGTCGGTTTTCTTGCCGCTGCATGATGTTGCAAAAAAAGTATTTTTGGTAAACCAAAATCGAGGGCAAGGCCCCCCTGGCTCCTTGTAGCGCCGGCTATGAATTTGTCAAGTAACAAGCTTTTTCTTCCATCGTAGCAAAGATTTGAATTTACTTTTCTATCCTCGAATAAGCTTAATTCTTTGTTGTTGTTTTTTTTCGCTTAAACTTTTTTATCCGTAATTCGGTATATTTGTAAAATGTTTTTGGCAGTTTGGCTATGCCAAATTTCATAGTTGGTGTGATTACAAACTTACAATCATTAAACCCAGAGCATACCGGTCAACCTAATGAACCTATTGTCTGTTAAGTGGTGGATTTTTTTATATTAAGTGAATTTTTGTGGTAGCTCTTTGCGATAGTGCTTCAAATATGGGATGAGATGCGTCGTACCATACTGCTCTACTTCGCGAGCGACTACTTGCAAAGGTATGCTTAACGTCGCAAAAGCATTGTAGGCGTACAATACAAATCACGCGTAGCTTCCGGTCTGAAATTATTTTGGTATGGAAGAATGGAATGGAACATGGAAGAAAATTTTATTAAGGATTGAAATATGGAATGGAAGATTTTTAGTATGGAATGGAAATGGAATGGAAGAAAATTACCAGAATGGAATATGGAAAAATCGTTTTCCATTCCATTCCATACCATGCTCTGGCTCAAGGAAACTTTTGAATTTATGAAAGGCAGACTGGCAGAGGCTTGCTGGAACTATGTTGGGATTTAGGAGTTTAAACAAAAAAAAGTACCAAATGCTGATTGATATAGCACAAAGCATGACTTTGTATTGTTGAGACTTTAATACTTTTTTTTATACAAGTTTTCCATATAACCAGTAATTGTAAAATTATTTTGTCACGATGAGATGCGCTGGGAAAGTAAAGAAGTTGTAGCCATATTCCTCCAAGTTTTGATGTTTGAAAAAACTCCTGTTTTGAAGCATTTTTCGCTAATCCTACGTCTTTGATGTATTAAATTTTATTAATTCTTAATTTCGATAGCTACTTAATTCAGTTATTCAAGAAAAATCATCCCAATCAAAGCTGAAAAAACATTGTACAATAATTTCTAATGAGTGCCAAAAAAATAATTGAAATATCCTTGCTCCGTTGTTGATACATTTGTGTTAAATCTAATCCGCTTTTCACTCAGGTTGGTGAAAAATGGATGGCTAACAACTGCACTATCTGCTCTTGTATGAATGGAAATGAAATAGTCTGCAACACGAAGCCCTGTTTTGATGACCTGAATTCTTCCATCCCAGTTTGCAGAAAGTGTGAAGTTGCAGCAAAAAGACCGAATTCTGATCCTTGCTGTCCTCAGTTTAGCTGCGGTAACTTTTGCACATGTTATAGTAAAAATCATGATTTGTGCATTAGTTTTTTTAGTGCATTTGTGCATTCGCTGTTTTTAGTTTATGCATTTCTTCATTCAATTGTCCTTTCATTTATAATGCTAAAATATTTTGCTCTTATAGTGCACAAAATACAAAAGAGAGCGTACACACGACAACAGCTGTATCTTAAATTTCAAAATGTAATACGATCTTTTACCACGAACTTCCAATTTTCAAGGCTGCAGTAAGTTTAAATAAATTTACATCTTTCAGTGTGCAACTACTTGTTTGCCCAAGGCGAGCCAGACTGTGACGCTGTACCTGTGCCAAAATGCCCACCTGGATACGTCCCCGAGCAAACTAATGTTGGGGAATGCATTCCGGAATATGATTGTGTCTGCAACATGTCGAGAAGCCCCTGCATTGAAGCACCAACCTGCAACGAACCATTGGAATATCTGAATGTTACCGAGACTGAATGCTGTCCTATCTACAGCTGTGGTAAGACATCAACAATAATTTGAGGGCAAGATTTCTGTTTTCAGAACAAGACAATTATAATGTTACCTCAAACGTCACAAAAGTTAAATTGTAAAATTGCTTTTAGCAGAGAACAAAATAGGATGTATTTTGAACGTACGATTACAATGATAAAAAAGGAATGGATGGAACATATTAAAATTTTGGATTAAAAAGATACTGCTCGAAATTGGTTTTATTGAAGAAACGAAAACTGCTTGAGGTAATAAATAGGTGCCCCAAATATTTCGCCCCAATCCCCTTCATTCGCAAAAATACAATTTATTCCGTTTGACTCCGTACCAATTTGCGACGTCGCAACAGGCATGAGTATGCAAAAATTTTTTGCTGGCTAAGAAATGCGATGTTCAATGAGAGAAATAAAAGGATTCTGCTTTAGATAGCGATTTCAATTCAAACTAAATTTATCGGTTGCATTATACGAGTGATAGAATCTGTTGTATCGAAGTTAGACCAGTTTTGGTGATGATTTCAGCTTATGCATGATATAAAATTTGAAGCAAAAACGATCATACTGTAGATCAGTTTTGCTAGCCTAACCTACGTCTGCTGGTACCAATAGCAGTAGCCAAGTTTTCAGACTAAATTACTAATTAGGCCTCTTACTGTTACTATTTAGTAAGTGGTGTGTTTTACGTTAGGCCTACTGTATTACTGCACTAGTTTCTGATTACAGCTCTGAGAGTAGCCTACGCTGAGTATCAGTATAATGTACTGCCACTTATTCTGTTGTTTTATGAAATTGCTTTGTTGCTGGTTGTACAAAGCCGGTAACGAAACTTCCCATTGCGTAGTGAAAAAAGAGTTGGCAAGAATAGTACTGATAGACCAGATTGGTGTTGTTTTAGAGCTGTTATAGTAGGCAATAGCTTACAGTAGAACTATTTAATTTGGACTTCCTGCAGACATACGCTACCGGACCTGATCTACAATACGATCGTTTTTGCTTCAAATTTTATATCATTTATAGGCTAAAAACATCACCAAAGCTGGTCTAACTTCGATACAACAGATTCTATCACTCGTATTGTGTAACCGATAAATTTAGTTTGAATCGGAATTGCTGTCTAAAGCAGAATCCTTTTTCCTTTTCCATCGAACATCGCATTCCTTAGTCAGTGAAAAAATTTTGCATACTCATGCCTGTTGTGACGTCGCAAATTGGTACGGAGTCAAACGGAGTAAATTGTATTTATGCAAATAAAGAGAATTGGGGCGAAATATTTGGGGCACCTATTTATTACCACAAGTAGTTTTCATTTCTTCAATAAAACCGATTTCGAGCAGTATCTCTTTAAACCAAACTTGAAAATCTTTTGTCCAAAAATTTTGCATTAACTGAAGATCGACAAGTCTTAAACCCTAGAGAAACCAATATTTTGGACCCAAAAATAGCCGGCCTAGCCTCCTATAGCTTTGCCCTGTGCTGAGTCTTTTGAGAAGGATTTCACTGCCGATCTTTATTGCACTGTACAGAGTACGACTGTAAAAACGGCTAATCAGAAATCGTTAATCGATACCAATTTTTCGATATAAATGTAGTTTAAATTCCGCTACAATAAGAATAAGTTTGATCTCGTGCCAACCAGATTTGTTCACAATAATACCAACTGCAGCTGTGGCTTTGCGCTTTACGCAGCTTGCTAGAACTTACAAACGTCATTCTACGTAACTTGCTGTTCTCGTAGGAAAGCAGGTAGCGCTTGTATAACTGAAAGGCAGAGTGCATCATTTGCCCCAACTTCACAGAAATGAATCTAACTTTTTTTGCATGTGAGGTTAGCTATAAAAATAAGTTGTGCAAAATTTTACACTGATCGGTTTACGTTTAGACCCCCCAACTGGGCCCTAAAGTTGGACCCATGTAGCAATTTTTAGACAATTTTGCCGCTAGATGGCAGTGTGTTTGAGGCACACTTAAATTGTATGTTTCAAAAGACAGCACTATTTTTAATCTTTCAATCAAAAAAAAGATTGTCACAATTGAGCTACTGGATAGGGAGATATAACCAATTTTATGGCCTCCAAGCTCTCTACCGCAAGTAGCGGCCAAAATCCGATTTGCAGTTTTTAATCCAAATTTGGCAAATTTGACGTACAAGCTTGTATTTTTAAGGATGCCAAATTCATTTCTGCTATTTGTTTTTTATACTTTGGCCACTAGATGGCATAAAAACATTTTAAACGCTTGCGTACGAATTTGCGCAATTTAATAATCACAACTTTTAGATTCTGCAAAAAGAAAACTTTGAAAAATATTGCAGACAAAGCACAATTCAATGTTTCAAAGTGTAATCTTTCCTATTTTAAAGATATTACCAGGCCCGGCGCCAGGATAGCGTGACTGGTGGGGCAGAAATAAATTTTGTGGGGCCACGAGAAGTTCATTTATGTGAATTCGAGAGGGGCACGAGGCACGAGAAATTTATCCCAGTCTGGATCAAATGAACAAGGTGAAGACCAAAGATTTAAAGGGATTTTCCGACCGAAATTGCGAATTCAAGCAATTTTTCTGGCCGAAAACAGGTGTTTTCCAAAAAAAAAAGGTCTTCATCCCAAAAATGTCATGAAATCCGGTGTCAGTCCACAAAAATAACAAAAATAGCAGTGTCAAACACCAATTTGGGCCTCGATTTGCACTCCAGTAGCCCCAATCCTGTTAATTTCTTTGGGGCACAGTCCTCGCTTGGGGGGCACAATTTTCGTTTGGTGGGGCACAAGCAGTCATTTGGGGGAGCACGGCCCCGGTATGCCCCCCGTGGCGCTGGGTCTGGATATTACACGATAGTACATTGGAGTAGCACTGTAATTATGACTATAATTGGAAGCCCACTAAGTTTTTTTAATTGATTAAGTACCATAACTGGCCCGTTTTGGAAATTCTTTGGTCTGGAATAAGTTTTCAAAAGTTTTTAAGAATTTGCAGTACATTTTCATAGCGTTTTTCTTTTCGAGCAGCTCCATGAAAATCTTGGGCCAGCTTTACGCCTTGCTCTGCTGCATCATTTACAACTTTAATATGATCGATGATTATTTTGGCATTAATAAACGCTGGATTTTTTTCCATGTATCAATTGGTTGCTGAAGAAACAACGAATCGAGTTTTAGAATTTTGAAAAACATCCAACAGTCATTTCCCACGTAGAAATCTAAATCTCTTGAAAAATCTTCATTCAATTTTGGAAATTTGGGTTTGCCAAAGCCAGAGCCAAATCTGTTGTAAAATCATACATTTTTTTCGAAATTTAACAATTTCTTTGCCATTGCCAGTTTTGTACTGTCCTTCACATTATTGCTAAAAAAATACAAAAGTACAAGCTCTTCAGTAAGATACCACATGTGGTTTCCAAAACGTCGTAATGCCTCATTAGCAATCACACTATCTATTGTTTTGTAATCAAACAATGAATTTTAAAAAAGTTGATCATTTTTGGGACCACTGGATGATACTGGGGCAGTCAGCCACCAAGGAATGTAGCAAAATACAACAAATTTGACAAATCGTTGAATTTTTCTGATTGGCTTTTTCCAAAAATCTTTCCTGAAATAAAAACGTCACAATAAATATTTTGTACTTTGTCGTAACAACAAATAATTTTTATTATAATAGTCATCGTTAAGTTGTTGAAGACTTTTTGGTTTATCGAAATTCGCCTTATCTTGATTTTTGCTCAATTTATTGCTGAAAATGTTAGTACAGTTTTGCTGATGCACAATGCAGTGTTATAAAACTTGATCAACTTTAAATTTTTGTTTTTGAACTAATACCAGTTATACTCTTTGCACTGCGGTCGAATAGTAATTTAAAAGTTTTGAAAATACAATAGCATAAATTTATGTACTTCAATAGAATATTATCTTACAAGTTGTTCGATAGTTTGGACCCAAGCAAGTCCAGTTTGGTTGCACATAGAATTTTAGACATCCAACGTGCTTTATGCATGGCTCCAGGTCTCTTGAATGAGGCAAAATTTCTTTTTGTAGCAGGATCGCCAAGATGAAGAAGTGTTAACTTTACCAATTCTTTGTAATCGCCTCTACTAAATAGTTGCTTGGGTAGTTGAGGCACATTTCAATTATTTGATCCTTTTTATCAGCAAGATTGGGTGGAGTTACACAGAAATCGAGGTTTTCACAATTTGTCTCAATAGTAGAAAAATGCTTTCTGAATCTTTGAAAAATTTGAATTTCTGGACTTTTTGACACTTCGATTTTCAAAACATCCCAAATGTGGCCCAAGACAACTTCTCCCACATGATGACGGCATGCGAACCAAAGTAACAGCTTTGAAATTGTACTTTGCAATGCTACACAAGCCACAGTTTGAGCTCCAGTGTTTGAACTGGTCGTGTCAAACACCATCCTTGCCAAACTATTTTGACAGCCCCTGATTTTAATCAGCTCATCAGAAGCATCAGCAATAAGGCTGCCAGCAAAACTGGAAGATTTGTGACGAATAGCTGGAACACCAAGCAGCTTGGTACCGCCAATGCCTTATAACAGCACTAGTAATCTTTCCACTTTACTAACTCCATCTGATGCATCCTTTAGCTTACCATCCCAATGTATGTTTGCAACTGCAAGAGGAGTCCAATTTTCAGCAATTTTTTCAGTTATATTTTGAAGTGCTTCAATTCTATATCGTTCTGTAGAAGCGTAACTTAAAGATAATTTGAATGGATATCCTTCTGATGTTGCCACAACCTCATGCATTACAGCAGAAGAAGCTAAAGAAAAAAATTTGTTCTGAACTAATGCCTGAACAACGTTCGGTGCTTTTAAGATGTCATGAGGGATGTGAACGCCTACTCCAGTTTTCATGGATCTTTTGTGACTCCTGGAAACTTGAACAGAAGAAGTAGTTGGGCAGAGACTCATTTCGTCATCAGTGCTGGAATCTGTAGTGGTACTGTCACTGAGAACGGCAGCGCTGCAGCTTGCTGACTCATCTTCCCATTTATTTTTTCACTTAGAATCTTGGTTTTCTCTTGCCAGTTTTCTTTTTACTCGACTGAATGCAGTATTGTCTTTGCTACTCATTGAAGCTTTTCGGTCAGACAGCATGGATTGCAAAAATGCTTTGTCCGTTTCATTATCCATCATTTCTAGAACATTTCTTGGCCAAAATTTCATTTGTTTTTTCTTTAATCCTTAGTTTAAATTCATCAATTCTTTCTTTTGGTTTTCCTGAGTTTCTCGCAGAGTGTTTTATTTTCAAAAGATTCTCAAATTCAGCTAACAATTTTTCACTAGCTTCTGCCATTTTTTGTTTGAAAGGAGTTGGTCCACCAGCTTTTTGAAAAAATGGAATCACGCAGTCTACCGTTTTTTTTTTTGAAGCATCACGTTTAGAAATTGTGGTTGAGCACTAACGATAGCTAAATAGCAAAGCAGAACTTGGTGTTCTGTTGGAAGTTTGGATCCTTTAATTTCTTTGTCCTCATCAGTTGGAACGGTGCCAAGCAAAAATTTCTTGAAGTTTGAATCATCATTGTGCAGTACAGTACACAAATATCACGAAATGTAGTTTAATTAAAAATGATTTATGTTTTTTGTATCAAAAACAACAGCTTAAGTAAATTTATGTGTTTATGTACAATGTTTATGCTGTGAGTTGTTTCAAAGTTTCAAAAGTATGGTATAGAACTGCTTTAACAACTATCACCTCACTTTTCCCTTTATTGGTTTTTCTGAACTTTCAATGGAGGTAAAGTTATCTGAAAGATTGATATGATAAATCAATGAGTGCTGCTTAGGCCTAGCTTATTGATGTTTCTAAAAAGTTTAAATTTTTCTAAAAATAAGGATTTCACTGTGCCATCATATTAACTCGAATGTTGCAGGAAAACGACTAGCTTACTGCTAATCAGTACAGAGCATTGCCAGTTAGTGGCTCATTGCTGCATTCTCACATCAGTAACAGTGCAATTTGTCTATATTCCATTTCAAACGCAAAAACTTGCATTGGCGCGACCAAGTGGCCAAATAATAAAAAGCAAACAAAAAAATGATTTTGGCATCCTTAAAAATACAAGCTTGTACGTCAAATTTGCCAAATTTGGATTAAAAACTGCAAATCGGATTTTGGCCGCTACTTGCGGTAGAGAGCTTGGAGGCCATAAAATTGGTTATATCTCCCTATCCAGTATCTCAATTGTGACAATCTTTTTTTGATTGAAAGATTAAAAATAGTGCTGTCTTTTGAAACATACAATTTAAGTGTGCCTCAAACACACTGCCATCTAGCGGCAAAATTGTCTAAAAATTGCTACATGGGCCCAACTTTAGGGCCCAGTTGGGAGGTCTAAACATAAACCGATCAGTGTAAAATTTTGCACAACTTATTTTTATAGCTAACCCCACGTGCAAAAAAAGTTAGGGTCACGAGTAGAAACTTTTTAATTTCAACGGGCAAATGATGCAGTCTACTGAAAGGTTATTGTTCTCATATAGAGTGCAATGCTTGCAAATTTGCCATCAAATCTTGTTCTCCGTGTGAAGAAATGTTAACCACTATTGACGCATGCAACTGCAAACACGTGTCTTGCAAGTCCCTGCACGGGTGTTTGGCGGAAGAAACACTTCATCCAGTAAGTGAACTGAAAGAACTATAATGTTTGTTGTTAGTATGTTTGTGTGTATTCTGTTTTTTGTTTCTATTGATTTTAAGGAAGTAAAACGGACTTCGTAACTAATATCGCTGAAGTGCTGATTTGTTTTTGGGTTTTAAGAATTATAGTTTTCCTAAAATTACATTTCATTCTTCTGAAGTCACACTATATACAGCATCGTATATGGGGCACCGTTTGGAAAAAAATGATTTATTTTGTAACACCTCGTTTTTGAGCTAATTTACAGTAAAATTTGTCCGAAAGGCTATATATTGGAAATTTACGACTTATTGTATACGACAAAATACACTCTAAGTTGGAACAAAAAACGCTCGCAAAAAAAGTCCGAAGTTTCCGACTAATTTTGTACGCTTTTTTGTAGGCTTTTCTGTTTCAACTTACAGTGTATTAGCCGCGAAGTGTTACGAAATGAACAATATTTTTCTAAACGGCGCGTGCGGCGCCATTTGGAAAAAAATCATTTACTTTGCAACACTCGCGACAAATACACTGTAAGTTGGAACAAAACGCTTACTTCAACTTATTTTGTAAGCGTTTTTTCCAACTTGGGTGTATTTTGTCGCATGATATATATCGGAAATTTACGTTATTTTGTAGGCTTTTTTGTTCCAACTTTTAGAGTGTATTTTGTAATATACACATACATATGCATATATATATGTTACACAAATTTTATTGTAAATAAGCTCAAAAAAGCGCAGTTACAAAATAGATAATATTCTTTCAGACGGCGCCCCATAAACTTATAAAAATTAAGAGACGCTTTTTAATAACGACTGTAAACACAGTTTATCAGAAATTGATACCAATTTTTCGATATAAATGTATTTTAATTCCGCCACAAAAAAAATTAATTTAAATTCCAGCCAGCTAGGGCCCACGCCCCACATTGCAGAACGCTTTAGCAAGCTTTAAGCTCATTTTTGCTCGCTAAAAGATGCTAACGACCGAAAATTTCGTTGACAAAATCCCATACCGAACCATCTCGCTCAATAAGCGTTAAAAAGGCTCACTCTAATTTCTTTGCTAGATGTTACGCAACCTGCGTTAGTACATAATAACTAGATAGGAGTTTGCCAGCAAACCCAGTGAACGACCGACGCGTAGCTAATGCTGTGACGCTCAAAAGTACTTTTTGTCTACCGTAAAATCAGCAATTATTCAAAAATGGAACCTCCAGAAAAGTAGAGTCAAAATATTTGTCTGTTAAATATCTCTTGATATCATAAAACACTTGCACGCCAGCTTGGGCCATTCAAAAAATTGATTTTGGGGGGTCCATTTGGGGGGTCCCGGGGGAGGTGGTACCCCCAAACTACACCAAAATATTTGTCTGTTAAATATCTGCCGATATCATATAACACTGGCACCCTAAGTTGAGCTGCAGAAAAAAAAGATTTTGTGGGTTCCATTTGGGGGATTCCCCGGGGGGTGGCACCTCCAAACTATGTCAAAGTGTTTGTCTGTTAAATATCTGCTGATATCAAAACAAACTGGCACCCTAAGTTGAGCCGTTCAAAAATTTGATTTTTGAGGGGTCCCCGGGGAGTGGCACCCCCAAACTATGTCAAAATATTTGTCTGTTAAATATCTGCTTATATCATAAAACACTGGCACTCTAAGTTAAGCAGTTCAAAAAATTGATTTTTGGGGGTCCATTTGGGGGATCCCCGGGGGGGATGGCACCCCCAAACTATGTCAAAATATTCGTCTGTTAAATATCTACTGATTTCAAAAAAAAGTAGCACTCTAGCTTGAGCCGTTCAAAAAATTGATTTTAGGGGGCTCCATTTTGGAAGGAGTTCCCGGTGAAGTTGCCCCTAAAAATTTCGGGAGAAAAAATTGCGTTTGCAGCTCAACAACTTTACACAAAAATTAAATTTCGATGTTTTGTGGTTTAGGAGAAGAAGAGCGTACAAAAATTAGGAAGAAAAAAAAGAAACAAACCTCATCGCGGCCAAAAGTGGGTTGGTTGGGATGAAAGGGTATCTTAAGACATATAACCCTATGAAATATTTTTTGCCGTACTTAAGCCGTTTTTGTCTTGAGACCTCTTTTTACGCCAAACTTGCGGGGCAGTTTTCGGGTTCTAAAACCAAAGTCACGTGACATATTGCCTCGAAATTTGGTACAAACATACAACTTATTAATCTCAAACTGCTGTCAAAATTTCATGGTGCTAGACCCAATCGTTCTCGAGTTATAAGCAAAAGTCTGAAATTTTGCACTCGTTAGTTGGAAAATGGCGGAGTAAAAACAAAGGAACACGCAACGCGAGTGTCGGTCGTTCCAAGTACATCAATTGTGGCGTCAAATGAATGAACAACTTTGTACAGATTTTGATTTATAGTGTCCGAAAACGTCCTTGGGGTTGTTGGCGGGTAAACATATTTTAACAGTAAAATTTAACGTTTTTCAAAAGTGAACAAATCGAAGTGCACTCTTTTTTTAGAACCAGAAAGCAGCAACGCAAATTGCAAAAATGAAAAAGCGTATTTATTTCAACTTGAAGAACTGCCAAAAAAATTTGCAGTTGCGCTGCCTCAAAGCAACGGCGCATTATAATTTTGGAATAATTGCAGTTTTGCTTGCAAACACAAGAAAATCACAAAAATTTTATCGTTTTGAATCAGTTTAGAATTTATTGTTTCTTTTATAGAGTTGAAATTTATTCTCTTTTGTTTGTTCTTAATTTATCGTTGCTGCCGAGGCTGGCATTGTTCTTAATTTGTTCTAAAATCTTAAGAAAATATGAGCCTCGTGCTCTAATAAAATTGTTCTGATAAAAGATAGAATGTATTGCTATTTTTATCAACTGGCTTTTCTCACTATTTCTTTATCAGTCGATACAGCAAATGATTCTTAAGGCGACCGTTTAAATTTTTAGCAAAGATTTGCTTTAGTTCAAGTTTTCAGCATTTTGCCGTCAATTTTCTGAACGAAAAAGATTTCTCACTCGCTTAAAGAGTGCTTAAAGAGCTTTACATGGACGTTCAAAATAACCAAAATTTATTCTATTTTCGGTTCATTGCAGCTGATTTTCTAATAATTTTGAATTATTTTTGACTTCTGCTTTGTCCAGCAAAGCTATAACACAACCTCACCATATGCCATTGCAAAGATGTCTAAAATAATGGGGAGGTTTCTTTTGATCCGCCAGTTAGTCGTAAAACACGAAATCGCATTTCCGATCATCAACCTTCAAACCAGCAACTAACCTGTGAACTTCATTCAACAGGTCTCAACTACCTGGCAACCCAACATATGCACAGAATGTAACTGCACTGAAACAGTCGACTTTGCTACATTGTGTCATGTTCCAGTTTGCATCACTCAAACTTGCAACAAGTCTTGTCCACCTTGTCACGGGTATATTGAAACGTTTGGGCAATGTTGTGGAACATGTGCTCAGATTGAATGCAATTTTGGTGACAGTAACAGTTTACAATGTATTAAGGTAAGAGCGTTGGTATTATGCGAAACTTATAATATTAAGCGAAACTTGAGCGTTGGCATTACGCGAAACTCGAGTTCAGGGCAGTACGTGGGAAAAATTTAGATCCGCCTTTTTCGTAGCTCAAGTTACGAGATGAGGACGATAGCCTATACCGTTAGCTTGGTTATTCAAATTTACCGGTTGAGTTAGCCTAATTTAGTAATCAAAATTCCTTGCATTGTGTCGACTCCTCTTTACACTGATGATGAAGTCATTTAACTTTGAAACACGGTAATGCTCCCGCGGTGGGGGCTACGCCACATCTGCGTCACTAAGGGTTGAAATGATTACCTATTTAGACGTGGAGACAGGATTATGGTGTTGTAAAATGAAGTAACATTGTAAGACGGGATGTCTATGTGATTTATTGAATTAGTTCCGCCTATTTCACTTTAGAAATAATTTAACTTATTAAGGTAAGCTTTTGACAACTGAGATATGCTTTCCCGGGCAGGCATTGCAGGCAACGGTAAAGTTTAGCTCTTACATTTAAAATTTTCATAATGATTGAACCATAGGCGTAGCCAGGGGGGGGCCCGGGCCCCCCCCCCAATTAAAATACCACGGACGACAAAAAGTTATGACAACACAGCCTAGCGATGTTTCGTTGCAGTTTTTTTTTAGTAATTACGCACATAACAGTAATTAACAATAATATTAATGACAACAAGTGAGTCCTGGGGCTCCCAAATAACAACCAGGGGGCCCTTCCTAACAACTAGGGGGCCCCAGGGCCCCTAACTAACAACCAAGGAACTCTTAACCAACAACCAGGGGGCCCCAGACTCCTAACCGACAACCAGTGGGCCCCAGAGTGCCTAACTGACAACCAGGGGGCCCCAGGACCCCTAATTAACAACCAGGGGGCCCCTAACCAACAACCAGGGGGCCCCGGAGTCCCTAACTGACGACCAGGGGGCCCGGGGCCCCGAACTCAAAACCAGGGAGCCCCAGGGCCCTAACTAACAACCAGGGGGCCCCTAATCAACAATCAGGGGCCATGGGCCCCCTAACCGACAAGGAGGAGCCCCCGGGCCCCCCTAACTGATGACCAGGGGCCCCTAACCAACAACCAGGGAGTCCTGGAGTCCCTAACTGACGACCAGGGGGCCCCGAGGCCCTTAATTCACGACCAGGGAGATCCAGGGCCCCTAATTAACAACCAGGGGGCCTGGGCTCCTAACGGACAAGCAAGGGGCTATGGGGCCTCTAACTGGCAACCAGGGAGCCCAAGGGCCCCTGACTGACGACCAAGGTTCCCGGGCCAGGGGTTCCTTAATGCAAATTTATAACAATTTATATGCAAAACCTGTGAGAAATTTAAGAGTTTTGACCTAAAAGTTGCAACCCCAGGCCCTCGTTTAACGTTATTATGAACCTAATTATTTACTGCTAAAGTATTGCAGGAGGCAATGTTCGTTACTTCCCCCTATAGACCAAATCACTTACAATTAAAATTTTACACCATAATGCAAGATTCTAAGCGTGTTTTGGGATTTAATTGCAAAAAGAGGATTGAACAACTAAATTTTTTCGATTGGCTTTGAAATGTTAAAAATCTAGTTCTTTGAAATGGCTCTGAACTCGTGCGAAATGTGATCCAATGGGATTTAAATTGCTTTTTTTTCCAAAAACTTACAAAAATCGCCCAGCGGCTGGGGGCTTTGCCCCCAGACCCCCATAGCCACCGGCGGCTGGGGACTCTGCCCCCAGACCCCCGTCTGTGATACGTTTGAGTACACTAGCTTACTCAACACGTCTTCCAATTTGACTTTTACACTTTTTAACAATTAGTTTTCGCCCTCTCCCTTTACCAAAATCCTGGCTAAGTGCCATCAAGCTACGGCTTCAGATCTTCCGTTCTACGATATTTTTGCCCCACAAAAAGTTACTTTTTCGAAAATTTCTGATGACGTCATTGCATGTAATTTGTAATTTGGGCCCCCCCCAATCGAAAATCCTGGCTACGCCTATGGATTGAACGCTGTTTGATTTTTGCTACGCATTATTTTCATAAAAATTCAAGTTAATTTTTCAAATTTTAACCTCAAAATGCAACCCCTAAATGATCCATGTACTTTACATTTTGGGTTATGTTACAACAGTTTAGAGGTGCAAAAAAGAAAAAAATCTAGTCACAAGGCTCTATGCCAAACTTTAAATAATTTAAGACTCTGAAAAAGTCAAACTTCAAACTGAAAACAATCTTTCTGAAAAAATGAACCGTTAAATCTCGATTCATACGTTCAATGAAGTTCATGTTACCATCACAATTGGCGCATCCTACAACTGTTTGCAGCCTGGAGATAGCCGTAGCAATAGAAGGACCTGCACGGAGTCCAAGTGTTTGAAAGTAAACGGATCATTAACAATAGAAGAAAGTGACTACACGTGCCCTTCCATTGAAATTCCACCTTGTCCAATCTGTTACAAGCTCGAGTCATTCGTGACTGATTGTTGCAATAATTTCCGATGTGCGCCAAAAAAAATTTGCTGCAGCAATAACGTGGAAATACTGGTGAGAATAAAGAACTACTAAACCTGTCCAGAGTGCATCTATCTCTATACTCTATGTATACGTTACATATCAATGTTTTTATTCTGCTTGTTTTTTGTGTTAAAATACGGTTAATGTCATGTCGATGATAACACAACATTAACATCATTACTTAATCGTATGCGTGCTATCTGACCTAAAGGTTACCAGCGCGGAAGCCTAAGGAAGTAAACGTCAAGAACATCACAACTAGATTAACATTATTATTGACGGTAGAATGCACTTAAGTACGTTGCGTATTCTCATTGCTTCACATGTAGCAATGCTTAAAGAACTTGAAGATGCGTTACATCTAGCTGTGTTTCGTGAATACAGTTAAGCTGGAGAAATATTTCTCAGCAGCGTTATGATACAACTACTTTAGATTTTGAAATTGGAAGCAGGATTGTACTCAGGGGCGACGCCAGCTCAAAATGATTGGGGAGGACAAAATTAATTAAAAGTCAGTCGTATTTTTAAACACTGAAAAGAGAAGGAAAAAAATCATACAAGCTGCGTTTTATTTCAAAATGTTATAATATTGACATACTGGCAGTAAGTTCAAATGCAGCTGATTTTTAGCTGGTGGTCTGTGGGAGCGCTGTAATGTCCCCCAGCGGGGTCCAGGGTGGATCCCCGGGAGCCGAAACATTTTAATCTTTTGTGCAGTCAAAATTGTCGCAGACTAACTGAAAATACTCAATGAGAAACTGCCAATTTATGCAGTTCTTTTGCTTAAAAATGCTGGTCAGATAAACTTCACACAAAAATTCTTAACACGCAAACTGTTAACTTTACATCCACTTGAATGGGAGCGTTTCGAGCCAGAGGGGTCAACTTGACAAAGGCTTGTCAATATCTGGGGGGTTTCACCTTCACGCCCTCCAGACAGTCCTCAGCAATTACGCATCAAACGATTGGATGTACATCGAGACCAATGGCGTAACTAGGGGGATAAGGGATTCCTACAGCTATAGGTTACATAAAAACTTTCATCCAAATACTGTTTGCACGCTTTTATAAACCCGTTTTGAACTTATCCAGAAAATGAAGGGAGCTGAAGAAATGATGTCAAGGGATCCCAAGTCTTCGCAATTGGCTCAAATGGTTTTATAACAGTGCGAAATGGCTACCGGTACTTTTTTTTCTTAAAAAAAACAAACAAAAAACAAATCACAATACAGACCCCCCACGTAAGAGGTGCAGGAAAATTTATCTTTAAGTTCAAAGCCTGGCCATTCTTAGCAAAATTTTGGTTACGCGTCTGAGCGAAACATTTTAATTAGATTACATGCGGAAGCCTCCGGGCGGAACCTATATCTTCTGGAGTTCTTTGATGGGGGTCTGAGAATGAAGTTTCATGCCATTGGACAGGTGCGCAACCAGCATTCTGCTAAGGGGGGGGGGGGGGCTTGAACCAAAAGTTAAATATTTACGCGACCGTTGAGAAAACTGGTGCAAATCAAGTGTATCACAGAATAGGGTTTGGTGGCGGAGCCCTTAGCAGTCGGAGACTGTGGGGTCTGAGAGCAAAGCTTGACAAGTTTTGTGATTTTTAGCCAAATAATAGCCATTTTACCGCCATTTCGATCACATTTCACATGTTTTAGAAGCATTTAAAAAATTAAATTTCTAAAATTCAGAAGTCATTTAAAACAATTTAATTGTTTACCCTTTTCAGCCCCCTTTTACTTACAGGTTAATCCAAAACACGTTTTAGCATTTGTAGTTTAAGGTTAAATATTTTGAGGTACTT
This sequence comes from Trididemnum nubilum, assembly GCA_963965965.1. NCBI lineage: Eukaryota > Metazoa > Chordata > Ascidiacea > Aplousobranchia > Didemnidae > Trididemnum > Trididemnum nubilum. Next base: position 36,311,290 of record OZ014490.1, read on the forward strand.
AGCTAAGGGGGAGAGCCCCCTTAGTCCCCTACCCCCCCCCCTTGGTTTCGTCACTGCCACTTGGCGGTTTTTATTGTTTTAGAAAAATATTAACAAATTTTGACGCTATTTCAGCAAAATTGTTGCACCTTTTTGCAGTCATGTTAAATAATATCGCCCAATTAATTTACATTATCATGCAAATGCATACCAAAGGTAAACTTTGCAAGATAAGAAACGCATAGTGCATCTAGTGGCGCATGCTTTGTGCCAGATCTACATCATTTAATACTTTTCAAACATTAGGGGGTACATAATGCTGTAACCTGCAGACATAGCACAGCAAAAGATTGTAGCATAGCAGAGATGGAGTCCTCGAGGACGTCTTTGGCCTCGGGGACGTCCTCGAGGACACATTTTGAAGCCCTTGGCCTTGCCTTCAAAGGCAAAGCCCTTGACCTTGGTCTCGAAGCCTACAAGTTCTCGAAAATGCCCTGTCCTTGGCCGAGGACAGCACTATTTTTTGAATCGTTAAAATTGGGCCATGGTCACGGATTTTTTTTTTTTTTTGAGAACGCCAGAAACTAGGAGATCTTGGAGAAAGCCAAAAGCTTCGCAGAAAATTTGTGAAGATTTTTTTGGGGGGAGAATGCCTGGAATTTCGCGGAAAATTTTTGGTTTCTTGCCCGATGACCTTTTTTTTTTTTTTTTTGAAAACATTTGCACGTTGTGTCATCGGCCTCGAGAGGGTCTGTCCTCAAAAAGTCGGTCCTTGGCATCTGATTTTTTTAAGCCCTTGGCCTCGAACGTTCGGTTCTTGACTCCACCTATGTTGCATGTTAATTAGGCGGCGAAAGCTCTTCCACTAAAGGGCTTTTGATGAATTCTGCAAAGTCAAAAGCCCAACAGTGATACAATGCAAAATCAGCATAGTAGCCAATAGTTTGCTGTTCATTTTCTCACAATGACATCCACAAGTAAAACTGGCTGCCAAATTATGCAGTGGTAAAATGGTTAATTTAAAAAAAAAAGTGTAACTACAGTGATCCTATGACACAGAAAACTCGTTCGGGATGAGTTGAACCCAACTCATACTAAATGATGTCATCCCCTATATCCCTAAAAGAATCGACAAATTTGAGCAAATTGGAAAAATGAGCCCAAATGTGAATGGAAAGGACATGTCCTCCCCAGTCTTTACCGTGGCGCCGCCTGATGAAACGTTACAAAAGTGTTTGCGTTTGAAGTTTTTTGCGGAATTATGGCAACGTTTTTTGGACGAGGAAGACAAGTAGCAAAGTTTTCATTCAAAGTTTGCTGATTTTTCTAAAAAGAAAGAAGTTTCAATTTCGCTTTTTACTGGTTTACGTAGTAATTTTATTCGTAAAAAAAAGCAAAAAATGTCTGCCTTAGCCAAACCAAATATTAATTTTCACTTCGTAATAAAATTTGTGTTAAGGTTGGATCTTCTTGGTCACCAAATGCTTGCGAAACGTGCTACTGCACAGACAAGAAAATCAATGAAATGGGATTCTTTGAGGAACGATGCTACAACAATCCCTGCCCAGCGGTTGATGAAGAAGAATGCGTAAAAAACGGAGGTTCGATCATCACTACTGAGAATGGATGCTGTAAAAAGTGTCAAGCAGCTGATTGCTTTGAATGCAGCAGAATAACCAGCACACTTCCGAAGTACTTGGTCGTGGGAAAAGAATGCATTTCTTCAGTACCAATTGCAATGTCCTATTGCGATGGTTTTTGCAGAGGATCTTATTATTGGTCTTTAAATGGACCAATTAGGCAATGGTCTTGCTGTAAGCCATCCACTAAAATTGCTTCACCGGTTCTTTTGAAGTGCCACAATGGTTCGGAATTGGTGTATCAATATGAAGCTATTATGTCATGTGAATGTACCTTCAACTGTCTTCATCGTATCATGCAAGATCTTGAGTCGCCGTCAGACCTCTTCACAACTCGATCAACATAAAAGTTATGGAAATTATTGCAAGAAATATTCTAAACAGTGAAAGTATTTAACACAGTAATATCGTACTACTGTATTAAAATTGACTATATTTTGGTTAGAAAACATGAACTTGAAACATTGTAATACCATATTCACTCAATGAAATTAATTTCAAATTATTTTACGAATTACTGGATATTCTTAATTCCTGTTTCTGTGCGGTCGACTTTCAAATTTAGCTACTGACTTTACAGGGTAGAGAAACCTTAAATTAGGGTTGTCAGCTATAAAACAGTTGAAGATATCTTAAAATCCAATAATACGTATTGTCAGTAAGTTTAAGAAAATTGTAGGCATGGGGCATGGGGGTCTGGTGGTGGAGCCTCCAGCGCTCAAAAATTTTACATTTTTTTTGCAAAAATAACGTAATTTTAGAGCTATTTTAATAAAAAATAATGCTTTTAAAACGTGGCATAGAAATTGGCAGCGCAACATGATTCAACTGGTTGCATTAATGGGCTGTATGGGAAGTGGCTAATGATAACATTTCAGTTTTCTTGTTTACTTGCTGGTTAATCATAAAATCCTATTATTCAATAAAACTCACACGAAGTAATCTATTTCGTCTATATTTTATAAAGCAAAATAATTGGGGGGGGGGGAGCTAATGGAAAGATATTTGAGAGAACTGATTGATAATTAACTAACACTGAATAGCCTCCCTCCCCTTATTCTTGAGTTTATAATATATTTGTGGATAAAATCTATGTTTGGCGTTTTTACATTAGCGATCAAATATGATTGTTTATTTTTGGGCATTTTTTACAGTTTTTATTGATTTTTGACTTTAATTTTTGACAATTATCCCCCCTCCCTCCTGAACATATGATTCAAAAGATGCTTTAAATCACTTTTTAGTCAATTCCAGCGCAAAAAACAATCTCAAATGAGCTAAAAACGTGATATTTTTGTTATTTTGCATTTTGGTTGACAGGCCAATGGGGGGAGGCTATAGCCCCCCCCCCCCCCCGCCCCCCTGGCTACGCTACTGCGAGAATACAAAATTTTTGAAATAGCGCATGGAGGCGTAAAAGTATCAGTTCTTATGTGGAAAAGTTTAGTCTATTTCACTGCCCCACTACCCCCCTTTCAGCTAGCGCCCCTCACTTCGTTTGCTCTGGCGATGGCACTGGCTTTGTAGTCGCACATGTACTCTTACAACTGGTTATTTTTGATACAAAGCAAAAATCTCTCAGGAAAATTTTCGAGTGGATTACAAAACTGGCCCCAACTTTAATTAGGCCCCGTGTCTTAGTGTTTAGTCCAAATGAAATGAAACTTTGGTCATAACTAGTTTATTATACTCAAAACATCACATCAAAACACTAGGGTCTTTGGCCTTTTTTCTCCGTTCTACAGCATGTGTTCTAGATGGCCTCCATTTAGCTCCCTGCATTTCTTGAGGCACAGCAAGAAGTTGTCCATGACGTTCTTACAGACTGAGTTGGTAATGGCTCTCATCTCCTACCTGATGGCTTCCTTGAGTTCCGTGATGGTTCTGGGTTTCCCTGCGTACACTCTGTCCTTAAGATAGCCCCAAAGAAAAAAATATGGGGGGCTTAGGTCCGGGCTATAGAGTGCCCACTTCAAATCAGTCTTGAGACTGATCACTCGGCCTCCAAAGTTCTCTTTCAGCCAATCTCGGGACAGGTTTGAGAACTTGCTCCGTCTTGCTTGAACCAGAACTTGCTCATGAGCGACGGGAAGAAGGTCTGGAGCTCACTCTTGAAGGTTTTGAGGACCTCCACAAATCGCTCCTTGGTGACTGTCACTGCTGCGCCAGATTCTTCGATGAAGATTGGTCTGATGATGCCTCTGGCCGAGATTGCAGCCCACACCGTGCACTTAGGAGAGCGCAGGGGATTGGGAGAGTGCAGGGGGAGAGTGCAAGCCACCAATCCCCTGCGCTCTCCTAAGTGCACGGTGTGGGCTGCAATCTCGGCCAGAGGCATCATCAGACCAATCTTCATCGAAGAATCTGGCGCAGCAGTGACAGTCACCAAGGAGCGATTTGTGGAGGTCCTCAAAACCTTCAAGAGTGAGCTCCAGACCTTCTTCCCGTCGCTCATGAGCAAGTTCTGGTTCAAGCAAGACGGAGCAAGTTCTCAAACCTGTCCCGAGATTGGCTGAAAGAGAACTTTGGAGGCCGAGTGATCAGTCTCAAGACTGATTTGAAGTGGGCACTCTATAGCCCGGACCTAAGCCCCCCATATTTTTTTCTTTGGGGCTATCTTAAGGACAGAGTGTACGCAGGGAAACCCAGAACCATCACGGAACTCAAGGAAGCCATCAGGTAGGAGATGAGAGCCATTACCAATTCAGTCTGTAAGAACGTCATGGACAACTTCTTGCTGTGCCTCAAGAAATGCAGGGAGCTAAATGGAGGCCATCTAGAACACATGCTGTAGAACGGAGAAAAAAAGGCCAAAGACCCTAGTGTTTTGATGTGATGTTTTGAGTATAATAAACTAGTTATGACCAAAGTTTTATTTCATTTGGACTAAACACTAAGACACGGGGCCTAATTAAAGTTGGGGCCCGTTTTTTTTGGGTCACCCTGTATTATTTACTGCTAAAATATCGCTAAAGGCAATGTATCTTACTTTCCACTACCTGGGCCAAATCACTTAGAAGGTTTAACACCATAATGCAAAATTTAGTCATGTTTTGGACTTAAATTGTAAGTAAAAGGAGAATTGAACAATTTAATTTTTTCAATTGGCTTTCAAATGTTAAAAATCTAGTTCTTTCAAACGGCTCTAAACACGCGCGAAATGTGATCCAATGGCATTAAAATAGTTATTTTTATCCAAAAATTGCCAACAGCCTCGGGCGGCTAGGGGCACTGCCCCCAGACCTACGTCTGTGATACGTTTGACTTACACTAGTTTACTCAACACATTTTCCAATTTAGACATTTTCTTTCTCCGTTTAGCAAAATCCTGGTTACTTGCCGAATCAGGCCACAGCTTCTGATTTTTTATTATACCATACCTTTGTCCCACAAAAAGCTACGCCTATAGTGGTGAAAAATAGAGAGTTGGCAAAATGAAAAGTGGGAAATTGGAGAAAAAAGGTTTAAGAATCCCTGCTTTAGAGCTTATGAGCTACCGTAGGTTTGGACTAATATAAACAGATTAATGGCTTTGTAAAACTGTATTGGTTTAATGTTAAATACTTGACACTGTTTACAAATTTGTGGAATGGATGATGTGCTTGCTACCAGCGTTTAACGAGCGAATATGTTACATTGTGTATTAACATTACACGGCAGTGCATTAAAAGTTGTGTTTGCTGACAGCATCAGCTTGAATAGAGCATTGTAATTATTCCGCTGAGCAGAATGATGCAAGGTTTGCGTAGAGCCAGGGCATAATAAAAAGAGCATTTTGTCCGGGCCCCGGCTACTCGTCCAAAGGTCCATCACATTTATGAAAAGGGTAAAAAAATCAACCCTCAGTAATTTTTTTTTGGAAATGCTAAAATATTCTGCAATTGCTTCAATCCCTAATGTAGCGACGTTCTGTTTTCTTTTTTCTTTGTGAAGTTTCGAACCCTTGTTTTTTGATTTGTTGTTTTACATTCAACGCCATGGCTCATTGTCTACTTTATCTCTTGATTCAAAAGGGGCCAAAAGCAAATTATGTAAAATTCGCAGACGTTGAAACTTGGCAAATTCGGTTGTGTTGTAAGCACTTTTTTGTTTGTTGTTTAATGACATAAGAAATTTTTGATCTAAATCTCTGCGTTGTATGCAAATTTGGAATTTGCAGGCTGAGACTTTGCGGTGTCGAGACACATTTTTAGTTTAGTGTCTGCGTTGAGCAGAGGCTTTTTTTGCTTTCCTATGACAAGAGGGGGTAGTCGGTAGAAGGGGAAATCTTGAATTGAAGTTAAGTTATCGCTACCTTTGTAGCATGTTTAAAGGACATTCTAAATTGTTAGTATTGAGTAGTCGCCCAAGAGCCCGTTGTTAAATCCTGGATATTATATAACCGACTTGCTCCACCCCAAATATTTTCTTTTACGCCTCCCCGTTAGAGCTAGTGTCAAAATTTTGCAAGATCTCAGCTTTCAAATCTACGTTGGATTACAAGCAAATTATCAGTTACAATTTACGTGCTACGTCTGCGTTGAAAATTCATCGAAACCGCTGACCACTGGCAATAAAGGACTGGCAATAAAGGACCAAGTTGCGCGTTACGAACTGGCAATAAAGGACCGCAAACCGCTGACCACTGGCAATAAAGGACCAAGTTGCGCGTTACGAATTCAATAAAAGCAGACGTAGAATAAGAACGAATCCGTAACACCCAAAGTCTTTCCATGCTGTAAAAATTGATTCGGTAGCGCTTTTAAGGCGTTGGAACAACTTTATTGTTATTGTGTGGATAATAACCTAAACTCGATTTTTTATTTTTTCAGTTAAAACTTTCTTTCATTTACGGTATTTTCCATTTTGCACTAATTTTAAAGCAAAACAAATCGAAACACTTCAACCATTTTTTGCAAAACGGCCATTATTTTGGAAGAAAATTACTATAATTGCAATCGGCTAGAGGCTCCTTCAAACCATACTCCAGTTCAGTAGCGTAGCCAGGGGGGGGGGGCGGGGGGCACAGTTTCCCCATTGGCCGGAAAAGTATGCAAAATTGCGCGTTTTTAGTGCTTTAAGGCCAATTTTTGCTCCAAAAATGAAAACAGCCCCCCCAACGGGATTGGGGAGAAGTTGTGAAGGACTTGGCGTTAAATTGGATCAGAATAGTGGAGTTTTTTGTTCTGGAGCTCATCCAAAGTTGGTGAAGACCTTTTTTTATTTTTGAGATCACCTGATTTTGACAGAAAAACCGCTTCAATCTAATTCAAGACTGATGAAAATTTGGATAAAGTTCCTTTACTGTTGTTCCAAGCTTCCAATTCCCCCTCCCCCTTTGCGAAATTCTGGCTACGCGCATGCCCCAGTTTGCGATATACCGCACATCTTATTTCTTTCCAACGCAAAACAATATGGTAATGGTTTGGTTATTGCCTCCAGCACACACACGCATTTTCTAAAAGCACACAGTTTTCACAGAACCACACTCAGGTAGGTTACATCTTCTTTTTATTGCATTAGCAACGTTATGTTAGGGGCTTCCAAAAGTGTTTTTGCTTCGAGTTTCCTCAAAAACTTTGCGCCAATCTTTTTTTGAGTTCGCAAATATGGTCTTTTGATAATACAATGGTTGCCATCTATAGCATATGGCAGCAATCAAGTACTCAGTATGCATTTACATCGCACAATGTACAGTATTTTCATGTAGTATTCTCAAATGTGGGTATCTTTCATCAGCGAAATACCTGCGAGTGCATTTGTACAGTGTGCACGTCTTGAAAAAGCGAACATGTAGCTTCAGCTCTTCTAAAACGCAATGTTTGAGTCTCGTTTTAAGAAATCCTCTACTTGTTATTCACTGTAGACCTGTGCGTGTGTTGTTAAAAATATTGATTTACGGCAGAGCTAGTATTTTACTACTAAACATAACTCTTTCAAAACATTACTTAAATCTTTTTTTACAAGATAGTATTTAATATTTATTACTATGATAAAACATGAGTAAACTTTAACTGTATTTAAAAAAAATGGTTATTGATACGCTCAAATACAATCGGTCAATTTTGCGCCTTCTTTTATTCAATGAAACAAACTAAGCAGTTAAAATTTGACATAATTAAATTTTTCGATACTGCTCTATAGAAATATTTACGATTCATGATTTGATTTTAATTCACAAATACCAATTAAGTGCTAAAATAGAAATAAAGCAACGGCGAAAATAAAATATAAAAACAAGTTCGGTTGAAGTCAGGTTGTTTGTGTTGCTGTTTGTGTTTACAATTCCACTACTCCGCTTCCGCTGCCCTTCCACTGTTGCTTCCGTGTTCAGATTCAACAGCTCCACAACAGAAGACACGGATCTCGTAGTCGAGGCAAACAGGATGCATAGGCTGGTCTCTTGAGAGGCAAAGGAAACCTTCATCTACATCACAGGTCGTTACTTGGTTCCATGACTTGATGTCTTTGGTGTTCTTTTCATCGAATTTGCTGATTACTTCTCTGCATTCAATTTTCAAAGGACGTTGACAGAGCTCAAGACCGGCTTCACGAATGTGGGCGTAGGTTTCATTATCGTCAAGGTGTGGGGCTTTTGGCCTGTCGGAGTTTATCCAGTTACTCCACCGACAAGCAACTTCAACCTTGGTAGTAGTGGTAGTTGTGGTTGGTGTCGTAGTGCTGGTTGGAGTTGTGGTGGTGGCGGTAGTCGTGGGGATGGGCTTGGGTGTGGTTGGAACCGTAGTAATTGGGGCTTCAGGAATAGTAATGACAATTCCATTTTCATCTTCGCCAGATTCACCTGATTCTTCACCGGAACCAGATCCTAAACCGGAGCCAGAGCCAGAAGCGGAAATTTCAATTACTTCAGTGGTTACCTCAGGAGTTGGCTTTGGAGGACGAGTTGTAAAATCAGGTGGCACTTCCACAGGTGGTGTTGGTTTGACGTCAGGACTGCAAGTGGCACTGCAACCGCACGATAAAACGTCTTCATATTGGTATTCTACTTCGGTACCATTCTTGCATTTAAGTGTGGTTGAACGCATGACGGTTGTGGTGGGGTTACAGCATGAGCATTGGTTATCTGGTCCTTCAGGTGACCAGAAATAGCTGCCTCTGCAGAAACCATCACAGTAGGACATGAGAACTGGCTCAGTTGAAGCACATTCATTTTCCAGGACCAAATACTCGGCACTGGTGCTGACTCTTCTGTCACATTCGTAGCATTCATTTGATTGACACTTCATGCAGCATCCGTCATCCGTAGTGGTAATCAAACCTCCGTTAGCAACACAAGCCTCTTCGTCAAAAGCTGGGCAAGGATTTTTGTAGCATTGTTCCATGTAGAATCCAGATGTTTGGTTCTTTTCTTCAGTGCAATAACAGGTCTGGCATGCATTGGGAGACCAAGTTGCACCAAGCTGAATAAAACTCTCCAGTTATTTAATATTCCTCATAAAAATTACAAGTTAAAACCCCAATACATAAATTAGACTTGCATCTTACACTACAGAACGTTACAAGCATTGTACTCATTTTTTGCTGTGTCGTTCATCATTTTTGACCCTGGTAAATTGATAATGCCACCCTAACTCTAAAAAAACGTTTAAAAAATAAGTGCAGCGCAACGCGAATCGTAACGTATTTATAGTCTACATGCAGCGTGATACCCTGTTCGCAAATCAAACCGTACAAAGGTAAAACAGAAAAAAAGAACGATTACTTAAATGTGATAGTCGTTCGTCAGTGCGCACAGCAATTGAAAATTAAGATACCGCATACTTATTTTCCAGATGTGGAATTGACCTTGAAAATTACGAAACAAAATCATAATTGCTATGCTACATTATAGTCAGGAAAATAAAATGTTGATGCATTTTGATATGCGTTAAATGATATTTTAAATTTAACTTCACTAGTTAAGTTCGGTGAATTATTTTTGCTCTACAAGCGACATTTACAAACCTCCTTTCCAATGTTGTTCTTGCAACAGAGTTCCTCTGGTACACATCGGAAGTAGGTACAACAATCAACCACGAATGACTCGAGCTTGTGGCAGACTGGACAAGTTGGAATTTCAATGGATTGACACTTGTAGTCACTTTCCACGATGGTTAAGGAACCGTTAACACCAGAGCACGTGTATTCAGTGCAGTTGCTCACGTAGCTCCATGATTCTCCAGCCTAAAATAACAATGCAGATATAAACCAATTTGACCATATAAACCCATTCATACATTCAATTAGTGCAGTTGAGGTGGATTATTGTATTTTAAATCTCAAGACGTTAGCAGCTCATATACTGCGCAGCAGCAAGAATTAAAAAAAAACGCAAAACGCTGCTAGTAATGAAGGCAGCTCACAAACTAAAAAAGTGATAATCGGAGCTAATTGAATTCAAGTGGATAATAGTTGATTCTACGCGTTTGAATTTGAATCAAGTGTAGAGCATGGTTTTGGCGTCGTAAAATTTGATACTTGGGATTTGTGATGGCATAATGGTAAACAAACAACTTGACTTGTAATGATCGGCCAGTTGGTCGAGCAGAAACGCGTTCGTCTCTGGAGCGGGAGGTCTGAGGTTCCAATCTCGGGCCAGTCAAATGGAACATAGATTGCCAACGGCTCGCCAACACTGCCACATTTCTTCGAAAGAAGCTGTGTTGCCCGGGCGCAATGACGCGGAGATGGGCCCCGCCAACCCGTTGCATGCTTCGGCGTAATACAGCGAGTATAATGAAAGATTTTGATTTGATTAGACTTGTAACATAGTGTGAATATCAAGAGATGTTTTTTTCAAATTTGTCTGGAAAATATCTTACCGAGTTGCATTGAGATTCTCCGTTTTCATCAACAAAGTAGCATCCGGTTTGAACACATGTTCCACAACATTGTCCTGGTATGTCAACGTAGTCGTGGCATGGAGGGCAAGATTTGCCGCATGTTTCAGTGACACAAACTGGTACGTGGCATGAAGTATCTGAATCCACAGCTTGGGTGCAGTTACACTCTGTACACACATCTGGAGACCACGTGGTATCAACCTGTAAAAGTTAAAGTACAATATAATTTACGAGAATTAACACGCTGAATAATTCAAAACATAAATTTATTGAAATACAAGTAAGAATGATGTCGGACGTAAATGGAATAATTACTTTTAAATTACAGGTCTGTTTTTTCTAAAGCAGTTGGACTGGATACACAACGTAAAAAGTCAGTTTACAGTTCAGCCCTACTGTAATTCGTATTTCTATGCAAGGCAAAAATGTAAAATATTTAAAAATTGTGAAATATTAAATTCTATTTAAGTAAGATGTCGCCTCCTCTGACAGACCTTACGGCTAAACAGCTTGTTGGAAACGTTATTTTCATAGGTGTTTTTACTGATTTTAATTGCTCTAATTTTAATTGCTCTAACCAAGCGTTATTGGGCTTCGCGGCAAAACACAAGGTACAAATGTTTGTAATCTACAGTATATTATGATAAAGTGTAAAAAACAGAATGCAAGCATGGGCTTGATACATTAAGTAAAAAGATATGGAACAAATTCTATTAGGAACTAGAAATCAACTTTTAAATGCTGTGAAAGTCAAATGCTTCAACCGAAACTTACGGGATGCAAGATTCCTCCAGCAATACACACGTCACGCGGATTGCAAGTGACATGTTTGCAGTTGCAAGCGTCAATAGAGGTCAGCATTTCCTCACAAGGGGAACAAGAGCTGATTGGGGTTTCACAAGCGTTGCATTCTGAAAATTTTAGCAATGCAAAGTTAGAGAACCAAATTTCAATTCATTTAGTTTTAATGAAAGTTGAAAAACTGATTTGTGCTGAAATGTCATTTTACAGATATAAGTTTGAAAACTACGTAAAATATAGCAATATTTATGAAACATATTTTTATTTCTTTTCTGCATTAGATTGCACTCAGCAAACTTATCAAAGCCAAGGTGAAAGTGATGATCAAACTTATGGCTTTCTGATAATATTTATTTATTTTCAAAAACGAAAAATTTTTTGAATTCCATTGATCAAAAGTTTTTGGACAAGTTATGAGATTTTCGATCAAACCAGGTAATGCACAGTTTTCAATTTTTTGTAGCACAGCAATTACGCCTTACCACAGCTGTAAATAGGACAGCATTCAGTCTCGGTAACATTCAGATATTCCAATGGTTCGTTGCAGGTTGGTGCTTCAATGCAGGGGCTTCTCGACATGTTGCAGACACAATCATATTCCGGAATGCATTCCCCAACATTAGTTTGCTCGGGGACGTATCCAGGTGGGCATTTTGGCACAGGTACAGCGTCACAGTCTGGCTCGCCTTGGGCAAACAAGTAGTTGCACACTGAAAAAATACAACTTTTATACATAAATATTTTTTTTATAGTACCGGTATTTTTTAAACGGTATAGGAAGGTCAATTTTGTGTTTTAACAAAGCAACAAATCCTAGGAGATTATATAAAGCTTGAGAAATTTTCTCTTTTTCATGGTCTTGTGAACTACAGCAAGTTAGGTCGGCCAAGTTTTCCACCTCGCGACATTTACACAAATATACTTGAGTATACTTGACTACATGAGCTTTTCGAAAGCGGAAGAAAAGGCAGCCGAGCGTTATCATGCAGTGTTAGCAGTAGAATAATACAGGGTTAAGCCTCCTGCTTTCTTACGTTGCTGATCTCAGCTCAATTATAGTGAAGCTTTGCTGAGTTTCTATAACAGAGACACAGAGACTGGATGTTGCAATTAGCGGTGTACGTATATCATTCAATTTCATAGCGTTAGTAAATTTTTTGAACATTTCACCCTTTCTTCATTCTTAGTTGCCCTTCCGAGCGTATACGGCCATTAGTGCTGACAACAAGAATCGAACCTAGTTTCACATTACGTAGGATTCGAAGTTTAATCGCATAGAAAACTTATTAGTCGACTGCAAAACGATTCTATTGTAAATAATATTACTACTAAAATGTTTTTTGAAGTTATGAATAAATTCTTACCGCAATCGTATTGAGGGCAGCACGGATCAGAAGCCATCCTTCTTGCAACAACTTCGCACTTTCCACAGTTGGGTATGGAAGTATCAATACCTTCGGGACAAGTCTTGGCGTTGCAGACTATCTCATTTCCTTCAACACAGGAGCAGATGGTACAGTTGTCAACAAACCAGCTCTCACCAACCTGTTAAACAAGCACTCAAATTTATTTTTTATAGATTTCAGGAAATAATGAGAAAGTTTGTTAGTTTGTGGCGTATTCCTCCTCCTGTCTCTGGACAGCGGCAGACGCTAACTTTTGATGATCCGCAGACTTTTTATTGCGATAAGTATTTCGTGTTTTGGTGAAATCTGCACCTGCTTAAGAGTTTGCAGTGATCCAATTTCCTTGTGGATTTCTTCGAATCCTTGTCCACTGAATTTGCTGCTTGTTTGAAACCACCAAGTAAAGATAATTGTCGCAAAGCGTCTTTTATAAAACGTAACAACGTGACCAGTGTGCGGGGTGAAACCAGTCTATGTACTCAGGGATTGTCATAAAAACAACGTGTTCATCTTTTTGGCCTCGCTGCCGCTACAAAAACAACTTTAGAAAAATAATACCTTCACGTGACCCTAACCGCAAATAGCTGATTCAATAAAAAAGTAAAACGACGTCCAACAATTCATTGCACCTGCTTTCAACAAATAAAAGCATAAACAGCTCTTTTATTACGATAATTCTGACTAGGTTAACAGTTGAAAATATGAGGACTTATACAAATCCTAAATTCGAGAGCTCGCTGCCAGCAAACTCAAAATGGTACTCTATGAATCCACGACAAGGCAGCGCCACTAACGGCATAATAACTTTTTAATCCAGCATATGTTTTCTTACGATGAAGGTCTTGTTGTCGCTGTCAACGCATTTGTTATCACACAATGTGCAACATCCATCAACAGTTGGAACGGGACGGCCTCCAATTTCTGCGCACTTATCCTCATCAAACTCAGGACAAGGTTTGTTTTCACACATCACTTGATGGAATCCAGATGTTTCGTTGATTTTGTTCAAGCAGTTGCAGTCGGTGCAGGAGTCTGGGGACCACAATTCACCAGGCTGAAAACAAGTATGTTTATTAGTTGTTTAGTTCCTAATAGCAATTTTGTTCCAAAAATAGACTAAGTTATTAATTTTGAGCTTGGCTTATTTTTATTACCGGATTAAATCTTGAATCAAAGTCTACATTAAAATAACTAAATTGTGATTATGCAATATTACTGTATCTCAATCTTTAAAGAAAGAAAAAATTACATGATTTTGTTTCTGGATAGCATAATACGTTTATTTTCATTGTACCGAAGAAACTTGCCAAATTTAGTCCTTTGCATAATTCAGCCACAGTTTCTGTTGTACTTACCACTTTGATGACTGGACCTTCTAAGCAGCAGACGTCATCCGGAACGCAGTGGTATTTGGGGCAACACTGATCCATATACATGGCTACCTTGTAACAAACAGGGCAGGCAAGTAGCTCCGATACGGGGCAGTTAATATCTTCTTCGACGATCTCGACCTCTCCGTTTGGTTTCGCGTTGCATGTTGACGTCAAACACTTATCTAAGTCGGTGTGGCTTTGTCCAATCTATAGAGGAAATAGATTTCATCATAGATATGCAAATTTTCTCAATAAAAACTTTCGTTATTAACAGCAAATGCCGTTGCAAGTTCCAGAAGGCCTGCGAACTCGATTGATTTTTATTCGAGTTCATGTTTGAGTTTGAGTTCCGCCGATTTTAGCAAGTCCGAGTTCAGTTTCGGCAAAAATATCAAGTTTTTCGAGTTCGAGTTAAGGCTAACAAATTTGCAAAATCTACCTTTCAACTAAATTGCTCTTTCATGCTGTTTTTCCAAGTCGCCATGTCATAAACAAGTGAACGACAATCTCAATTTATACGGCATGATCAACAAAAAATATTTCTTTCCGACATTTTTTTATCTTTAAATTTCTATTTAATGAACTCGAACAGTTTTATTCGAGTTCAGAAAAAAATTTTTTTCGAGTTCGAGTTCGCAGCCCTGAGTCCCAGCTCAAAAAAATGGCAAAATTAATTAGGCAGGTGAAACAAAAATTTTGATGAACATCGAAGCAAACTTGGAGAATGATAACATAGACTCTTGACATAATAATTTTAAGTGTCACTTTTTGACATTGTTTCTATTCTGATTCTCGATTTTATTTTTCTGTAGTATTTTTTCGGCCCTGCTTTTTTTTTAAACGAACTAAAAGGAGACAATTACAATCATATAAAAAAAGGCTCGTACTAATTAATAAAAAGTACAAACAATAAGACATGGAGATAAATAGTGTATTAACAATAACAAAATAAAATTGTTATTACTAATTAGCTGATAATATATACGCCTCTGCGGTGTAAAAACATAAAACTAAGATTTCAACAACGTATTTCAATACATAATATTAAGACCAACAACTTCCAAAGAATGATAAGATTGCCAGACACGGTAAGTATAAGAAATAGCATCATTTCAAAAACCTAATTGGAAATTTGAAAGCTTACATCAACCATAACTTACCGCCAAGCAATCGTTTTCAAACGGACAAGCAACTTTTACGCAAGTTCCACAGCATTGTCCAGGAATGGACTGATATTCAGAGCATGCTGGGCAGGCAGTGGAGCAGGTCTCAGTGTAGCATTCAGCTTCATAACATCCCTCCTTGTTGACAGTCGATTCTTGGCACGTACAAGTGTCACATACTGATGGATGCCATTTTTCGCCGGGCTAAAAATTAAAACATAATTTTGTTCTCCAAGGATAGATTCATGACTAAAGCAATTCATACTCTAATTGTTCGTTTTGCTAGTTTTTTTTTTGTCAGTTTTAAAGCACAGTAGCATATTAGCTTGCAGCATACATTGGTTTACACGAACATTCGAACAAGTTGTTTACTGTTTTTTTGTTCAAGACGAACACTCCAGTTTTTAAACGATGTATACATACATACATTAGAGCTCAAGAGGAATTAAAACAGTTTGATGTTTGTGTTAGTAAAACTAAAACGAAAAGGATCCTAACTGGGCCGTAGTTGAATCAACACCGTTTTTAATTATCGAAATGAACTTACAAGTCTGTCGGTAAAGTTGAATCTGCAAACACCTCTGCTCTCACAGCTGTAATGCAAGCATCCACAGTAATCGAAGGAAGAAATCTTGTTTTCGCATTCACCACAGGTAGTGTTATCTTCAACGCACTTCTTGCATTCTGTAAACAAACACATTGAACGTCACTTTACCTATGAAATGCAAACTATTGCAATCACAAATACACTAAGCGTAAGAATGACAGCCTGCTTAAGACTCTCTTCTCTAATAGTGTCCAGACCTAGAGTTTAATTCTTTGGTGGACAAATCACAGCTTTTTAAACGGCTTGCCACTGCTGCTGCGCTTCTTCGTAAAGCGCATCATAACCTAGACCTCAATGACTCGGAGAAAATGGCCAGCCAACTTGTTACACATTCAGTTTATCACATTAGTACAATAATTATTGAATTTTGATGCATTTTAGACTTACCGCATTTGTAGGTAGGACAGCAATCGGTTTCAGTTGTGACCAGATGTTCAAGTTCGCCACATGGAGGTGGCTGTGGGCACGGGCTCTTTGTGGTGTTACATTGGCACTCGTATTCAGGGATGCATTCTTTAGGGTTGGTTCTCACTGCGATGTATCCAACTTCGCAATCGGGCAAAGTGACGGCTTCACAGCTGTCTTCACCGGCATCCACTAGGTAATTGCACACTGCAAAAAGAGATGTTCAATTACAAGGTGACTGCTTTTACCTCAAGATACATACTCCTATTTTGATGGATAATCGGAAGCAGTCTTAAATTTGCTATAATGGGACGCTTACCTAATACGGTCCAGAAGTGTAAAATGAAAATCAAACTTACACGCATGACTTGAGTATTTACCACCATGCAAATGAAAACATAGTATCGGCTTACAACCCTAGTTTTTATCTCAGTCCTGTGGATGAGTGGCGAAACTACATCACTTGGATGTTACAGTAGGAGAAAACGAATTTCGAATTGGTATTGAACAAAATAACAGCCGAAAATGTATGTTAACGACGCTGTTTTGCATACCAGAAGTGAGAGTTTTTAATAGAAGGGCAGTTACAGCACAGTGAGCGAGCACACATACGATGACCAAAAAAGAAAACATACAAAAAACTGAGCTGACAACTAATGTTGTTGTAAATGCATGTTTATTCTTCTGCCACCGGGCAGCGTCAGACGCTAATGAAAAACTATCAGCTGATCATCACACGTTTCATTGCAACACCGGTAAGTACTTCGAATTTGGAAAAATTCGCAACTGCTTGGAAGTTTCCAGTCATCAAATGTTCCTGTTAATAATTTACTTGAATTCTTGTTCCTTGTATTAGCTGCTTGTTCTAACTTTTAAAGTCACCAACAAGAGATAATTGTCGTAAAGTGTCTTATCCAGGACGGAACAACGTGACCAGGGTGCGGGTTAAACCCAAATCATTCAATCAGGGTCGTCATAAAAACGATGCTTTTACCCCTCGGTCACGCTGCAACTTTTATTCCATTTCCAGTAGATTCTACTCCAATTGAAGCGCACTGGAACAGTAATACCAACTTTGGCACTTACCACATTGATATGCAGGGCAGCATGGGTCAGAGCCTCGGACTACTTCTGGAACCAAGCATGACGAGCAGACTGGAACCTCGTTGGTACCATCAGGGCAAGTCTTTTCAGTGCACAGAATGGTCTTGTTTTCCATGCATGAGCAAATATCGCAGGTGGTGTCGGGGTGGATCCAGCTATCTCCATACTGAAAGAAGATGTGGTGACTTGAAGTATTTATTCAAAGTGCATTGTGAAGCTTCAGCAAAGCAAAGCGTAAGTACAGAAGGTGTAGCTGTACGCATAATAATACTTGCCTCTCCTTTTGTTTGAATAGAAGGTTGGCTTTGCGAAGATCCCTAAGTTCCAAAACTATTCCACTTCAAACTTTACCAAAATTTAACGCTATGCAAAGTTTAATATTGCTCTGAGCCTAAACAGGACTAAGCTTTTAAAATGTGTTGAAAGCAACGTACATGCCAGCATGCTGCGTGAGTCAAAAAATTTGCCCAAAATGTAGAATATAATTACTGTTAAAATATGAAAAAAATTACAGCGTAGACTTGGCCATCTTCGTCAATGCAGTTGGTGCATGTGGCAATCTCGACACATTGCCCGTCGACTTCAACGGTATCCAATGGACAAAAGCATCCTTCTACTGCTTCCTCAGCATCACAAGGAATTCCTTCTAACACGTGGGAGCATTGTCGTTCGCAGCTTGGTCTACAGGCTTCGTACACTCGACCACTTGGGCAAGTTAGAGCTAAATTACGTCGTTGAAAGTGAGTTGAACAATATTTTAAGAACAATTATTATCGAATTTTATTTTCTTTAGAGTGTTGTTTTTGCTTTGATCCTGATCGTCAGATAAAAATAAATCGTTACAACCGCGTCACTGCTGCATGACAATAAGTTACAGAATTTACTTGTAAAAAGTTCTAAGTCGGTATTAATTTTCTACTATGCCACTGTCATTTGCACGGGGGAGAGGAGTGACATTGCAACAACAATTTCAACAAACAACGTAGGACAACAATCGCCACATGAAGTACCCTTAAACTTTTTTAGGAATTTTTCCGGGTTCTCCGTAAGTTTCCGTTGCACAGGTAAAATCAAAAAATCTTTTTGTTAAAGCTATGCTTATAAATACGTTGAATAGCATTGAATACTTGCCCAAATGATTGAAAGTTCAGTTAAAGGAAATATTATATTCTTTAGGGGACTACATAGTAATATTCGACTACTTGTATACGACGTTGAAGCTTCAAATAAAATAAACACTAAACAGTTGTTCATTACAAACTTACGACAAATCTCATCACTTCTCCATTCCACGCAAGCTCCTGCATGGTCGCAAGTTCGAGCGTAGCCGTAGAGAGCTTCGCAGAACGAGTAGTTCCCACATCGCGATGTATCGTAAAGACAAATCTCATAGTATTGCTGGGGGTCAACTAATCCATGGCAGGTCTGAAAATTATCGTTTGACAAAAATGCCAGCCTTTTTTTGAATGTTTATTACTGACTGCATCTACCACGAAAATGCAGCTGGAGATGACTTCGTTCTTGAAAATGTTAAGTAAATTTTAATCGGAACCATTTAAAACACATTAGGAAGAATTTTCAGGGTACAAAAATATTGATCCAATTCCAAGCAAAACCTATTTTTTTAAAACCATTGCTTAAAAAAGTGCTCTTTTAAACTTTTCGACATTGTGTGCTTTTCGGCATGCAATCGCATTTATATGAAGTTGTTAATTGTCCTCAGAAGTTTACATATGTATATTCTATTCTCATTAATCCTTGTTAATGTTGACTTTTTGATCACGTTTTTTACAATGATACCTTGAAAACATCAGACAAAATAATGTCACATTCTGAGGCGGATGGTTGAGTGCATTCTGGTTCTTGCTTGAAGCAGGCATCAGATTCTTCGTACACCAACCAGCTGTTTCCGAAGCCTTCAACCGTGTCATCAATCACTCCAGATCTGTTCGTGAAGTCATCAGACTGGTCGTTGTTGCACACACCTATGAAATAACCATGAATATTTGCTGTTTATAATGCATATATAATCGATTATTCAGTTATCAGCAACAATTTTTTGCACTTTATGAATTCTTCAAAGCATTAACCATTTAAACTTATTTCTACACTTCATTGACTTTTGTGTCCGAGCCGATAATTTTCAAACCAAACAGTTTTACATTTAAAGTAATGCCATTGTATGAAAAGTTTTCTTACCGCACAATCCTTCTGTTCGATCATAATATCGGGATGGAGGCACACTCAAACTCCAGCTGTAGTCAATTCCTGTGTAGGTCAGGATGAGTCCAATTTCGTGGATAATAACATGGAAGAGGGAGGTCCCTCGGATGTCTACATATATTCCGTTGATGTTCCTAGGAAGAGTAGTGTTGTCCATAGCTTTTTTGCCATTGACGGAGTACTGAAAAAAATATACCGATTAGTGGTAGAGAGCATAGAGCGTCAGCTACTGAAACGATAAAACCTGGTTCAATTCCCTGTTTGGTCAAACCAAAAACTATAAAAATTGGTTTTCACAGCTTTCTGCTTGACATTCAGCAATAACAAGCGAGATTGTGAAGCCTCCACCGTGTGTGGTAGACAGCTGGACAGGTGGCAACTTGACTCGACGACCGAAATGGTTCCTTCACTGTCACCTGGCTAAGACAGCTGATAAATAAAGATATAATTAAAATTATTACAATATAGCGGTATATAGATATGCAGCTATCAGCGGTGGGGTTGGTAAACCAGATAAAGGGCTAGATGACGAATCAGAGCCAAGTTTTATTAACTAGCCCCCAACCACCACGATTCCTTATCAGCCAAAGTTTGTTTTGCCCGTTTGGACTCTTCAGAGCGCTACAATGTAACATACAATAGTCTAAACAAAGCGAAATTATCAACTAAATGTACTGTACTAGAAAGTGATTAGTGCAGTTTACTAAATTTGTAAGTTGAGTTTTTTGGAGAATTTCTCTTAGATATGAAGCTTTTTACTCGGCTATTGTATGCAGTCATTTCAGGTCGGAAGTAAGATTTAATCAACAAGCAATCAAAAAAATAAATCAAAATGAAACCAAATAAAAAGAAATTGACTTCAACAGTCGTATTCAAAATTCAAACAAGACCGATGATGACCCTATTTGGTGGCGAAATCTTTTTCATTTTATTTGCTTCCATTTAATTTTGGCCGATCGTACCTAAATTTTAATTTCAGCCGATTGCACGTTAATTTTAATCTTGGCCGATTGCACGTTCATTAAATCTTACTCTCTATTAAGTTTAGATATTCTTGATGGTGATTAGCATCTTGCCTCATCTTTTTCTATTGTGGTACGTTTAGCTATTTATATTATTTGGTTTGGATTATATCAAATTATATCCGTTTGAAATGCTCTAACGGACGAAACAGACTGATGGGCATGATTAACTGTGGTGATTTGTGATGGCTACGTGATAATAGGAACTACATGTAAGTAAATTTTTGGACATTGTCTTAAATCAAGCTTCTTTGCTCGCTCAACCACAAGTCAGGAGCTATCTGCTCAATTTTTCCATAACCTTGACCTTTTGGTACTTGTTTTGCTACGTGGGTTTCGAAAAAAAAAACCCAAATGAGTAATCAACTGAATATTTTTTCTTTTTGCAAGTGTTGCGCAATTACAATAAGATGGACATTTTGGCAGTATTCGCGTCGTGAATACAGTATCAGAGCATTCTAACTTCATAATAAAATTATTGCAGAATAAATTAATTTCTAAATACAAAAGCAGTCTTAAATGCAACTCAGTCGTTGTTGAATTATTGAATAATAATTTAATGGATAAAATTTCTGGATGAATTTTGAAGTTTGCAAATGCTTCTAAGTCAACTTACGGTGTAGTTTTTGTACAGAACAACATGTGTGGAATTGTAACGGATTGTCATCTTCTTCGTGCAAGTGGTGGCAGGGGCTTCCTCACAAGCCACATTGTCCATCCAAACCTGAAGTACAAAAGCAACTGATTTTTAGACGTTTTTCTGCAATCTTGACAGATAAGGACATACTACTACAGGAAAAACAAAAAACACGCTTGAAATTGCAGGAAATGTTTTTAGTTTCTTTTAGCGTTTGATAATTCTTGTGTACCTCATATTCGTGTGGGAAGTTGCTACGACGAACATTGACATCACGCGACAAGACAAAGGTGCAGTTTCCTTGGAATGGATAGTAGTAACCATCAAAAGTGAAGAAATGAGGATCACCCTGTCCGAAACAGTAACCTGAAGAAATATTACGCAAATGTATCATTTAACTAAGCGTTAAGGTGTCAATTACTGCAGAACTGTACATTAACCTACCTACAGTATACTTAAAAATTTCTAAATTAGTAATTGCTAAGGAGCAGGCGTAAGATTTTAGGCACGGGATTACGGATTTGTACTTTGGTGAAAATTTTGAAATTTTAGCCTGAAAAGGCCAATCAAAACGTACGGTATTAACTTCAACATCTTACGTTTATATAAAACTCAATCGCTGGCAATGTTTCATCCAAACATACATTCAGTTATTTTCCGATAAGAAATAACATTCCAGCACTTAACATCTAAACTTTTCAGCGGCTGCGATAAAATTTAAGAATTAAGCTCTTCGGGTGATTGAAGTTTTGTGCTTATTCGATCTTTTTGTAGTGTTGTCTGACGAAGTTATGCGATGTAACAAAGCTTATAATTTATGGATGAACAGTAATATTTTTATTCAGAAATGAAACTGAATGCTTTACTGGCTAAACTAACGTCTCAAGAAAAAGCACCCAGCTTGTGGATCTACCGCTAAGAAGTCAAGTGGATTTCCAGCTTTACCCCCACTCAGTTTCCCCAATTAAAGGTATAATTTTGAAACGATTGTTGCTTACATTGGCATCTCCATTCGCATTTACAGCCACTTTCAATTGCAATAGGCTCAAATCCGTTCTGACAAAGCGGTTTGTTTTCTTCCGTGCACAACACTCGCTTATCCGTTGGATCAGTTTTGCAAACTCCAGGGCTTTCTTCCACGCAAGTCAAGTCCATGCAAAGCGATTCATCTCCACGAAGAGGCCAGGTGTCGCCAGGCGCGTGTGTAATGTTCTGTAAAGCATTTCCGAATTCAAGCATTTCAGTTACAACAATGCTTTGTGCGGCAAACACGATTGTGCATGTTCATTAAAATGATCTACGAAACCTCGCAATAATGAAAAGAAATGGTAGCATTAAAAATGGTGTGATTTTTAAAAGAAAAAGCTTTTATGGACCGGACTCAAAATTACAAAATAACTTGTGCTGATTGTGACAAATGTTCCATTAGACTTCAATACGACTCGTACATTGTTTGTTTTTATAGTAATTACTTTTTATTTTCTAGTGCTTTCAATTTCTCTAATCTTTGGTCGCTGCTTGGCAAGAAGACCAATTGTCTCTTCTTTGTAGCTCATTAGGTTTCAATTTTGCGTTAGATTATGAGCTGATGGAATATTAATTTATTGCATATTTTAAGAAACATAGTTTTTTCTGTTTTGGTCGAAAAAATTTTTTGAAAACCCTTCCTAGAGTACAGTTATTGCAAGACATAATAAGCAGTAACATTAAGACTAAGTTAAATCAGCCCCCAGTTTGCTGTCAAAACCATCATGCTGTACATACATAAAATGCGGTGTAGATCATGGCAATCTTACTTGGGAATCTGTGCATTCGCAAAACCCTGGGGTAGTTAGTTCAGTTGTTACGATGGTGGTTGGTGTTGTTGTGGTGGTAGTGGTGGTGGTTGGTGTGGTTGTTGTGGTTGTGGTGGTGGTTGGTGTGGTTGTTGCGGTTGTGGTTGTCGGGATTGGTTTAGGAGTAGTAGTAGGTTGAGGCACGTTTGATGGGCAGTCGTTTTCAGAGATGCAACTGTTTGTGTCGTAATCCCAAACTTCACCTAAAATTTGACAATTAAGATGAAAACATTAATTATTAGTCTATCGATGTTCTTTCATTGTTAGAATTCTGATAAGGACGTATTGCAAATTACAAAACAAAATGAAAAACAAAATATTCAAATTGGACAAGCAGAATAACTTCTGGTTATTTGAAAAATGAAAGGATTTTTTTGCCATAAGCAACCACAACGTAAACTGACAATCGGCTAACAGTACAAGATTTGAAGATTCATGGATGTATTTTGTGTAGCGGCAATACTGACGTAAAAGCACTTTGGTGGCAAAATAGCAAAAGATTGGAAGTCCTCCCTTACCATCTTTACAGGAGGTGTAGCATCCTTCCAGTCTTTCCCATGGGCATGACGTAGGGTTTCGGTTGTCGCAGGTCGGCGGGCACGGATTGCCACAAGCTTCGTATCGCCATTCACAAACTGGTTCTGCGCCATAACCGGAACCAGAACCGGAAACGAATCCTTTTCCAGTTACAGTACCGTATCCCGGGTTGTATGATTCACACATCATTGGGCAGACTTCATCGTTTCTCCACGTAACACACACGCCAGCTGCCGCGCAAGCCTGTGTAAAAATATTCTCAATCCCTTAGACTAAATGTAAATAAAAAAGGATTTAATAAATAGAAAACCAAAACGTTTTCTGGCGGAAATAACCACGCAAAAAGTTTTCAGTGATTTAATTAGTAAATCTTCCACCATTTTAACTTGCAGCCACCCTATGCTCTATAGTATTGTTTCATATCCATGAAAAGCATTTGACACGAAGCAGCCCATCGCAGTTCATAGTGCACGCAATTGTGCTGTCAATTTAAATTGATTGATAATACTTCAATAGAAGTTAAATTTGTATTTAATTCTGAAGAGAATAATTCAATACTGTTATCAAAAAAGCTTCAAAATAGGATCAAAAACTATTTTTTCCTGTTTGATAAAAAACAACTTAAAAGCCAAAGAAACTTGTGTTTTTGTAAGAAAAAAGATAAAGTTTCAATATTTCCCAACAAAAGCAGCATTTTAAATATATTCAAAATAGAAAAACAAATTTAAAAAATTAATTACAACAAAACTCGTAAATTCTTTTAAAAAATGAAATATTTTTCGTCAAAATTTAGCCGAACTCTGATCAAACCATCGACCACGATAGACATCAAGCTTTTAGGTTTTCTTTCCGTGATCGCGCAGAGAGGAAGATCTTATATGAAGAATAGCTCTTAGCTAACCTTAATATAAAAGCCCATTGGTGTTTTACTTGTCCTTTGGTGAAGTACCATAAATGAAAAATTGATTATACCCTAAAAAACTTTTGCCGCTGTTTTGGCCGTGACGTGTTGGGAAGTGCTCTTGGTGTAAAGATACTGAGGACCGCTGATGAGAGCTAAAAGTTCGAAACAGCTTTGTTCAACTCCGTGTAAAGCTATCAACTAATAACTTTTATTCTGGTAGTAGTTGGTGAAATAATTTCAATATTACCTGGGCATAGGCAGCAACAGCAGTGCAGAAACATTCGCAATCTCCACCAAGGTTACAACCACAGGTGTCGTACATACAGTTGTTGTAGTATTTAGCGGGATCAACCTTGGAATGACAAGCTTCAAACACAGTGCTGTTGATGATGCTGCATTTTGATTCAGCGAATGGCTTCCTCAACGGACTATCAACACAAGGATGCGATGTGTAGGTGGCATCGGCACAGGTCCCGGAAACCTGAAAACATAAGTTTCAATACGTTTGATTATTTGAAATATTATAAATCTGGTGGTTGTATTATTTTTTAATGTACTACTTTTACTCTGTTTATGAGTATTTTCAAACAACAAAATGTCACGGCTGACGTATACAAAAATTAATAACAAAAGCGTTTGCTCGGAAACAAGTTTCAAAAACTTAGTTTTAAGAGATCAAATCACTTGACTGTGGGACATTTCGTTTAATCACAGGATAAATTTTACTACAGGAATCCTTTTACATTTAATTTGTTCTCTATTTTAAAAGGAAATTGTTTTTAGATACACTCATTGTATATAATCAATTATTTATACACATAGAAAAGAATTACTTAGCAAACTTAAGGTTGATCAATTAATAAATTTTAACAAGGTCAAAAATTCATTTGCATACCTACGACAGCTGTTTGCCTTTAGGTCTTGCGAGACTAGCCGACGAGTCTTGAGATTAGGCAAAACAGCTATCTTACGTAGGTAATGCAAAAAAATTTTGACCAGTTAAAATTTAATCATTGATCAGTCATAATTTTGCTAAGTAATTCTCTTCTATGCTTGTAACTAATTGAATATTCAACATAAATCGAAAAGAAATTTCCTTTTTTAACATTGTTAACTTTGGTGGGACCGGCTCCTGTGATCGATACGTTTAGGCCCGTTTCACACTGGCGACCAAGTGATACGACAGTAGAAGTCACTACTGAGTGATGATTGCACTGATTTGAATGGCGTCTTTACACTTGGTCGTCGTCGAACATTTGGTCGTACGACACAATTTTTGGCCGCATCACATTGAATCTTGATCTCGCTGCTCGTACGTAGTCGCCAGTGTGAAACGGGCCTTGGAGTTCGCGCAAAATCACAAATAGGAGTATAGTTTCTGCCTAATACTGAAAGGTAGTATAGCTGGTAGAACGTTAGTTTCTCATTGATTTGTTCTTTGTATTACAGTAAAACGGAATTGATAGGATCCTGCCAGTGAACTGTACCTTCCATTGGTTTCCAAACAAGTTTGAGTCGTCAGCAATTTCGCCGGATTTCAATTGAAAGTCGTTGCTCATATCACCATCGTAGTTCCCGCACAGTCCGCAAACCTAACAAAAAAATTTATAGCCATTGATAGTGATCGACAATGGCTGGTGAAATTAAAATTCCTTAGTTAATGCAAAATTAATCAAAAGTATTGACAAATATAAAACGATTCAAACCTCAATCTCACAAGATATTTTTATTTAAATAAGATATCTGGTGAAACACGTGTTTCTCACATTTCAAATCAGAAATTGTTATACAGATTGTGCCTTAAATGCTACAGAGTGTGCCTTAAATATTGTTCAAAACAACAACCATCTGAGCCAGCTTACCCGGAATTTGTAGTGAGGTTGGATGAGAACTTTCACAGCGTTGTTGGCATGCCACAGAATATCAATGCCGACGCTGGTTTCTACCACGTGATAGATGCTTCCTTTTCTGATTGCGTAAGTCACAGTTTGAGGAGGTTGCGGAAAACCTTCAGTAACTGACTTAGTTACAACCTGGAAAATACGAAAATGTCATCTACACAATTACAAAAAATGGACTTCTTTTTTTCAATTTTAAGAGAGCAATCGAGGGCAAAATTAACAATAAGTTGTATTTTTTCAATTTTGTCTATTTATTTCCTTCGGATTTTGCGATCCCATATACAGTACAACACCAACAAAAATGCACCAAAAAATCACGAAAACGATTGACTTCAAGAAACTGCAAATCGAAATGGCGGAATAAAACTTTTATGTACCAACTATTTTTAACAAATTTAGCATGTAAAAGTAATTCTTGAATGAAATTTAATCAGTAATATGTTAATTCTCTCATTTTTGATAATCGCTTCAATGCTTCAATTATTTTGCAAAAAAAAAATAAAAAACAAATTGATACGACGCAATGCCCTATATCACACATACGGGTTCGTCCTCTTCTTTCGTGAGATGGATCACATAGTTGTACAGGTTAAAGGTCACGGCCTTTGTACAGGTCACACCAGTATCTCCACATGGAATGGTTTCAACCGAAATACGGAACGTTCCGTTTTCACTACCGCAGAAATCTTCAGCCAAAACATAGGAGCAGTCTCCCTAAAAGCATTTAAGAAGTGTAATTGTTACTTAGAAATCAAAAAACTAAGGCTCTCCTTCTAAGTCTAAAAGATTTTACTATCCTAGACAAAAAACTTTTAAATGGAAAAGTCGAATCTAGCTTAATTTTTTGCTTACATATTTTTTGTAATTTTTTCGGAGCTATCATTATTAATTTTACGGAATGGCGGTTTTAATAGTACAATATGCTTTACAATAGTACAATAGTACTTTGCTGAAAAGTCAGATTTGCTATAAATTCATGTTTCCAATAACGATTTTTGCAAGCATTTTTAGTTCTGATTCGCTTCAGAAATTTTGTTAATATTGTCAGAAAAATTTTTATCGATCGATTCTGCTGTGGCAAGACTGTTAAAATGATGATTTTGCGCAACTACTTCTGCTTTAGGATCCAAATAAACTCTACAAAGAAACAAAGATGTCTAAAACAAGGCACTTGGTTTTAAAAAGTACCTGGAAGTCGAAGTTCTTTCCGTCAAACGTGGTGAAGTGAGGATCGCCAATCGACGAGCATTCAGCAGCGCACACTTTCTCAGTGCATTGCCACGCCCCGCCAGAGCAGGTGCAGGTGTTGCAAGTGTCAGGGCTGACCTCATCACCGCTGAAGTACAAGACTCCATCGTATGAACAAGCACATTGCTCGGGCTTCACACATTTCTTCTGCAACTCGTCTGTCAGTAAAACAGAATGTGAGTAAAAATAGATCAGTAGTCGAGTGGATAGAGCGTCTCCCACTGAAACGGTAGACTCGGGTTCGATTTTTGCTTGGGTCAAATCAAAGACCAGAAAAATTGATATTTACAGCATCCCTGCTGGACGTTCAGCAATAAAAGGTACGGTGTGAAGTTTCCACCGTGTGTGGTGGACAGATGGCAGCTTGACTCAAAGACCAAAATTTCACTTCGCCGTCTCCTGAACAAGAAACTTGGCAAACAAACTAAATTGCAATTACAATTACACTCTTACACATTTACGTTTTTTACGAAACTACATAATTACGATGAGTAATTAGACGTTTTGGACTTAACTACGTCTATCATCAGTAAGAAATGAAACCTATAAACACCACTAAGTATAAAAAGTGCTCAAGTACAGTTCTCAAATACAGTATCCTTACTACAAAGTAGCACCACAGAATTAAATATGGATGAGCAACTTTAATCCTTCTAAGCTATTTCGTTTGTTCCTCAACCTATTGAACAATTTATTCATTCATTCATTTTTTTTCTAGACCACCACAGCAGTAGCGAATGCACAGTCACGTAACAATTTGAGACGGCTTAGTAACACTCGCTTTTTTCAATATCGTTGTTCAGTGTTTCTTCTTCTTTGTCGTAGTTAAAATTGTTGCTTGTTTGAAGCCCCTACTAAGAGATGATTTTCGGAAAGTATCTTATCCAGGGACGCAATACGCTGGTCTGTTTAGAAGCTGTAACATGCAGGAAGGTCATGCAAGCTGGCTTGTATAAAAAACACGAACTTTACCAGGATTAAACTTTTGGCTACGCTACTTAAAAATGCTGCAGCAGGTATTAAATATTAAAATCGCACAGTAACCCCGATTCTTGAAAAAAATTATCACGAACCTCTGATAGTTCCCTCAGGACAAGCACAGCCAGATTCGCAGGCAGCTGCTTTACAGTCTTGCTTTGGATCCTGGCAAGTGGGGACACAGGCAGTGCCAAAGTTGTCTTTTGGAAGAGATTCGCAATCGACAAAGACTTCGCCGTTTAGACAAAATTCTTGTTCTTGGTTGGGTTTGCACGTCACAATACCTTCAGCGCAGACGCTGCAGAAACAATAAAACCATACTAGATTTCTATAAAGTTCAAAACGACAGAGCTGTCTCTACAGTTGTATGTAAGGAAATTATATTAATTGCTTTCTTGCATGACTTTCAAAATTGCTTTCTTGCATGTCTTTTCTAAATTGCTTTCTTACAAGAGAAGACCTTTCTCTTTTGGTCTGCTGGAATGGTGGCGGCCCATTAGAACCTTATTAGGACTGAATGTGGCCCACTAGTTCAAAAGGTTGCCGACCCCTGAATTACCAAAAGTAGGGATTGAAGGATTCGAGCAATTATTTCAACAACAAAAGGTATCGTAACAATCAACAAAATAGCACGTTTAGTTTTAGATAAGTTTTAATAAACATTGCTCAGAATGTTCTCACCAAGTGTGACCTTTTCGGATAAATTTTTCTCCTGCTTCATACATTTTTCCATCGTAATAGCAACCACAATCTTGCACTTCAACGCAAGTGTCTTCCTCGGTAAGGTAAAGTCCTTCAGGACATGCACATCCTGGATGACACGCGGTTTGGCACACTTGCCGCTCCATTCCAATCGACCTGCAGGTTTGTTCACATACGGTGGCGCACTCCGTGAACACCTTGTCTTCGGAGCAAGCAATTACTGTGAAATTAACAGAAAAACTTTTAAAAATTTGGATATATGTTTTCAACTTCATCATAAATTATAAATATCCATATCTAGATTTAGACATAGGTGGGCATGAGCAAGTTAACGTAAAACGTTAGCTTCGTTAACCACTAGTCCGTTAACAAACTTCATTCCTCCGTTAAACTTAATTCGTTTTTTTCAGCCTTAATTAACGGAAGTCAATAAAGTCCGTTAATTTGGTAACATTTTGAGTGTAATTTACATTTCTTTTTATTCGCTCACTTCTAAAACACGTAATGAAACTGTTGAGCTGTTTATCAGGAAAAATTTATTGCTATGGTGATCTTTTTGTGTTTTGGAAGTTACATTTTGCGGTCTAATATAATTTCAAGATAAAAATAGGTTCAAATGCACTAACGAAGCTGCGATCGAAAATCGTTGGAAATGGCAAGCAGCGATAATTAATAGACCTATGAGGCTGCGGCTTATTATTTGCCATAAGAAAAGCTCTTTTCTTCGCTTTTTCTTCTATAAACACTTGCCGATACGCAACAAGTGTTACCAGTGCAAACTGGTTTGGGCCCGTATGATAAATAAATGGTGCAAGAAATTAACGACGAAAACCTTAACGTAAGTTAACAAAACTTAACGGAAGTTAATTTAGTCCGTTAACATAAAAAAACTTTTTAACGAATTAACGAGTTAGTGAAAAGGTTAGACACGTTATTAACGGATAAACGATTACTGAATTTGTGCCCACCTATGGATTTAGATAAAATGGATTTGCAATCAAACTTACCTTAAAGACCAAAGAATAAAGCTTTTGAGATGATATTAACGCTAGAAGGCCACCATCATATCAAAAGAATACCTTACCCTTAATAATTATCATAAAGCTTTTGAGATGATATTAACGCTAAAAGGCCACCGTCATATCAAAAGAATACCTTACCCTTAATAATTACAGTACCATCCTGAGTTCTACACACTCATAGCCGTGTTCAGTAGTTGAAGATGTTTTTCAACTCACCTTCACCAGAGGATTCGCCTGATCCGGATCCGGATCCAGAAGCGGAAGCTTCTACTTCTACAAAAAAAAGATTTTTAAAATTTTTTATATCAAGAGCTACGGAATTCGTTCACACTTATCGCAAGATGACAAACGATTCATTTGCATCCTTCTCAGCAACATGTTTGGATCAGGTTATTCCTTTTTGGAAAACGAGGTAAGTCTTTGAGTCACAGGTGGTAACATATGAAAACAGCCTTTTGCACGGATTACATGTCAAACTGGAAATGGGGCGATTTGGGGTTTGGGTTACAAGTAGCTGCCCTAGCCCCTTCTTAACTCATAAACCAGAGGTCATGGAAGTACAAACTTTAGCGAATAAGTTGGTAAATGACGTAATCAGGATCATGCACAGGCACTAACGAAAGTGTTTGTTTGAATGATGCCATGGAAACAGGGGTGCCGATCTTTGTTGAGCATTGGGGAGGATAATTTGCAATTTTACCCCAATTTTGCCTTATTTTTAACATTGGGGGGATGAACCTCGACCGCGATTTTGTTTAGGTGAGCAAATTAAGTGAAGACCAAAAAAAAAAGGTCTTCGCCAAAGGTGGAGCACTTTTTTTTCTCATATTCAAGTGAAGACTAAAAAAAAAGGTCTTCACCAAAAATGGAACACTTTTTTCCCCAAATTCAAGTGGACACCTACACTCAGATGCACACCATAGTCAAATTATTGGGAGGATGCAGATGTAGACCATACTCAAACTATTGGGGGGGATACAGTCAAATTATTGGGGGGGATATATCCCCCCCATCCCCCCGGGTTTTGGCACCCCTGCATGGAAGGCTTAAAGTTTGAACATACGTTTGTTAATTTGAATCATAAAATACTTGAGCCAATGCAATAGTGTAATGAAGGCGTGTTATTACATTTTTGGTAAAAAAAAAAAAAAACGGCCAAAAACTGCCCTAGTGAAATGCCAAAAATTTTTGAGAAATGCCACCAACAAACTTCAAAATTAATGAACTTTTTTTTAATGTTAGATCAATTTTTAATTTTCGTGGTTTATTGGTGAATAAACTTGACGCGAAATCAACATTTTTCATGATGAAATTATACGAAATGGAAATAGCATAAGATCTAATAAGCTACGGCGACATCACAGCGAGTGAAATAAGATCATGCACTCATATCGATCAAGACATGAAATACGCACCAAGTTCACAATGAGCTCCATCGAACCCGTACTGGCATTGGCATATATTGTCATCAACGCAGATTCCATTGTTTTGGCATCCAGGTGTGCACGTGACTAAATTTCAAACAATTTTATTGGTTTACTTCTAATAGCAGAAACGCGTTCTTCTCTGGAGCGGGAGATCTACCGTAAGTTTTGAATCTCGGCTGCCACATTTCTTTTGAAAGGAGCAGTGTTGTCCGCAGGCGCAACGATGCAGAGTTGTAAACGAGCTGACAAGCACAGAGCCGAGCCTGAAAACATTAGCTCGAGCCCGGCCTGAACCCGAAAAGTGATTTGAAGTCAAAACCAGGCCCGCAAAAGCCCAAAAATTAGGCTAGATCTACTGTATAAAAATGTATTGAGGTACTGCTAGCATACGGTCAAAATAACTTACTCATTGCCGAAAAATTATGACGTAATAATAATGATTGTGCAATAAAAATCGTATTGATGCTTAAACGAAGTCATCTTTCTGTAGCAAAGTTATTTCTACGCTTTGTAACATCTAAAAAGCGAAACACAAGGCAAATACGTGTGTATATCAAGCCCGACTTTTCGTCAATCTTAAGCCCGAACTCGACCCAAACAGCCCGGCCCTACTTACAACTCTGCCATGACGCGGAGATAAGCCCCGCAAACTAGTTACACCCTTCGACGTTATACAGCCAATATAATAAAGGATTTGATTTGCTCTTCAATCTCCGTTAACCTAGGCTATACGCAATATAAAACCTGAAAACTATTGCATGCAGATTTTCTATACCGGTACAAAACAATATATTAGCTCGTCATAACAGAGGCAATTAACTGACTGCAGTAGGGAGACAAAAAAAGCTAAGACAATGTTGTCTTAAGAGCACTTCACAACGATCACGGACTGCGTGTTTCCTCTGTTTGTTTTATTGGTTTGCCGCGTTGCACGATTTAGAACTTGCGCTAAAGTGCAATAAAAAAACAAAAACGCGTAAATCAATTACGGCAGTAAACATTTCTTTGGCAGTGCCGTAAATTCACCCTCACATTGCAGAATCGAAATCCTTACAAGAAATTCATCATTAAGTTTTCATGAAAATATCTTACTATTGCAATGTGGAGTATTGTAAGGATAGTCACAGCTGCCCAAAAACACATCGTAAACGGTTCCAGGGGCGCATGTAGTGAGGGAGACCCCCCCTTCCGGAAGACAAGTGTAATAATGGATGCATTCACCAGGTATCTCAATAAAGTCTCCGGTCGCAGTGCAGAATGACTCAACTGTAAGCAATGTAGAATAATTTAAAAGTACGGTATCACATTTAGATACATCCAACAGCACACGCAAACGTAATGATAATAAATAGAGAACTAAAATGACAAACTACTAAAAATATCGATAGTATTAATATAGCAAATTACATTGATAACAAAACTTAGTGTTTAGAATTTAGATAGCAATGACTGTTTGTTTGTTTGTTTGTTTATCTTTTTGAAATGACAAACCCTTAGCTCTGTCACTTGATTAGGGCAAATTCATGTAAAGACGTCGAAAAATAAATGAACCACCCTAAGTGTTCCACCACATATATGTCTGTCGCAATAGCTTACCCCGCAAAAATGACGTAAACATAGTAAGTACTGTATAATGCAGTTCTTTATAACTGGCTTAGAGGCACACATCCAGCAATCACTACCATGAACCAGGCGCTCTGTGTCTATCAAGCCACACCAACTCAAAGCGCTCTTTTTAGCGTAGGTTTGCAAGTCTTTCTTTCATCTATTTGATCACAGCGAGAAACAAGCGTTAACTATTTATACTAAGGTAATTCAGTCAAATTGTTATAATTTCTAAAACACAAAATCATACAATCGCAGGTGAGCTTCTCTCCTTCAAAAATATCGGTGGGCGAGCACCAAGCTTCTCCATTGGTTGAATCGACGAGGGTGCATGATTCATAGATCTTCCCGTTGTACTCGAATGGGAAATGGCATGCAGTTGGGAGAGCTGCAACACATTATTACGCTTACAGGTGAAATAAATAACACAACTGAAAATAAAGCTGATATCAAACGCTACAGTATTAATGATGGTTTCTCAGGTTTGAAAAGACATCTACTAATCGGTTTGGTATGGAAAACCAATAAAATCTGTGAATCTCGTGGATCCAGGCCCCCAAAATTCGAGCTTTGAGTCAATCATTGCCTTTTTTGTTTTTCTCTAGATCCGCAATAGCTAGTGTAAATCAATTTAGCGCTTTAAAAGTATTTAACAATTAACTTGAGGACTTGGCGTCAATCGAATTAAACTCAGCTTCGGCACGACAGCGTAGCCATGCAAAAAAAGCGGATAAACTCCGTTCTCTTATCCATATGTTTTGTAGCAGCTCGCTCGTTGAATTATTTTTGGAAAATGTCTGTGCTGAAAATCTCTAGGCTTCTACACATTAATTTTAACGTCAACAACTTAGAAATTATTTTGACATTCTTCCAAACAAACTTAACTTTTGATCGCAATAATAATTTATTAAATTGCTTGTTACTGTGCAATAGGTTTATTATCTATAAATGCAAATATGCCAGTCGATTTCAGCAATTTTTGAATATAAACAATTTGTGAATAATAAACTATCTTCTAAACAAACGAATAATTTGAAAACATTCCGAAAAAGTTTTATTTTTGATTGTGAGCTGCATGTAATGTGTTTTATACTGTAGCAGACGTACACCGATACTGTTAATTTCATATTTTTTGTGTTTTTTGTGAGTGCGTGTTTGAAACTGCTATTTTTGTATATCAATAAAAAAACTTATTTTTTTCGCTTACAAATTTGACAAAGGGTTCCGCTAAACCCAGCAGGGCACGAGCAGGTGTTGGGCGCTGTACATGTTCCTCCATTGGCGCAGTCTTTTTCACAGATAGCTAAAAATACGTAACAAACAAAGTTAGAATACAGTACATACAGTTAAATTTTAATTAGACAAAACTCAACGTGTACAAAATGATTTAAGACAAGACAACTTTACATATAAGCCGCTGTAAAAACAGCACTATCAGATTCAAACCAAACCTTAATTTATCTTTGAGATCATGAATCAGACTTCTGCGACTGCTAAAAAAAGCAATAAAATTGCTTCATGATTTCACATTCCATGTCGAAAAATCGGCAAAAACTTTCTGATTCTAGAGAATTTAAACACTCTTTTAAAAATTGGCAAAACTGTGGCTTTTGAAGTTTTCTCCTTTTTTTAAAATATTTTTTTTGATTTGCCCCTGCCAAAGTTTACTAAATATCACTTGGCTTTCACTCACCTTCCTCGCAGGTAGCGCCCGCCCATCCATACTCGCAAGCGCAGGACTCCGGGGTGTTGCAAGCACCGTGCACACAAGCAAGGTTGCATTCCTTGACTGCAAGAAAAAACTTTATTCTTTTTCGATTGAATATGCTACTTACATGCTTCATAGTTCCGTAGAAAAGGTAAACTTTCATAATGGAGTGATCTTCAAAAACTGAATAAGAGTGGTTTCTAGAACCATCTGGTCTACCGGGCATGAAAATCGATACTATAGGTAGGCTAGTCTACTAACTGTTCTTCCGGTAAAAGGCACACGATTAGAAAATGGTTGGAAAATTAGCGTTATGCTAATCGTGTGCCTTTTACCGGAAGAACAGTTAGTAGGCTAGCCTACCTATAGTATCTGTGATCTTCAAAAATCAAAATGTTTCCACACACATTAGCTTCTAGTAAATAATTAAAAAGAATGATACAAACATGATATCAAAAATCGATGCTTTCAGTAATAAAGCATCATGATAATTTTCTACTAATGAATTATCGATAGTTTGTGGATTTATTTTTCATTACATTTTTTCGTATAGTCAATGCGACATCCAACATTGCCTGCGTCTTGCTTGGATGGAGGCCAAAGCGTCGTAAAAATCAAACTCCAGATTTCTATTTGGTTTCGTTGGAACATCGAAAGTCCACGCGGCATGCGCATTGCACAGTGCAATAATTTTGAGCTAAGAGATTTCAGAAATTGATTATCGATTGTTTTTCTTACATTGGTCGCAAGCGAGACCGCTCCATCCGTCGTCACACTGGCACTCGTTCTTTCCGACGCAAGTGCCGTGCTGGCAGGTTGGTTCACAGGTTGACTCCTCTTGTTGAGCTGGCATTTGGTCGACACGAGGAACATCAGGCAGTTTTCTGGAAAATATTTAAAAAAAACACATTACAATGGTTGGAAATTTAAAAGAGGTCAGTTTAAGACTATGGTGCTGCATAATAATACATCAATGGATGCTTAGCATTGCTTTTTTACGCCGTGATCGGAACAATGCTCAGTTGAAGGTCTAGGACTGTTTCTGGCTTTAAAAATGTGACAATAAGTAAATGAAATAAGTTATTTTTAAAACAACAAAGATCGGGATTTAAATTGCAATTGCTAGGCAAGAAAAAATCTGGGTTTGTCGGGTACAATAGCCTACCACATTGAAGAACGGGATTGATAGTGAAATTACTTTATGATCTTATCATGGTCAGAATTCAGTTGTGCTTGCTGTGATTTACTTCAAATGTCTATTAGCCTCATACTTACACATTGCGCTTTTTGCGTTCGAGTCTGTGCTTCACGCTGATACCTGGAGAAAAGGTAAATTTTTTGAACAATTGACTCACTGTCTAGTGCATATTAAATACGGGTGGTTTGCTTATTAGTGGTTGTGTAACTCCTCCTCGTCACGCATGACTGCCAAAACAAGACAAAAAGGAAATAAAAATAAAAAATAATTGAAAAATCAATCGCAAGAAAACAGTGCTACAATAGAAAGTGGTGAATTTTGTTAACCATTATCTTTTTGTTTTTCGTAAAATGTCAGCATTATCCGTTCATATTTCAAAACAACGCTGCAAAAATAAATTTATCTCTCAACGTACAGTCTTTTTTTATAAGAACCAATAAATTTTAGGTTGAGACTGGTTGTTCATAATTTTCATAAATTTTCAGTCTCATTTGCTCTGAAATTGGTTTTTGATTTTATGGATTTTCAAAGTTGCAGGAAAAAATAGCATACTCCACAGGCTTTGATCGCTAAAACCTGATTATTTTGTTACGATATGGTCCGTGAAACGGAAATTGATTTTATTTTATTTTGGCCCGCGCTCTTAATTTTTTTTCGTACCGCGGCGAGCATTATTTTTAATTCGTTCTTAAATTTTGAGCAACAATAAGCCTCCCTCGTGTTTTAATAAAGCTGTCCTTATAATAGAAGAAAGTATTATGTTCTTGAAATATGATATTCTTTGTTGCCGGGAGATAAAGTAGATGTCTATGGGATGAACAATGTTTGAAATGTTTCAGCTTTTCTTGTCGTGATCGAGCGTTAATGAACAAGTTAATAATAAATGTTTGCTATTCGCAAGCAAATGTTAAGTTCGATGCAAATGTTGCCAGGAATCCACCCATCGCTTTATGATTGGCGACCGGTAAATAAACGAACATCAACAAATACCCGTTCAACTAACAAGTTTTTTAGACTATTTGTTTGGAAGGTGAATTACCATTCGCCACAAAAATAAAACAAAATAAGTTAAGGCCCCAAGTATTGACAAATTAAGACGTAGAATGTCTAGCCTACGTAATTGAGTGTCAAAATTAGTTGTAATCTAAATACTAACCGGTTACTTCTATGTTATTGCTTAACCTGGAACATTACATTCCTGTTATTCTCATTGTATTACAATTTTCAAGAATAACTCTGTCATAATGAGTTGATAATAGCTGCATTTCTGATATGATGCTGCAAAATGGACTAAAATAATAATCAATTCAAAAAAAACAGATTTTAACACATTTTAGACTATTGCTGGTTAATATATAAAAACAATCCACCAAAAATACATCGTATTCTTTTGTCGCTTTTCGGATTCTCGTATTTGTAAAGATGACGTCATTCGGATGGTGCAACTTAGTCAAATTTTAATAATGTCTGAAATTGTCTACAGATTCTGGAGCTTTTAACAATATCCATTCAAACTTGCAAATTGGGTTCATTGCAATGTGGCCAGTTAAAATTTATATCTTCCAATTTTTTTTTTTTAATGTAATGGTTATTTTGATGACAACACTTGAGCAAATCCATCGTTTCGCTTGTGTGCCTTCAAAAAACTTGTGGAAGTTTGATCGGACAAATTTTTCATATTAGATTTTAACTGGGCAGACTGCGTGAGAAACAATCGTAACTTTAAAATGTTAGAATATGAGCTTCAGTTAAACTTATCCTTAAAGTGGAAGTGGTCGACAGGTGGGCTGGTGGCAGCTTGACTCGAAGACCGAAAGATCCCTTCGCTGTCTCCCTGGCCAAGGCAACTTGGTGAATAAAATGTAATTGCAATTCTACATGTTCCAAATTTCAACTGATTTTTTGGTGAGAATCCAGCTTGAAAAAAAAACAAAAACACAGAAAAAACAACAGAAAATCGAATAAGTGGAATAATTCAACTCAAATCGCAGAAAAAGTAGGTGAAAATACGTTTAAAATTTAATTTTAATTTATTTCATCTTATAATTTCTACTGGGAAAAGCTTCTTCTTTAAGTCATAATGTTTTGGTTAAAACAGTCCAGACACGTAACCAGGATTTCGCAAAGGGCTAGGGGTTTGAACCCAAACATAAAATTTGTCTGCGTTTCACAGAATGGATGTTTCACAGCCGCCAGAAACTAGGCAAATCTGAATGTGAACTTCAAGCCGCGGGGCAATTTTTGTGTTTTTTCAGAAAAAATAGCCATTTCAAGACATTTGGATGGTACTTTGCAAGTTTGTAAATCGATTTGAAAAAACTAATAGCTAAGATTTGGAAAGCCAATGAGAGAATCAAATTACTTTGCCTTTTCAGCTTCTCCTCGTGGGCAGTGGGCTAAAGGGGCTGAAGACCCCACACTCTAACTAAGCAAATTAGCAAAAGTGTTGGGGGCTGAAGCCACTTTAGCCCATACTCTTGGTTTCGTCACTACAACAGTAAAAACAAACGCATAGTGATATTTGTATTCAGTTTACAAAATGTAAGAAAATTTTCAGGTTGAAAGCTAACTGGTAATTTTCTTGTTTTCTCAAGCATTAGGCAAGGTCCGGGATTGTTTGTCCATTGCTTCAACTAACAGTAAAATTTTACAACCTCAACAAAATATGCAAAATAGTGGTTTGTTTGTCCAATTTAAATATTATCGCTTAGTTTGTAACTCGAAATAAACAAGAAGATATGCTGAAATTCATAGGTGGGCACAAGTCCGTTAATCGTTAATCCGTTAATAACGAAGCTAACTTTTTCATTTACTCGTTAATCCGTTAAAAAGTTTTTTTCATTTTAACGGACTAAATTAACTTCCGTTAAGTTCTGTTAACTTCCGTTAATGTTTTTATCGTTAATATCTTGCATCATTTATTTATCGTACCGGTACAAACCAGTGGTAACACTTGTTGCGTATTAGCACGAGTTTTATAGAAGAGACCGAAAAAAAAAGCTCTTTTTTGTGGCAAATAATAACCTGCAGCCTCATAACTCTAAGGTTTTCCGATCGCAGCTTGGTTAGTGCATTTTAACTTATCTTTATCTTGAAGTTCGATTAGACTGTACAATGTAGCTTTCAAAACGCAAAAAGACCACCACACCAATAAATATTTCCTTACAATCAGCTCATCAGCGTCAATACGTGTTTTAGAAGCGAGTGAGTAAAAAGAAATGTAAATTACACGCAAAATGTTAACGGATTAACGGACTTTATTAACTTCCGTTAATTAAAGTTGAAAATAACGGATTAACGTTAACGGAGGTGTGAAGTTTGTTAACGGACTAGTGGTTAACGAAGCTAACGTTTTGCATTAACTTGCCCACCTATATGCTGAAATTAAATCATCTGAAATTCTAAGATTTTTATTTATTAATTTTTACTAAGGTTTTAGCATGTAGTACATTCCAGCTTTTAGGATATTTTAAAACAAAAAAGATAAAGGATCAAGAAAAATGGTTGACATATAAAAACGTTAATGTACAATAGTGTTTTTCAAAACAGTATTCAACTTTACTGTTTTTAACTTTGTTGTTCATATTTAAATGTCGCCAAACGTTATTCTCAAGGAAGAAACTCGAAAGGTTAAAAAAATATACTAAATGCAGAGATATTCTTAAAACAAAAAGGATTTTTGTCCAATTAATTTTTTACATGAAAATTTATGCTTTAAAAGTGCCATTTTACGTCAGCGCGAATTTTTATTTTATTTATTTTACGTTAGCCCGAATTACTGTGTTTGTTTCTTTCTGCAAATTTGCTTCAAGGCCATAAAAGGCTATGTAGTCCAGCTTAATCGCGGTAAAACTAATTTTTATTTTGTGAATGACGATTCTATTTTATTGAATACTTCAACCATTCGCTTTGCTTACCTTGAGCAGATAAAGCAAGGGCCAGAAGCCCTGCAAGCAACACAAGCTTCATCTACAGCGGTCTTCGTATAGCCAAACGAATTGTCTAAAGAATAAAGCAATTGCAAATAAAGTTAAAAAATTAACATTATTTTCAATACACCATTCATAATTTACAGTAAATGCACGAAAAAAACGTCGTAATGTTTGCGTATTATTTTGGTGTTAATGGTTCTTTTTAGTTTAAATTACATTTGGCAGGACTGTAATTTTTTAAAGCTCTGCCTGGTTGAGTTTGTTAAAAACTGCCGTATTTTGCTGATAGTCTTGCTACGAAAAAAGGGAACGAAAAAAGGGAACTTGGGATAGCAAAGTGCTCGAAAAACCAACTCACAACAACAGCTTCCCTAATTGCACAATATTTGAATACAGGGGGCATTTACATGCAAATGAGTGACCCTCAACGGCAGAGGGAAACGAACTTCCAAGTCAAAGATCTGAGATTCTATTTCTACAACTTTGCAATCGGTTTTCTTCTGACATGTGACGCTGCCGAAGATTATATAGAAGGTGCATGTGCATCAACTAGGATATAGTCGGCTCATCCTACGATTGTATTCCTTCCAGTCCGTTCGGCGGTCGGTGTTTGGTGCAGTGATTGACGATATGGTCCATGGTTTATTTTTCTGCACCATAGGGGCATGCCGCAAAGTCGCGAAAATCCAACCGAGACATAAACACATTGCATTTACCTATGCCAGTGCATAGGCAGTTTATGGCAACCCATGCCTTTCTTGGCAAATCAGATCCAGTAGGGAGAGAGGTGGAAAGGGTAACACCAAATTGTGGGAGGTGGGATCCAGTTTTGCTGCACTCATTTTTCCATACATTGTTGACATTGTGAAGGTACCCACAGGTGAACAACTTCTTGGTGAAGTGGACGTCGAAAAGCGAAATATCTATGAGGTGTAATTGGGGTTGGCATGTGGTTGTAAAGAAGGTGTGCCATTTTTGAGCTTGCTTTTTGAACGAGGCGGTAAGCGTAAAAGTCTCTATGAATGTGGGCCGGTACTATTCCAGCTAACAAAAGAAGATATTCTTGGGCGAAGACAACCAGTAATGGTACGCAGCGAATGGTTAAGGCATATGTCGAGCTTTTTAGTGTGCTTGCTAGCTACGGCCGTCGGTCAGCATATTCTTGCAGACAATAACTTGCTTCAGAAAAAAACTTAAGCTTTGTTTTGAAACTCAGCATAAATTGAAGCACTTTTTTATAAGAACCTATAAATTTTGGGTTGAGGCTCACTGTTCTTATTTTGACGACTTTTCAGTATCATTTGTGCTATTGAAAAAAGTAATACAAATGTGTTTGTGTTCGGCTAAAAGGAGGCTTTTGTCCGTTTTTCATGTTGAGACTGGAATAAATGTTCTTAAATTTTGAATAAAAATGAGCCTTGTTTTCTTATAAAAAAAAGTGCTAGAGCACCGGAAAAAAAATTGAATATGATTTAAAGTTTTAAACAAAGTGTTTACAAGCTCTTATTTTCCAGAATTAGCGGGCAAACAATTCCAGCTCGTTCGTTTCTATAGGACTAAAATTTGCAACGTTTCCTACAAGTCAGTAGCGTAGCCAGGGGGGTGGGGGGGCTATAGCCCCCCCATTGGCATGTCGACCAAAATGCAGAATGAGAAAAACACTACGTTTTTAGCACTTTTGAGACCGTTAAATGTACTACAATGGACTATATAGTGATTTAAAACATCTTTTGAAACACATATTTAGGGGGGGCTAATTTGTTGAAAATAAAACTAACAAATAAATAAAAACTTTGAAAAATGGTCAAAAATACGCAATCAAATTTGATCGCAAGTGTAAAAATGCTAAACATAGGTGTCATCAACAAATATACTATAAACTAAGGATTAGTAGGGGGGCTATTCAGTATTGTTAAATACCAATTTCTCTTCATTAGCCCCCCCAATTATTTTTCTGCATAAACTATATACGAAATAGATTACTCCGTGTGAGCTTTACTGAACTATTCGATTTTATAATTAACTAGCATCTAAATAAGATAACTAAAATTTTACCATTAGCCACCTCCCAAATAGCACATTTGTGCAACCAGTTTAATCATGCTTGCACTGCCAATTTCTAAGACACGTTTTAAAAGCATTATTTTTTTTATCAAAATAGCTCTAAAATAAGTTATTTTTGCAAAAAAATGCAAAATTTTCGAGCGCCGGGGGCTTCGCCCCCAGATCCCCGTGCCTCCTGCAGCGGGGGCTTTGCCCCCAAACCCCCAGCCTCCGGCGGCGGGGGACTTCGCCCCCAGACCCCCATTGGCCTCCGGCGGCTGGGGGCTCCACCCCCAGACCCCAAAAACAGCCCCCCCCAATGCGAATTTCTGGCTACGCGTCTGCTACAAGTTATGACATCGTAGTTTCTAGTTTGGTTGTTTTGTGTTTGATTGAAGCGTACAAACATACCGAGAAACGAGAGCTTGTAAAAATTAAGTTGTATAGAATCATGTTCAATAAGTCGTCAGAATATTTATGAGTTAATTTCTTAAACAAAAAAACAGAATCCTTACCTTCAACCGGTATTCTTTGTATAAAATCCGAACAGCAAAATTCGTGGCTAATGTACAATTTCTTTCTGTTCAGCAGCATATATAGCTGTCTATGTTTGTTGACATAACCGAGATTGTTGTTAATTACTTCTTTAGGACGTCATCATTCCATATTTATTTCGCAATAAAAATACACTAATATCAACTTCTCGATGATTTCAAACTTGTCTTTGCCGGACAACTCGTGATTCACATTCGTCACCAAAAAAGCAATGAACGGCATCCGCGATACACGAAATGTTTGAGCAAGCTTTAAAATATATTTTTATGGCGTAATTCTTTTCACCAGCATATCTACGAAAATGACCTTTCCACAGATCACAATTCGCTTTTGGCAGAGTTATTTTGTATTACAAATTGCTGTAGCTGGGAAATCAGAAATGCTATTAATTTAACAGCAAAGGCCAAATCAAAAAGGTTTGATGCATTTCTGAAATGCTTGGTGTATACAATTACGCAAATTCTGCCACACTTTAAAAAGGGATGATTAGGTCGATTAGTTCTTAAAGTTAATCAAACAATTGAGAAATATTTTTAAAATGTCATCGCTAAATTAAAGATCTCTAATCTTTGCCGTTTTCGAGATATTACAGCTAAAGTAACCGAATTTTTTCTGATTTCAAGGTTGTCATAATTGTAATTACATGATTATTTACCAAGTTGCCTTGGTAAAGAGACAGCAAAGGGACCTTTCGATTT
Organism: Trididemnum nubilum; assembly: GCA_963965965.1. NCBI lineage: Eukaryota > Metazoa > Chordata > Ascidiacea > Aplousobranchia > Didemnidae > Trididemnum > Trididemnum nubilum. The sequence continues at coordinate 36,354,765 of OZ014490.1, forward strand.
TTGAGTCAAGCTGCCACCTGCCCAGCGTCCATCTGTCCATCACACACCCTGGAGACTCCACACTGTCCCTTTTTGTTGGTGAACGTCAAGCAAGGATGCTGTGAAAACCAATTTTTTTGGTCTTTAGTTTGACCCGACCGGAAATCGAGAGTCTCCTGTTTCAGTAGCAAACGCTCTATTCCCTTAACCACTTGTGATTGTTTTTTTGATTAGAATCTTCTAAGCAATATTCATCCATTGATATATTTTTGAAACAGCGTTTATTGTGATTAATAAATTTTGGCTGTTAAGAATTGTAAGAATATTTAAATTTTATTTAGAATTAGCAACGCTGCATGTCAAAAATCATAAGAGGCCGGCAGGCGTGCAACCAAGTTAAGCTAAAAAAAGAAGGAAAGGAGGCTTAACTAAAAGCAAAACGGTTTTTTGTTCGAAAAATTTGTCCGGTAGGAGGCGTGTTGAGCACACTCCTGCATCTCAAGTGCAACATCGACGGGGTTCCGAGGACGAAATTTCTTTTGTAACTTTTTAGACAAATTTTGCAGGTTTTTTTTTGATAGCCATTTTTACCTCATTTTGATGACATTTCTCACGTTTTTAGAATAATTTGAAAAAAACTTACCAATTTAAAGGAATTGAACTGCTTGGCCCCTTCAGCCCCCTTGCTTGCAACTGATTAACTTCAAAAACAAGTCTTAAAAAAATCATGTTTGTACATTGTTTTTTGATGTATTTATATATTAATTTACTTATCATGACTCAGCGCACATCATATTCAATAATTAAAAATAAACATCTAAACTGTACGGTCTGTTTCACGTCAATCAGGATCATCAAGGGTGTCTTACGCTATGCTATAGACTCGATGTGATAGTCTTTAGATTCAATAATCTTCTATAGATGTTATAGACGCCCCTGATGATTCAAAATTGTAATTATAAGACATTTTATTCACCAAGATGCCTTGGTCAGGAAACAGCGAAAGGATCGTTCGGTCTTCAAGTCAAGCTGCTACCAGTCTACCACACACTGGTGAAACAGACGATACTTAAATTTTTTAACTTATATCTTCAAATTTTACGTGTGTCGTGTCCTGGGTCATAATAGTGTCGCTAATTGACTTAGATATTTTGAGAGCTTAAAGCTTGAACAAAAAACTCTACTTAAAGGAGACCTCCGGCCTAGCCAGGCTAAGTATCATAAAACACCCCACAAAATTCTAAGGCTTTTGCAAAAAAAAAAAAGAACTCCCTACGTTTTGTAGTTTTGAGCAAATCAGCAAAAAGACTGCGTGAACTGCAAGTTGATTCTGATTGGCTAATGCTCTGATTACGTAAGTCTGTACCTTGTCTTTTGCTCATAGTCACTAATCTCAAGTCTGAAGATTGCAAGTAGGTTAAATATTTTAGGAAAGAATGCATTACAAGCAATCCTGCTTGGAGTTTTTAGTCTTAACAAGGAATTTTATGCCCAAACAATGTAATAGACGTATTCTTAACAGGGTAGTTTCAGCAGTACATTTGTCTAGCCTAGTCCAACCACATTGCCAGGCGCTTTGCCAGGATTTCGTAAAGATTGGGGGGCTTTTTTGGAAGGTTGAGACAGCTGTAAGCAACCTTGACCCAAATTTTCATTGCTCTTGAATCAGATTGAAGCGGTTTTTCCACCTAAAAACAGGTTATCTCAAAAAAAAAAAAAAAAAAAAGAACAAGGTCTTCACCGAAATTGAGGCGGATTTTTCGGCCGAAATCGAACGAATTGTCCACCCAAAAACAGGTGATCTCCAAAAAAGGTCTTCACCAAATTTGAGACGGATTTTTCGGCCGAAATCGAAAATTCCAACGGTACCGTTCTTCCGGCCGAATCACGGCAAGTCCTTCACAACTTCGGCTCCCAAATCCCTTTAGGGGGGGGAATGTTTTCATTTTTTGAGCAAAAATCGGCCTCAAAAGCTCTAAAAGAGTGCGATTTTGCATACATTTCAGGCCAATAGAGGGGCTCGAGCCCCCCCGCCTCCCCCCTGGCTACGCTACTGCACATTGCATAGGTTAAGAATATAATATCATTGGCTACAATGAAACAACAAGTGGTTGCAGTAGCTGTTAAACAGAATGGTTGAACAGCAACATGATAAAAAAGAAGGGTTACTGAGACCCTATTCTGTAAACTCAGTACTAGTCTCGGTATCATGTACAGGTTGAACAGGTACAGGTAGGTTCTAGCGGTTATGTTATTGTCAGGGGCGGATCCAGGATTCTCCGTTAGGGGGGGCGCAATTTTTAAAAAAATGTAAACTATTCTTGTTAGAGGCAGGAGTCGGGGGTCCGGGGGCGGAGCCCCCGGCCGCCGTAGGCAAAGGATAAATCTGGGCTCCGCCCCCAGCCGCCGGAGGCCCGGGGGTTTGGGGGCGGAGCCCCCAGAAGCTAGCGATTTTTTAATATTTTACTCAAAATAATTCATTTTGGTGAACTATTTATCGACTTTTGTACTCTAAAAAATGTAGAAATTCTTGTGAAATTGCACCTTCCCCCTATGCTAGTGGGTGGCTATTGACCGATGAGCGAATTGCGCTTGTTAGTGTTGAAAATTTTCTCGAAAGACAATACTTTTGCGTTGTTTTGTAAAAGTCTGACTGGCCAATGGGGGGCTATAGCCCCCCCCCTAGCTACGCTGCTGGTTAGAGGGGTTGCTGAAACGGAGTCCTAGCCAGCGAAAAGAGGGCGCCCCCTGGGTTTTGGGCGCCCCCTGCCCTCCATCTGCATTTACACTTAGATATCAAGAATAGGCTTACTAATGAACAAGAAGTCGTGCAAGTGAAAACATTTCTGGTTGTTTTAAGTTTTTTTTTAATAATTGACCTCTAAATGTGTTCTGCGTTTAGGGGGGGCGCGCGCCCCTCGCGCCCCCCCCCCCTGGATCCGCCTATGATTGTGAACAGTATGCTGCCAGTAGGCCTATTCTCAACTGTGCAAACAATAGTACCATAGCTATTACACTACATTACGTACAAAACTAAATTTACTTAAACTTTTGGTAGTGCCAAGAGCAAAGGTGGAAACCGGTCGGGTCGAGATTCATTCATTCATTCTTTTTTTATTCTTGACCATCACAACAATAGCAAATGCATGGCAACACAATAATAACACGCAGAGTCAGGAAAAGGAAGTAGCGACACAACGTCAGACGTTAAGACATACGATAAAAAAGAAGGTGGTTGCTACACGTGTCACACCAGCTTAAGTACATTGTTGGCCTAATCAATCACACTCATCAACATACACGCAGGCACACAAGATGGAAGTAAAACTATCAGCTGAAGTAGTTAATCGAATGACTGATAGAGAGAAAAGACAGGGACAGTGACCAGTGCAAGGCCAGGCACGGTTACGTAGTTAGTCAATGGGGGCGCAACCGGCCCAAACTAATTTAGCTCAACGGAGCAAGGTGAGGAAAGAAAAACCACCCTGAAAATGAAACCTCATCAGGTCCGGAAACCCTTTCAAGTAGCAGCTGGCCATAACATCAAGACAATAACAATTTTGCAATCAATACATATGCATCAAAATAATTACACACAATATATAGCGATTGAGTCACACCATCCACATTGCGTCTAAATAAATAGCTGGTACAAAGTACCATAACTTGTGATCTCTCCAATATCTAAGACAGGACGAAGGTATACTCATGAGAGGAACTAAATTTGTGTCTATGCAATGTTGATGATGTGTATCTCAAATCAGTTAAGGCAGAGTCCGATGATACTCAACTTAAAAGACAATGGCTTTGGTTACTTTGCTGTGCGATGTACTGGAATTCACCGGCAAGCAGTTAATTGCCTATATTTATGATGAAAGCAGTTTTAAGTTCTAGTAAATCATTATTAAGTCATCAGGTTATGTACTAAGATTTAGCACCCCAGGACTCTATCAAAGCGTTCAAGCAGTCGTCAGAAATAGTAACGTAATAACAAAAAAAAACACAGGCAAAAAAAAGTAAATTACAACAAAAGACAGACATTGAAAACAAATAAGGACAATCGATGCTATTTTTGTAGGGGGAGCAATAAGATTATGGTAAGAAATAGATCACTGACAATCGTTTCATAAAGTATAATTGAACATGCCCTAGCAAAATTTTACCTAATGTGATGGTATTGTGATTTGATGTCAAATAGATCTGAACCAAGAACTGATAGACATAGTATCTTAACATCGAGATCAATAACCAGCATATGAGAATTGTACGTATTTAAAATCCAAATCGATAATTAACTGCGCCACTTCAGTTTTTGTTGCCTAGCCCAGTCGAACGTACACCGTGCGGAGCCACCATCATTCAATCCTTTTCCAATTCTTAAGTGAAACGTTTGAGTACACTAGCTCACTTACACACGTCTCCTAAGTTAGACATTTGCACTTTTTAACAATTAGTTTTCCCGCTCTCCCTTCACCAAAATTCTGGTTAAGTGCCATCAGGCTACGGCGTCAGATATTCCATTCTACGATATCTTTGCCCCACAAAAAGTTCCTTTTTTGAAAATTTCTGATGACGTCATTGCATGTGATTTGTGGTTTGGGACCCCCAAATCAAAAATCCTGGCTACGCTTATGCGCAATAGCACCTCTTTCTGTAGTAAATATCTTTTGTTTTCTGTTTGTGTTCAAGATTTTTTTGTTTGTTTTGGCTGCATTTCGTTTTTTTAGCAAAACACGTTACTTAGGCTAACATGCTTCGGCCAAGATATCCGAAATTCAATCTTACGTTAGTGGAAGTACACCCAAAGGTTATTTTGTTCACTTCGCTTAATCCTTATTGCCAGTCATTTTTCTCTGAATTTATTTTATACGCTGATGGCAGTTCTGCCGTCGAGGGTAGGCTCGGCCCAGGCTATACCTCCCATTGGCCTGCACACCTAAATGCACAAAAAGGAAAATACCTCGTTTTTAACACTTCTGCGACTGCCTTTTGCACTGGAATAGACCATAGATTCAAAAAATGATTTAAACCATATTTCAAAACGTTAATTATGGGGGGGCTAATTTGTCAAAAATGAAACTCATAAATCAGAAAAAAAACTTTGAAAAATGGCCAAAAATTGGTATTCAAATTTGATCGCTAATCGAAAAATGCTTAACATAGGTTATATCAAAAGATATATAAACTTAGGAGTGGAAGAATGGGGGCTATTCAGCATTAGTTAATTACCAATCACTTCTCTCAAACTTCCTTTTATTAGCAGCCCTAATTATATCTTTTTCTATAAAATATAGACGAAATAGAATATTCCTTGAGAGTTTTATTGAACTACCGGTATAAGATTTTATGATGTATCTGCTTGAAAATGCCAAGTGAACTGAAACTTCAGCAAGAGCTACCCCCCCCCAAGCCCATTTACGCAATTAGTAGAATCATGTTTTTGCTCAGCCAATTTCTATGCCATCTTTTAATAGCATTAATTTTTATCAAAATAGGTTTAAAATTAAGTTATTTTTGCCCCCAAAATCACCTAAAATTAAATTCTTTTTCCAAAAAACAAAATTTACTCCCAGATCCCCAGCCTCTGGCGCTTGGGGACTCTACCCCCAGACCCCCCGAAACAGCCCTCCTCATTGCAAATTCATCACCACGCGCCTGCCTCGGTCTATCCACTAATTTTGACAGGATAGGCTCGAGTAGGATCTATTGAAAACCAGGCGATCCGCCATTTTCAATAGATTTGTGGTGGGTAAGAATCAAAGTTTAGCCGAATTTGCACCAATTCCCGGTAAAGATCTTACTTGTTGTTGCTATTTTTTTTTCTTGACTTTACTTTATTGCAGGACAAAAACCAGTTCAAATTCCTTAAAGACCTTTTTTGCTTTTTGGCCTTAACTTATTTTGTGGCGAAACACTGCCCAAATTTATGCCCCAGGGAAAGACTTTTTTGTACAATTTTCACCAATTATTTGGCCAGAATTTGACCCAGAGTCTACCCACCTCTTTGTATAGGACGGCAGCATTGCTTATACGGTACTTTGCCTGTATACTTGAAAAATTATTTTATTCTTCGTTACAAAACACAGCTCCTCTCTTAAGGCGTGTTTTTCTCCCGAATTTGAAGGTCCTCTCTCCCAGTAGCGTACGCAGGATTTTGAAAAAAGGGGGGGGGCCAAGAACTTCAGAAAATTTCAGACGAACAAAGCTCTGAATCAGAAATTGTTGCACTCAAATTTAGTCCGAATTTTCGCCCAAAATTAGGTGAAGAGAAAAAAAAAAGATTTTCACTCAAATTTAGTCCGATGTTTCGCTCAAAATTAGGTGAAGAGCAAAAAAAAAAAAAGTCTTCACTCAAATTTCCTCCGATTTAAAGCCCAAAGCCGAAAAGAATAGCTCAGAACATACCCGTTGTGTGATCAAACCTTAAGCCCACCTTGCAAAGGGGGGGAGGCATGCCTCACTTTTGCTTACTTTTCAATGCAATTTAGTAATAGAAAAGGTCCATGGCACAATGGCCATGGCACAATTTTGGCACAATGGCCTCCCCCTAAATACGCCCCTGCTCACTCCTAACTGTTGTTAAGTTACCCCAGGTAGCGCTGTTCCTCAACATTTAACGGTGTTTGCTTAAGATCCAACTTCAACCCTTAGATAAGCTCGAACCTTCCAAATAAATGCAAAGCTTTGTTGTCCAATACCCCTTCTTTTTCCTTCAAGAGCCCTGCATACAATTACACCTTGGCACGAAACTGTTGCGTCGTTTTTGGTTTGCTGTAATTCACTTTCTGCAGACGAACTGCACTGATAGCATAATCAGATGGATCGAGCGCTCTCTTGCGTTCAGTTAAATCAGTACTTTCTGTTAAGAGGTCATCTATACAATATACATATATAGTACCGGACAATTGAGTTAAATCACAAATCAAGAATACAAATTTAAGGAAAACTGGAATCGTTTGCTGAACTTCATTTTTTTAATTCGTCAGTTAAAGCTAGAGAAAAAACAAATTCAAAAATGTTTTTACCTTGTAAAGCATAAAAGTCATAATTTTGTGAAACAAAAAATTATAAAAAAAATTGGAAATAGGCAAAACTCAAGTTTCCGTTTTTGGAGCAAGTTTTAGTTATACTTCTCATTCTGCCAGAATCGGTCAAAATGACTTAATTAAACATGAAATCGGATTCTAATTTGACGAAATTAGAACCGTCGCCTTGAAATTAAATAAACTTGTATTGCGGCTCACGCCGCTTTTTTGATTGTGCTACTTTCTAGTTGGGTAAACTCCTGATAAGTGCTAGTTAAAAATATCGTAATATGTTGTCTTTAGCCTTTCACTTAATTTCTACTTTAAATAAATCTTTCAGTATACTCGCTGCTCCACGCCGAAGCGTTTGACGAGTTTGCGGGGGCCATCTCCGCGTCATTGTACCTGCGGGCAACATAGCACCATTCGAAGAAAAGTAGCAGCAGTGACGAGCCGTAGGCAATACTGTGTCTGATTTGACCGGTCCAAGATTTGAACCTCATTTATCATCATAAGTGCCCACCTAGCGGCTATTTGACTTCTACACTGATCTCACTGCGACCTACAGCAAACGACATTTATGCAATCAGGGCCGTTTTAAGGCATCGGGGGTCCCGGGCACAATTGTTTTGAGAGGCACTCAAAACAATGTTGAAAATGTAATAGCACGACAAATCTGGTAAACCTATAATAGATTCAGCAGCATATCGTGAATTTGATTAATGGCCCACTTACAAATTCTTGCCCATCACAGGCGCTCTAAAGCGTTTTGCTCCCAGTCTCAGATTTTTACGTTTTTTGTGCTGTTATGAAGGCCGCTTCCAACGAGTCTGCAGTCTGCACTGATTTATTTATATACATATTTCTCGGTTTATTTTTGTTACAATGATATCAGAAATTGTCTGGAAATCGCTGAACCAATAATAAAAAAAATTCGAAAAAAGCTGCAATATTAATTTGAACTGACGCTGCATTAAAAAAAGAAAAGAAAAACCTACCACTCTACTTACCACTGCTTTTCTGATGCCCTAAAACATAATAGTTAATAAGAAATATTTCCATTTCACATAAAACTGCGGGGCAAAGTACATTCGAAATATCAATAAAAAAAGTAATTTTTATTAATTCTTTTGTTGTTTTCACGATCAAGGACTCCTTCTGAAACGCAGCCCTGAATGCCGGCAATATAATAATTATAGGCTTGGGTACCAGTACCAGGGCCACCGAGAGGGGAGGAAGGGGGGGTACAATGACCCCGGGGCCCATGGAATTTAGAGGGCCCATGGGCTTCAGGAAGGTCGTTGGCTTCAGCGGGCCCAGCAGAGGGCCCATGAGCTCGAGAGGGGCCAATCGAAATGACACTGAGAAACAGCATGTGAGGCCTGAAGACCTTTTTTTTTGGAGATCACCAAATTTAGACCGGAAAAATCGTTAGAATCTCGGTGAAGACCTTTTTTTTTGGAGATCACATCGTAATTCCGACAAAACTGCGGCATTATCTCCGTCTGTTTTGGAGTTCGCAAAACCGGAAATCCGTCATATTTGAGCTGGCCCCGGGCCCACGTTCGGCTCTCGGCGCCCCTGACCGGTACGCTTTATTTTTGCGTATGTTCATAGTAATTATTGTATATCCTCCTTCCAATTTTCCGATCTTTAAAAATTTTAATAGACATTAAAACGCCGATGTCATCGCCTCTTATTTGCAAGAAACTTTAAGTTAGTTAAACCAGAACTTGACCAAAAGCCAATTATCAATTATCCAAATTCAATAGCATAAGCGTATTAAAATCACACCAAAACAAAAAACAACTTAATCAAAAATGTATTTATCATAGAGTAGCAAAGATGAAACCTGTAGGTTACAGATGGTAAAAATCGACTACGCGGTAACAAAGCCATCAAGCGGAGCCTACAAGAGCATTGGTCTTCAAGTGCACAAACTGACAAGCCCTTAACCCAACGGTGCAGAACCTGCGGCCTTACAACCACACGCTGATAAAAATCCAGGAATGGATATCGTCGTAATGGCAATACCAATACTTCTTTCGCTATGCGAAGCTATGCACAAAAGTAAAAGTTAATACAGTACAATACAAAAAAAATTCGTTCTTTAAGTCACTAAACGCATTAAGTTTCATGGCTTAACGTGGCCTATTTCGTAGTAAATTGCAAAACGGTTCACCGTAACAACTGCAAGGCATAAAAATAACTGAAATAACTAGCAATGCAAGCTCTCTTAAATTAGAATCTGTGCAATACAATCCTGGAACTGGATTTATTCGGCGTCTTGGAAAAGTGAAGTAACTTTCAGGTTGCTCAAATCGTACAGTAAAATGCTTGAAATGCTTACCAGTTTAACTACTGAAGCTACATCATGCAGATAATTGTTGTTCACAGGCATGGAAGTTGGGAAGAATTTGACGTGGGAAAGGCTAAGAAGACTGAGAAATTCTTTGCTCAGATTCGAAATCTTAAAACACATTAGTTTTTTCAGTTTACGTGTAACACTCAAAGCATAATAACGGGAGCGTTTGAGTATTTTCAATTTTACATAAGCCAAAACTTTAGCAAAAAGTATTTTATTGAACGTTTTATGTCATTACTCGTCGTTTCATCTGCAGTTAGATAATGATCATGGATCGAGCCAACAACATCTTTTCACAAAAAAGCACAGAAAAAATGGAATAACAGCGGTGTAAAAATTATGAGAAAAATTAGTTAAAACACATAACTGTAACGAACTTTATAGTGCTCCCAAATATCAATATTTAAGATTATTACCATCTGAAAGTGTTGAAGCTACACCAGGCAATCATTGTTGTTGGAAAGCATGGGAAGACTGAGGAAGTATTGGAACAGATGCAGAACCTTAAAACATACATTAATTTCTTTAGTCCACAAAACGAAGATTGCAACACTACAATTTGACTTTCCGTTTAAATCAATCCATGTTTTATCAAATCAATCAAATCAAATCTTTTCTTATACTCGCTGTAATACGCCGAAGCGTGTGACAAGTTAGCGGGTTCCATCCCAGCGTCATCGCGCCCGCGCAACGCAGCTCCTTTCGAAGAAATGTCGCAGCGGTGGCGAGCATTTGGCAACACTAAGTCCGATTCTATGCATTTTTTAATTGAATAGAATGCAATAGTGTAGATTCTTTTCAAAGCTTATCATCAACAATTTCTTAGATTGATAAGAATCAGTTAATGAAGGTTAACACATTTGGGAATGCATTACTTTTCTAACTTCGGTTTGTGCTTCGTGTAAAATATTGCACGCCTACATCGTATATTTTAATTTGCCGCAACGAGATTCGAACCTTTGGAACTGGTTTATAGAAGATTGAACGTAGTTTTTGTATGCAAATTGGATTTTCAGACTGCACTATATTAAGCGGCGAATTATCGCCCAAAGACTGACCTTAATTTCGTTTTACGTTTGATTGTACACTGCACATCCTTTTCGTAGCGTTTTTTGTTGTTCACGTAAAATCTAAAAATTAGTTAGCAGTTGGATCTTGTCACGGTAACGTCATTAATTTTGTGTTCTAAAAATTGACAAGTTGAGTTGAGTTGTTGAATTGGAAATTGCGATATTGGAAATTCTCAAGGTACGTTTTCATTGCAATAACTTTAATATTATTTGTAACAATTCTATTTCTTTGTGGAAAGGTAAAACTTTAACTTGGTCTACTGCTTTCTTGCACTTTAGTTAAACTCGTGCTGGACTGTCATCTTTAATGATATTGATGTCAAGATATTAATTGTTAAACTATGTAAATTTCAATGCTTCACGTTCTGGATGTAATCGAAATTAGTTTGCACCTTTCACTCGTTATGTTTTTACCTAATGTTTCAACGGCATTTGAATATCCGATTATTTCGCGGTCTTAAATTTAAGCTTTGATATAAATTGTACATTAAACCTCGAAAACCGCATTACGATACTGTCAGCCGTCGTCCTCATCGTGTTATTGTGTTCTCTTCCGTCACCGTCACAGTCGTTTGGGCGAAGCAGTTTGGTACGTTAAGGATTGTAATTAGTAATGTTTGACTATGATTAATGTTGGGAAATGAATTGAATTAGATAAGAGTTAAATCATTATAATTCTTTGAGACGGTTTTCTCCAAAATATGTCAAGTTGGATGTTTTTTATTGTTTCTGTTATTAAGCCTTGCTAATTAATTATGTAATGTTTTTAATGAAGTTTGCCACTGCGCTAATGTTCATTTTACCTTTTTACAGTAACAGAAACCGCTCGCTCGTTCGCTTACTCTTTGAATATTTTACTTCTGCTGTGAATAAACATCGATCTGATCTACACGCTTGGTGGAGAATTGAGCAGGAGTCAAGAAGCTGAATTTGAGATTCGAGTTCCGAGCGCGTTTCTCTGTAGCCAATCACCTTTGTTGGCACCCGGAGTGTTCCCAACCACTCAATTAAGACGTGTGCGCAACACTTCGCTCAAAACGAAACATCCCTGTTTCTACTGCAGAATGACCAAGCTTCGTACGCCTCGATTCCTTAGTGCGGGGCGTCAGAGTTGTAAGTCTGGCCGAGCTTTTCGGGTCGGGTTTGGGCCTGAAGTTGACAAAAATTTCAGGTTTAAATTGGGCCTGAGATGTGCTTTTCGCTTCAAATACACAAAAATGTAATCAAAATAACTCGGCAACATTGCTAAATTTTTGAGACCTAACATAGCTTTCGTTTTTTTTCGGGCATGATTTGGGCTTCAAATTAGTTTTCGGGTTCGGGCCTGAACTACTTGGCCTGTTTACAACTCTGGTGGGCGTCCAGTCCAGAGATGGAACCGGTCAGGATTTTCTCGACCCGACCCGACCCGTAAATTTCAAACTCTACGCCGGTTGACCGGCCGGTAGACCGGTTTCTGACCGGCCCGGTCGACCGCTTTTTTTTTAAGAAGATTTTTGTTCGCTGTTCAATGTATCTAATGAAAAAATTTCAAAACGGGGGGGTGCATGGATGAGGTGTTAAAATTTGTGACTTTGGACGGAGGTTTCACAAAAAAAACGCAAAAAAATTTTTGCGTTTTTTGCAAAAATAACTCAATTTTAAGAACTTTTTATGTTAAATTTCAGTTTGAAAGATCTGTTTTGAGCAGCGCAAAACGTGCACAAAGTAAGCATAAAAGGAACTGGAGGGCACCAGCTAAACTATCATACGTTCTTTCTGATAATATTATGCGTAAGGCCAAAAAAAGAAGTTAAACGTTTTTAGCTATTTTTGACAGATTATTCGCAATTTGCCGAGCAGCAAACACTAAACTGTTATGACCAGTAGCGTACGCAGGATTTTGAAAAGGGGGGGGGCCAGAAACTTCAGAAAATTTGAGAGGAACATGGATCAGAATTTGAAATTGTCATACTCAAATTTCGTCCCATTTTTCGCCCAAAATCAGGTGAAGAGCAAAAAAAAGAAAAAAGGTCTTCACTCAAATTTCGTCCCATTTTTCTCCCAAAATCAGGTGAAGAGCAAAGAAAAAAAAAAAAGGTCTTCACTCAAGTTTCGTCCCATTTTTTCCCCGAAATCAGGTGATTTCGAGCCCAAAGCCTTATGCCCAACTTGCAAAGGGGTGGGCCATGCCTCAATTTTGCTCACTTTTCTATGCAATTATGCAATCCTGGCGACCCAAAGGGGGGGCTATGTCCCAATGTCCCCCCCTCCCTAAATACACCCCTGGTCATGACATTGGCTAAAAAATATTTAAAATATGATTTGCCTTAACAGTTTGTAGAAATGCTGTTACTTCAGAACAAGCCATGGCTAGTTAGATATAAAAAAATTCGAGTTATGTCATTCCTGCCCATTGTAGAGTGTGGTAAATTTAAGTTGAAAAATGGTTTTCAAAGCGGCAAGATTTTAGCATGTACTAAAAAATCTGAAATCTGCGCTACTTCCTGGATGTGCATGTCTTCATGGTCAAAGCATATTAGTCACAGCTTGAAACTATTCAACAAGTGTTTTCAAAAGGTGTGGTTTGTTAATCCTTTTTTTTTCATAAAAAGCTTTGCTTATGATAAAATATATATGCATATTTCGGTTAGAGCTTAGATGTCTTTTAGTTGCAAGAAAGGAGAATTTGGCCGGTGTTTTAACCGGCTTGACTGGCTCGTCGAAGAATCTCGACCCGACCGGCAACCTGACCGGCCGGTTGACCCGACCGGCGCCAGTCAACCGACCGGTTTCCATCTCTGGTCCAGTCAGAATCTCCAATATTTTCAAGAGATGACGGATGGCCTAACTTCAAAACATATTTATTAAATATTGGTAGACTGAGGGGCTTTTTTTGATTTATTGTTTTAATAACGCAAGAAAAAGACGTTGGCATTAGTAGTTGGCACTGAACAAGTCGGAGTACCGAAATTAAGCGAAAAAAAGACGACTTAAACATTAGCTTAGTTAGGAAAACCTCAAGCAATTTAGAAGCGTTGTATAATAACATGCGAGGTGTATTTGAAAAGTAACGGGACTGTGCTCGCTGCACAAACAACTTTTATTGCAGAGAAAAAACATTGCTTTCTATTATGTCACAATGTCTTATGGTTTCGAAAACCAAATTTCTGCATTCTGTGACAACTACATTCTTTTTTGCACGTTTTTCTGTCAAGGCACTTTCTCTGTGACCGTTTTGCGAAAATTCGATAAAATTAAAAATTTTTGGCTTTGTTTTCTTTGGTACGAAGGATGAGCGTCGAACAACGAATCAACCTGAAATTTCTCGTCCGTCTTCGAAAAACTCGAACTGAAGCACTAAAGTTGCTTCAAGAAGTCTATGGTGATGACACGATGTCAAGAACTCGTCTTCTTGAATGGCACAGGAGGTTCAAAGAGGAAAAGAGGAGGTGGAAGATGATCACAGGAGTGGAAGGCCATCCACAAGCAGAACAGATGAAAATGTTGAGCGTGTGAGACAAAACGCGCGAAGCGATCGCCGTCTTACTGTTAGAATGATAGCACATGAGCTGGGTATGAATAGTGAGAGGGTATGGAGGATCATTACGGATTATCTGGGGATGAGGAAGATCTGTGCAAAAATGGTACCAAGGTTGCTGAATGAAGGACAAAAGGAGCGACGTGTGCAAGTGTGTCATGACATTTGGAGGCAACTCGAAACTGAACCCAACTTGCTGAAAAGAGTTGTTACTGGCGATGAGTCATGGATCTTCAAGTACGATCCACTCACCAAACAGCAGAGCCTTGTATGGAAGAGCGCATTGTCACCAAAACCCAAAAAGGCGAAGGTGTTTAAGTCATAAACCAAGGTGATGTTGATCGCTTTTTTTGATGTCCATGGAATTGTCCACGCAGAACTCTTGCCACAAGGCCAAACTATTAATTAGCACGTCTAAAAAAACATCTTGTAACGTCGGATGCGCTCAGTGAGGGAGAAAAGAAAAGAACTGTGGGAAACGAGGTCATGGCTGCTTCATCATGACAATGCTCCAGCTCATAATGCCTTGGGAATTCGGGAGTTTCTTGCAAAAAAATAACATTGCTCTACTGGAGCAACCACTCTGCTCTCCACATCTAGCCCCTTGTGACTTCATTTTGTTTCCCAAACTCAAGGAAGTCATCAAAGGAACTCGTTTTTAAGATTCAGAAGCCATTGAAACAGCCGTGACAAGAGAGCTCCGAGCGATCCCGGAGGAATCCTTCCAGGAGTGCGTGGAAGCGTGGCAGAGGAGATCGGAAAAGTGCATTTGATCCCAAGGAGATTACTTTGAAGGCGACATGTTGTAAAATTTACTAGTCAAATAAAATCAAACATTTATAGACCCAGTTTTATCTTTTTAGTTATTGTGTTTTTTGTTTCGTTGGTCGTCTTTTTGGAAAGCATGCTTTAAATTATATGCGTTGCCGCTCAAGATATTTCCAAGATTTTTGGAAATTAATATTACTGCCCGCTTTAGAATCCTGGAAAAAATGTCTGTATCCTGAGTAACTTTGTGAGATTTGGTGATGTATACATAGTACAACAGTTTGCCTTTTTGATCTTTGAAAGTTTGTATATTGTGCAAATGATGCGTCAAAATGCTTAGCCTATTTTTTATTAAAGAAATGGCATAAATTTCTGAGTAGTTGGCGGCGCTACTCCAAAATTTTCCAAAATTCACGAGCAAAGTCAATCATATTGACAAACTTTTTGGCGAGCAAATTACTACGGCACATTGATCATGTACATTTTTGGCACCACCAACAAACTGGCCACTGTCGAAAGAAATTTTTAATTTAACAGTGGCCATTAATTGAATCTACGTTTCATACCGATAACCAAGACTTAAAACCCAAACTTTCTATTTAGGTGCTGAGTGCTGACTGCTCAGCAGACAGTAACACACATTTAACTGGCGTTTTTCATGTTTCTTTTAAGTCCACGCTGGCTGCGTTTTAAATTGTTCTTAAATTTGGAGCAAAAATGAACGTTGAGTTTTTATAGAAAAAAATACAGTAAACAAAAGCATAACCAAATAGGGTGGCTTGTTTTTCAAATTTTTTCAGGGTAGTTGTAAAAAGTTGCCCACCCACGAGAAGTTTAGCCTTGCAAATTTTGAGGATTTCAAACCGTCATCTTTAGCCCCACCACGTGACTCAAAAATGCCCAAATGGGGTAAATTTTTTCGTTTTTCAAAGTTTTTTTTTTTACTTTTGTGTCAAATAATTTTTATTTGGGTAGATGGTAACTTTTCTAAATAAGTTTAAATAATCTGTAATTAAAGTTTTAAACTAATTAAACAATATTTTTAGCTCCATCTTAAGCTTTGAAAGTAATGTACTTTCCTAAAATATCCGCCATTTTGCGATATTTTGTAACTCGTGTTTTCGACTTAGTGCCTCTACAACCACATTACTGTAATTTTTTTGCAGTTGAAAAAGTGTAATGAGCTATAATTTGTTTTAAATTATGATTTAATCTGAATCGCAAAAGTGAGTTGTATTGCTACACTTGCTTTCTAGAGGGCAAAATATCCTTGAGTGGTAAAACAAACTCATTATTCGTCAAAGCTGCCGCAAAAACAATAATATCTGGTTGAAATATCACAAATTCATACAACAGACATGTCATTTTACAGCCATTACGTGTCATAAAATTCGCAGAATTATTATCACAAAAGCAATCATTGACATCCTCCATTTACAATGTATAACAAGCGATTACAGTACAGTACTGGTAGGCCTACTTCATATTTCAGGTATACCACAATTGCTACAATTTTACTTATTTAAGCCTGTAGTTGTTTTTTGTTTCCAAACTGTGCCATAGTTTTTCGACTCTGCAAGATTGCTCTGATAAAGCCATCTCTGTCAGAGGTGGAGTCGAGGACACAAAGTTCGAGGCCAAGGACAAGGACACAAAAACATTTCGAGGCCAAGGCCAAGGACAGACCCTCTCGAGGCCAAGGATCAAGGACACAGACGCAAGTATTCTCCAAAAATAAAAATAAAAAAGGTCATCAAAATTTTTTTTCAGGCGATCTCAAAAAAAAAGGTGTTCAAAAAATTTTTTTCAGCCGATCTCTACTTGAGGAAACCAAAAAATAGGTCTTTGCAGATTTTCCGCAAGGTTTCTGGCGTTTTCCAACGAAATTTCAACGGTTCAAAAATAGTGCTGTCCTCGAGCCGAGGACATGGCAATTTTCGAGGACTTGAAGCTTCGAGGCCAAGGCCAAAGACTTGAAAATCTGTCCTCAAGGCCAAGGACGTCCTCGAGGACTCCACCTCTGATCTCTGTTTTCCTTACCGCATACCTTGTTAGATGCAGTTGTCACAAGTTTAATCGCTCTTTCCACTGATTAAGTGTGGCAGGGAATCCTGGTAAGTTCGACAGGTAATGCGAACGAAGTACGTTGAGTGATTGTCCTTTTTTGTATCGTCATGAGTGACATCGAATAGTAATGGTGGTGATGTAATTAGAATATTTTGCCAGTCAATCAGGTCGTAATATGCTGTAGCGTCAAAGTTGATCTTGGGTATTTTAAGAAGTCGCACACCCTTGCCATGCTCAGCTTCGATTTTTCCAGCTTTCAATACTCTTCTTAGGCCAAGCTCTCTGATGTCCTTATTTTTACCATGTACCATTGCCAGCAAAGTATTTTTGGGGTGAGCATAGTAACCATTTCTTTGAATTACTGGCCACACTATTTGTTGAACACGTGAGCTGAATACCCGAACTTTTTCAATAGTTCGGTACAAATGCTTTGAGGCGTTTATAGCGGAAGGATTAATCTTAATGTCAAACCACATAGACGTGTAAACCTTCAGTACAAATTCTGTTAGCAAAAGCAAGTTTTCGGATGGATTTGACATCGTTGCGTAGAGACACAAAATTCTGTTCACCGTTGTGAGCCAACGAGAATGACAAAGTGCACCAGGATCACGATGAAAAACAGGATGGTCTACAATGCCTTTAGAAATTGCGCAATGTATTTCTAGCAAATATTTTTGATCAGTGCTCAAATCATTACACTTAACGTCAATAATTTCTGCTTCAATTCTTTGAAAATTTTGGTAAACGTGAATATTCTCACACTTTTCCAATTTTTCGCCTAGTGTTCCAGTAAAGGTACTGTAGAAGGTCCTGTTGTTTTTCCATCAAGGTTTTGAAGTAAATGTCTTAGAGGTAATTCATTTGCATGAAGTTGACAAATCAACCACTGCAATGACCTGCCAGCGGCTTTTCCCAGCTGCCTTACAACTCCATTTTTCGAACCGGTGTTCACAACAGTTCCATCACAACCAATAGCTCTCAAATTAGTAAAATCTAACAATGGAATTTCAGAGTGAAAGCATTCCAGAATTTCTTAAGCAATATCTCTTGAAGAACCGGAATCAGGAGTTACGTGTTCAACATATTTTGATCCTGGCTCCGTCAAAATGCAAATGTGTTCTTCATTAGTAATCGATTTTGAATACTTTTCATGTTTTTTACATTGACCAAAGTTTTGTCTATTCGTCCATCAAAAAAAATAGAGTAAGGTTCCTTTTGTAAAGCAGCTAAAGTGTCCTCCTGCTTAAGGTTTTTGCGAACTTTTTGTCGATTTTTGTGTCTATCTACAACGGAGCTGTAGTCATCTTTAGTTACTTCTCCCAACTCAATTAACAGAGAGCTTGTAATAATAGCTGCAGTTCTGTCGGATACCTCTGTTCGATCACATGCTTTAGCTACACGTGAAAGGTGCAGGTTTTTCTTGCGACTTGTTACCCTGAAAGCTTTCTTCTTCAAAATCAGATACGTTGCTTTCTTTACTTAATATGTGTGTATCTGAATCATGTTTATCACTATCGGATAATGATACAGTTGCAGCAGATGTTTGAGAGTGCGCTGCTTCATTTTTCTCCAGTTTTCTTTTTCGTTGTAGTCTTTTTTGTATCTTTATGCTTTTATTACGATCAATCCCAGATACACACATCTTTCTATCAGATCTTTGGTCTAGCAAGAATGTATGCTCCTTGCGGGGAACTTTTTTAACGACAGGACATTGACAAGAAGCAAGATCAGAACATTTGCAAGCTGCTATATCAAATAAATTCTTCGCTTGAAGTTGAAATTTTTTTAGCTTTTCTTTATAGAAGGATTTATCTGCTCTTGCTTAATAATTGTAAAGAAACTTCTTAAACTGCTTATGATAATCTTGAACCATATCCTTAATGCGTTTTTGAGAGACAATAGGAATTGAAGCAGTTTCCCACACGGCTACCAGGGAACAAGTCACTTTGCTGTAAATTACTGAAAAGGTGGGTTCTTTTGAGGAATATTGCAGTAAATTCATACGTTCATTCTGACATGCTAGCATAACATCTTTATACGTTGGTAACTTTATACACGGTAATGGTTTGGAACTACAAAAACCACTAAGGGAACCCCAAGGGTACCAGAGATATCGCACCTACGGGCGGGGAACCATAGCAAATCAAATGAAGAAGGATAAAACAATGTCGATCAACAAGCATGTCGATCATCACATCCTTCTTCATTTGATTTGCTATGGTTTCCCACCTGGAGGTGCGATATCTCTGGTACCCTTGTGGTTCCCTTGGTGGTTTTTGTAGTTCTTGACAGTCTACTTGGGGTCCCTATAGCTTTGTTCTTGTGACAAGGAACACTCGCTTGGCGTGATGCCTATGCATGATGTTGGTTTGCAAGTTCTGTTCTCCGTCGCTGCATTGCTTAATTTGGTTTTCTCGTTGTTCTTCCGCCTGATGAGTCCCTTGAGCAAGGACGAAACCGGTCGCGGATGCTCACCAGTGCAATTCCTGTAATGCTGTGATCATCGACATGCTTGTTGATCGACATTGTTTTATCCTTCTTCATTCGTAATGGTTTGGGTTGCCCAAACACAGCACCATCACTGCTTTTTCTACTTAATCTACTCATTTCTTTAAGATCTTTTACTACGTTCTTCCAAGTTTATCTGTTTAATAAAGCATTATACAGTTACAATTAATTTTCGGTAAATGTTATTGCGAGAATATTAGGTATATTACACACTCACACAGCTTCCTAAGCTTAGGTAGACGGGACAAAAACACACAATGAAATAAAAGGTCAGCAGTTGAAAATCACAGCAGTTTCTCAAACAAAGGGGTAAAACCACGTACTTCACTTTTTATCTGAAAGCAGCTGCGATTCAACCTTAAGCAATAAAACAACAGCCTGCTCTAAACCTTAGCACAGACAGTAAAGGCATTGCCTTGTCTTAAAGCAGTTTAATCCCTTTTAATCTGAGCCTTTATTGCTTTCTTATTTTTACCTTAAACCTTTAATCTCTTACCTTTTATCTATAAGGTTTTATGTTTTATCTTTATTTATAAAAAAAGGTCAAATCTTCAGCCTTTACACACAAAAGTTACTTCAATTCAAAGCTGGTTCATGCACAAAAAAAACTCCTCAATTCAGCTGTTTTTCAATTTGTAGTGCAAAACGATTCGTCATGGATCAATGAATTAAGTGGAAGCACTAATAATAATTCAGTTTAATTATTGTTTTGTACAATGACCTTTATGGTCTTTTCGCTGCCTCTAAGCAAAATGACTGTTAAATTTATAAAATAGTTAAACAGCTTACCTAATAAAATTTGTTTCATTAATTGATCAAGATATACTGACTGCCTTTCTTTTCTTACCTAAAAGAGTTTTCTGACACCTATCTTTCCAGAACACCTACGCAGTAAGTTGTAAAGCATTTTATGATATCGATCAGAGAAAAACTGTTCTTTCACGATTTTATTTCTTCAAAACTATCGAAAAAGCAGACATATTTGTGTATTGTGAGGTAAAATCTCCTGCGTATAAATGTAAATAGAGTAAATGCAATCCAAACAAATGCATGGCAAGTACAGTAAAAAGGCAAATAATTTCAAAAAAAGCATTACTTCCTCAGCTTTGATGGAGCTCAAAATATTGTTCAACTGCTTCAAAACTTTAGTCACAGACTCTTTGTACATTTATAAACAAGGTAACACCTACCCACGTAAAAACTACTTTGCGAAAATGTAAAACGAAGCTTTTGAAAAATGGGGCTTTTACTCGATTTTTGAGTCACGTGATGGGGTTAAAGATGACTGTTTCAAATCCTCAAAATTTGCAAGGCTAAATTTCTGATGGATGGGAAACTTTTTACAACTACCCCGAAAAAATTTCAAAAAAAGTTGAAAAAGGAGCCACCCTAATAATGAAGCCTACTACATGATCCCTTACCTTGCTTGCTTGCTATAAAAATAAGTTAGTGCAAACCCTCATAATATTGTTGGAAATTTTGAAACACATCCCCATTCGTTTCTCAGCTCTCTTCTTCAAAACATAAGATACGGGATAGGCTATCATATCATGCTAGCTTGACTACAATCGATTACTAAACAATATCACTGAACAGATAAAGTAGATGATTTATTGTTTATGGAAAAAAGTCTTGCATGTGTTGACTTTTGAGTAGCTAGGCTGGCTATTTCGGTCGCTTTGACCAAATTCACTTTGACTGTTGAATATACCTATCTTTTTTTTGAGAATTTTACTGACAATCAAGCATGCTCGATAACCAAAAGCAATAAAAAATAGTAACGGCAATGCAATTACTTTATTCCTGCAAACTAACGTTTTGCGTAAACTTTGCGCTTTGAAAAACAACATCGGAAATTTTAAAGCGATCTCAGATAGGCTATTGGCTTATTTTTTTAGCTTTTGCCTCAAACGCCTCTTACAGTCATTGTTCCTTCGAATTTCTGGTTAGATATAGTCTGTCTGCTATTTCTTCAACACATATTTTCAACCGAGCATGTGAAACGCCCTAAAGGCTAAGAAAAGTCGAATTTTGAGGTTTTCCTACATTTAAGCCAATGCATTTTATTCAGCCAACTCAGATTTGGCGCGAAAAATTGACCTGAAAAGTCACGTGAATGCAATAAAATCAGGTGAGTGAAACCCTCCTGTGAAAGGGTTTAAGTAGCTAGGTCAATTTTTCGCGCCAAATCTGAGTTGGCTGAATAAAATGCATTGGCTTAAATGTAGGAAAACCTCAAAATTCGTCTTTTCTTAGCCTTTAGGACGTTTCACATGCTCGGTTGAAAATATGTGTTGAAGAAATAGCAGACAGACTATATCTAACCAGAAATTCGAAGGAACAATGACTGTAAGAGGCGTTTGAGGCAAAAGCTAAAAAAATAAGCCAATAGCCTATCTGAGATCGCTTTAAAATTTCCGATGTTGTTTTTCAAAGCGCAAAGTTTACATTACGCTAAACGTTAGTTTGCAGGAATAAAGTAATTGTATTGCCGTTACTATTTTATTGCTTTTGGTTATCGAGCATGCTTGATTGTCAGTAAAATTCTCAAAAAAAAGATAGGTATATTCAATAGTCAAAGTGAATTTGGTCAAAGCGACCGAAATAGCCAGCCTAGCTACTCAAAAGTCAACACATGCAAGACTTTTTTCCATAAACAATAAATCATCTACTTTATCTGTTCAGTGATATTGTTTAGTAATCGATTGTAGTCAAGCTAGCATGATATGATAGCCTATCCCGTATCTTATGTTTTGAAGAAGAGAGCTGAGAAACGAATGGGGATGTGTTTCAAAATTTCCCACAATATTGTGAGGGTTTGCACTAACTTATTTTTATAGCAAGCAAGCAAGCAAGGTAAGGGATCATGTAGTAGGCTTGGGTATGCTTTTGTTTACTGTGTTTTTTTCGATAAAAACTCAACGCTCATTTTTGCTCCAAATTTAAGAACAATTTAAAACATAGCTAGCGTGGACTTAGAACAAACATGAAAAACGCCAGTTAAATGTGTGTTACGGTATGGTACATAGAATAGCATGTAATCAGCAGAACATTCTTGGATTGTTGAATTGCTATTTTCAGTTTAATTATTGCTATTTCCAGTGCATTTAACAGTCTCAAAAGAGCCAAAAACGTAGTGTTTTTCCCATTCTGCATTTTGGTCGACATGCCGATGGGGGGATGTAGCCCCCCCGCCCCCCCTCTAGCTACGCTACTGTTGGTGGGTAAACTCAGATTATGTTAACAGTAACTTTAGGTAGTACTTAAATTGTAAAATTTTGCATGGGAGGACGCTTTTGCAGCCTTGACCAAACGCATTTGGCATTCGAAAGAACTTTAGTAAAGACTTTCGTAATTCCTTCGCCGCAATTGAATGAACACCAAAAAAAAAGGTCTTCGCCGGAAATTGAAGTGTGGTTTTTGCCATAATTAGGTGAAGACAGGCGCGTAGCCAGAAATTCGCAATGGGGAGGGCTATGGTGGGGGTCTGGGGGCGGAGCCCCCAGCGCTCGGAAATTTTGCTTTTTTTCGCAAATATAACTTAATTTTAGGGCTATTTTATTAAAACATAATACTTTTAAAACGTGGCATAGAAATTGGCAGCGCAAACATGATTAAACTAATTGTATTAATGGTCTATGTGGAGGTGGCTAATGATAACATTGTAGTTCTCTTGTTTACTTGGTGGTAAATCATAAAATTCTATTATTCAATAAAACTCAAACCGAGTAATCTATTTCGTCATATTTTATGGAGAAAAATAATTTGGGGGGGGGGGCTAATGGAAAGATATTTATGAGAAGTGATTGGTAAGTAACTAATACTAAATAGCCCCCCTCCCTCCCCCCTTATTTCTGAGTTTATAATATTTTAGTTGATAAAACCTATGTTTGGCCTTTTTACACTAGCGATCAAATCTGATTGCTTAGTTTTGGGCATTTTTAAAAATTTTTACTGATTTGTGACTTTTATTTTGACAAATTAGCCGTATATGTTTATATTGTTTAATTATATGTTATATGTTTAGTTAGCCGTATTATACGTCTCCCCTGCATATATGTTTCAAAAAATGCTTTAAATCACTTTTTAGTCCATTCCAGCGCAAAAAAAACAGTCTCAGAAGAGCCAAAAACGTGGTATTTTTCTTATTCTGCATTTTGGTTGACAGGCCAATGGGGGGCTATACCTCCCCCCCCCCCCGCCCCCCTGGCTACGCTACTGGGTGAAGACCAAAAAAAAAGGTCTTCGCCGGAAATTGAAGTTTTTCTTGTCAAATTTAGGTGAAGAATTAGGTCTTTTTCGTCTGATCATCCAGCGCTCAAATCTCGATGGGGGGGACACCTGAATCTCGATGGGGGGACGCTAAATCTCGATGGGGGGACGCTAACTCTCCATGGGGGGACGCGTTCCCCCTACAATTTAAGTACTGACTATAGGTCTTAAGATTTCAAAATTTTTCAAAAGTGAGCGAGTAGAAGTACACTCTTCCTTTTCAGAACTGGTAAATCTTGAGTTGAGACTGACTGTTTTTAATTTTTTGCCGATATTCAATCTCATTGGAACGACCGACGCTCGCGTCGCGTGTTCCTTTGTTTTTACTCGGCCATTTTCCAACTAACGAGTGCGAGATTTCAGACTTTTGCTTATAACTCGAGAACCGTTTGGTCTAACTACATGAAATTTTGACAGCAGTTTGAGATTAATGAGTTTTATGTTTGTACCAAATTTCGAGGCAATCGGTCACGTGACTTCGGGTTTATGACCCGAAAACCGCCCCGAAAGCTTGGCGTAAAAAGCGGTCTAAGTCAAAAACGGCTTAAGTACGGCAAAAAATATTTCTCATGGTTATATGTCTTAAAATATCCTTTCATCCCTACCAACCCACTTTCGGCCGCGATGAGGTTTTTTTCTTATTTTTTTCCTTTTTTTTTCCTTTTTTTTCCTTTTTTTTCTTCCTAAATCTTGTACGCTCGAGTTCTCCTAAACCACAAAACATAGAAATCTAATTTTTGTGTGAAATTGTTGAGGTACATACGCAATTGTGTCTCCTGAAATTTTTTTGGGGCCACTCCCCCGGGAACCCCCCCAAAATGGGGCCCCAAAAAATCAATTTTTTGAACGGCTCAAGCTAGGGTGCCAGTTTTTTTGGATATCAGTAGATATTTGAGAGACAAATATTTTGACATAATTTGGGGGTACCACCCCCCCGGGGACCCCCCCAAATGGACCCCCCCAAAAACAAATTTTTTTAACCATATAACCTAGGGTGCCATTTTTTTTTGATATCAGTAGATATTTAAGAGAGAAATATTTAGACATGGTTTGGGGGTACCACCCCCCCGGGAACCCCCCCAAAAAATCAAATTTTTGAACGGCTCAACCTAGGGTGCCAGTTTTTTTTGTTGTCAGTAGATATTTGAGAGACAAATATTTTGACATAATTTGGGGGTACCACCCCTTCGGGGACCCCCCCAAATGGACCCCCCAAAAAACAAATTTTTTAACGATTTAACCTCGGGTGCCATTTTTCTTTGATATCAGTAGATATTTAAGAGACAAATATTTTGACATAATTTGGGGGTACCACCCCACCGGGGACCCCCCAAATGGACCCCCAAAAGCAAGTTTTTTAACCATTTAACCTAGGGTGCCAGTTTTTTTTCATATCAGTAGATATTTAAGAGAAAAATATTTTGACATGATTTGGGGGTACCACCCCCCCGGGGACCCCTCCAAAATGGGGCCCCAAAAAATCAAATTTTTCAACTGCTCAAGCTAGGGCATTCCTTTTTTTTATATCAGCAGATGTTTTCGAGACAAATATTTTGACAAGGTTTGAGAGGGCCACCTTTGGAAAACTTTCGAAAATGATACTCCTAGAATCAATTTTTTGCATGTCGTAAGCTATAAAGCTAAATTTTTTCTGGTGTTGGTGGATATTTAAAGCGTAGATCAGAGATAACATGCAGTGCAGTGGTAGCGTAAACTTCGATGTGCTTGGATGCGGTGCGGTGCACCATTCGGACAAGGTTTGCAAACTCAGCGCAGCATGCAGATGCGTTTTTTGTTATCCGTGTCATCTTTAAAGCCTATATCACAATGGTGCTCACCAGAGCTAGGCAAGTCCGCAAGTTAGTCTGCAAATCCGCAATTGCGGACTAACGAAAAAAGTTGCGGACTTGCGGACTTTGGCAGTTTAAATTGCGGACTTGCGGTTGCGGACTATTTTTAACTTTAGTCCGCAATTCCGCAAGTTTTAAACAAACAGGGCTGCAAACTCTATCGATTTTTATTCGAGTTCTTGAATTTAATTTTTTTGAGTTTAAATTCGGCAAAAATATCAAGCTTTTCGAGTTCAGGCTGACAAAAATGCTAAGTCTGCTTTTCGACTTCATCGCTTTTTTCTTGTAGACATGCTGTTTTTTCGAGTTCGGTAAAACAAACTGACTTTCTTTGGGTTTAAGATTGAATTCACAGCCCTGCTTCAAAGTATGGCTTCGTTGTTTTTTACAGTGAGTTTACAAAATTAGCCACAGGGATCATTTTTTGTACTGGTAGCGAGTGGTTATCTCGTGCCTACAGTATTTATGGAATCCGGGGACTAAAAATTTATTAGTACGAATATTAGTGATGTGAATGTTTTTTGCTTTCGTTTTTTTTTTTTTTCAAAAAAAAAAGTTTTTTTTTCAAATATCTTGTTGTAAGTGGAAATGCAGATTGTGCTTTACTATTTCATGGCTTCTCATTGTCATCCAATTGTTCTTAATATTCCAATCCCTACTTTCATTGAAGTATTTTTCAGGGGTCAGGAGTGGGTTGTGCATTGTGCTTCCATGTAGTTTACGTACCTATAAGCAGTAGCGCAACCAGGAGGGTTGGGGGCTACACTCCCCTTAGCCAAGACACCGAAAAACTTTAACCAAAAATACAACTGTTTACATAATACATATGTCTTGAACTGGACCTAAAAGTAAAGGGAGCTGGGCAATTCTGAAGTTTGCCATCTCGAAAAAGCAGCTCAACAACAAGTTATGTTGTGCTACATTTACTACAATCAATGGTTATGTGATTTGGTAATTCTTCGTATTGTGTGGAATGTATCCACCATACGCTTGCTATGCTTCCCACAAGTCACAACTTTTGACTTATGTTTGCTAATCAACTCTGAGCAGATCACTTCGGGACATGGTTGATTGCAAAACTCTTCCACTCGGTTCATAAAAAGTCGCGGACTTGCGCTTGCGGACTTCAAGAATTTTGAAGTTGCGGACTTGCGGTTGCGGATTCAAGAATCCTGAAACGTCGTTGCGTACTTGCGGATTAAGCTTAAAAACATGCAATTGCCGACTTGCGGTTGCGGATTAAGCAACTTGAAATTCGGTTGCGGACTTGCGGACTGCGGACTTAAAAAAAAAACTTGCGGTGCCCAGCACTGGTGCTCAATATCCTGTAAATTCCATAAACCATAAATTTGCCCTCCAACAATTGATTTTTCAATGACTTAACCTGATGGGTTATTTTTTAGGATCAAAAACGATAACGTTGATAATTTTTTGACTTGATTTGTACTTTTATGAAGGTTCCAAAATTAAATATTTTGAATAATTGCTGATTTCACGGTTGACAAAAAGTACTTTTGAGCGTCACAGCATTATAAACTACGCGTCGGTCGTTCACTGGGTTTGCTGGCAAAGTCCCATCTAGTTTGTTCTTGATTTTGTAAAACTTTTGAGAGCATCGATGTCAATTTTA
The DNA here is from genome assembly GCA_963965965.1 of Trididemnum nubilum. Taxonomy (NCBI): domain Eukaryota; kingdom Metazoa; phylum Chordata; class Ascidiacea; order Aplousobranchia; family Didemnidae; genus Trididemnum; species Trididemnum nubilum. The sequence goes on from OZ014490.1 coordinate 36,381,819, forward strand.
GCGGGCATGTTTGAAACACTTTTTAATTCCTATTGGTCTGTCTGCTTAAGTGAAGGCTTTTTTCTTGCTTTTGCACCATCGTAAAATGGCAAAAGCGAAAAAGCAAGCTTTTTTCAAGTTGAACAACTGCCAAAAATTTTGCTCAGTTGCTTGCGCAGAGCAACAGACCTTTATAATCTTGAATAGTTGCAATTTTGCTTGCAAATACAAAAAAATCACTGAAATTTTATTGTTTTAAATCAGCACAAATTTTAGTTTCTTTGATTAGTTTGAATTTTTTTTTTGTTTGCTTTTGGTTTATTTTGCTGCCGAGGCTGGCATTGTTTTTAATTTTTTCTTAAAGTTTGAGCAAAAATGAGCCTCGTGTTTTAGAAAATCATTCTTATAAAAGGAGTAAATTGCTATTTTTGTCAACTGGCACTACTTAACATTTCTTTATCAGTCGAAACAGCAAGTGGTTCTCAATGCAATTCGCTTTGTTTTAGCAGTCTGATAGCAAACATGGTGACGATTTTGATTAATTTTCAGCAAAAATTCGCTTTGGTTAGAAGTTTTCAACATTTTGCCATTAAATTTCTGAACCAAAAAGAATTTTCGCACGCTTAAAAAGTGCTTCACGATCCTCTTTAAGTTGGCGGGGAAAATGTGACGTTTTTTTACTCGAACTGCTTTCCGCAATCGCTCAAAGCAAGTTAGCGAGAAAGAATGACGTAACGGATTTCGCAAGGCTTTACATACACGTGCAAAAATGATCTCTTACGTTTAGCGAATATTTCGTTCGGTAGCGCCTCTTAAAAAAAAACTCGTTAATTAAAGCGAACGAGAAAATTTCTGTCATGTGGGCCCTGAACTGGTTGCGATTACTGATTAGGGACCAACTTCAGTATTTGGCCAGCTCTGTCAGTTACTAATACTCAGTACTTAAATTGTAGGGGGAACACGTCCCCCTATGGAGAGTTAGCGTCCCCCCATCGAGATTTAGCGTCCCCCCATCGAGATTCAGGTGTCCCCCCCATCGAGATTTGAGCGCTGGATGATCAGACGAAAAAGACCTAATTCTTCACCTAAATTTGACAAGAAAAACTTCAATTTCCGGCGAAGACCTTTTTTTGGTCTTCACCCAGTAGCGTAGCCAGGGGGGCGGGGGGGGGGAGGTATAGCCCCCCATTGGCCTGTCAACCAAAATGCAGAATAAGAAAAATACCACGTTTTTGGCTCTTCTGAGACTGTTTTTTTGCGCTGGAATGGACTAAAAAGTGATTTAAAGCATTTTTTGAAACATATATGCAGGGGAGACGTATAATACGGCTAACTAAACATATAACATATAATTAAACAATATAAACATATACGGCTAATTTGTCAAAATAAAAGTCACAAATCAGTAAAAATTTTTAAAAATGCCCAAAACTAAGCAATCAGATTTGATCGCTAGTGTAAAAAGGCCAAACATAGGTTTTATCAACTAAAATATTATAAACTCAGAAATAAGGGGGGAGGGAGGGGGGCTATTTAGTATTAGTTACTTACCAATCACTTCTCATAAATATCTTTCCATTAGCCCCCCCCCCAAATTATTTTTCTCCATAAAATATGACGAAATAGATTACTCGGTTTGAGTTTTATTGAATAATAGAATTTTATGATTTACCACCAAGTAAACAAGAGAACTACAATGTTATCATTAGCCACCTCCACATAGACCATTAATACAATTAGTTTAATCATGTTTGCGCTGCCAATTTCTATGCCACGTTTTAAAAGTATTATGTTTTAATAAAATAGCCCTAAAATTAAGTTATATTTGCGAAAAAAAGCAAAATTTCCGAGCGCTGGGGGCTCCGCCCCCAGACCCCCACCATAGCCTCCGGCAGCTGGGGGCTCCGCCCCCACCATAGCCCCCCCATTGCGAACTTTGGCTACGTGTCTGTCTTCACCTAATTATGGCAAAAACCACACTTCAATTTCCGGCGAAGACCTTTTTTTTTGGTGTTCATTCAATTGCGGCGACGGAATTACGTAATCTTTACTAAAGTTCTTTCAAATGCCAAATGCGTTTGGTCAAGGCTGCAAAAGCGTCCCCCCATGCAAAATCTTACAATTTAAGTACTGCTAATACTGGTCACTAGGTCAGTGGTTAGCTCTTAGCCTAGGATACTAAATGTTTTGTAAACCACGATGAAATCTGAATAAATAGGACTAAGGCAAAGAAATACATTATAATTTTCAATAATCCATTGTATGCTTTAACAGTTTAGTACTATTGCTCCCTTTGACCTGAACTACAATAGTGATAATAATAACAATTGCAATTTATATCCCGCTTGAGATAACACCAACAAGTGTCCACGCATCTGACTAAGGGGCCATAGTAACATTCAAATAGTTTTACAGAAATAAAATTAATACACCACAGATGTACTAATTCTACAGCAATAAGTAGCAAAATACTAGCATGAAACCAATAGTGTGCCAGTGGGGGGGGGGTAGCGGGGAGGGGCTGCAGCCCGTCTCCTTGGGCTGTCGACCAAAATGCAGAATTAGGAAAATACCACGTTTTTAGCACCTCTGAAACTGTTTTTTTGCCCTGAAATGGACTAAAAAGTGATTTAAAGCAACGTTTGAAGCATAAATTTAGGGGGGGGGCTAATTTGTCAAAAATACGACTAAAACTCACAAATCAATAAAAATTTTGAAAAATGGCCAAAAATAAGCAATCAGATTTGATCGCTAGTGCAAAAATGCTAAACATAGGTTTCATCAACAAACATATAAACTTCGGAATAGAGGGGGGGGGCTGTTCAGTATTACCCAATTACCAATCACTTGCCTCAAAAATTTTTTCATTAGTCCCTTCCAAATTATTTTTCTCTATAAAATATCGACGAAATAGATTACTTCGTGTGAGTTCTCTTGAACTATAAGATTTTATGTTTTACCAGCATGTACACAAAAGAGCGAAAATTTTACAATTAAAGTACCTCCCACATAGCCCATTTATGCAAACAGTTTCATCAGGTTTGCACTGCCAAATTCTATGCCACGTTTTAAAAGCATTATTTTATATCAAAATATTCCTAAAACTACATGGGAGTTTGCCAGCAAACCCAGTGAACGACCGACGCATAGTTAATGCTGTGACGTTCAAAAGTACTTTTTGTCTACCGTAAAATCAGCAATTATTCAAAAATATCTGATTATGGAACCTCCAGAAAAGTAGAGTCAAAATATTTGTCAGTTAAATATCTGCTGATATCATAAAACACTGGCACCCTAGCTTGGGCCGTTCAAAAAATTGATTTTTGGGGGTCCCCGAGGAGGTGGCACCCCCAAACTATGCCAAAATATTTGTCTGTTAAATATCTGCTGATATCATAAAGCATTGGCACCGTAGCTTGAGCCATTCAAAAACTTGCGTTTTGGGGGGGTCCATTTGGGGGGATCCCCTGGAGGGTGGCACCCCCAAACTATGCCAAAATATTTGTCTGTTAAACATCTGCTGATATCATAAAACATTGGCACCGTAGCTTGAGCCCTTCAAAAAATTGATTTTTTGAGGGGTCCATTTGGGGGGATCCCGGGGGGGGGGTGGCACCCACAAATTATGTCAAAATATTTGTCTATTAAACATCTGCTGATATCAAAACAAACTGGCACTCTAACTTAAGTCGTTCAAAAAATTGATTTTTGGGGGGTCCATTTGGGGGATCCCCGGGGGGTAGCACCCCCAAACTATGTCAAAATATTTGTCTGCTAAATATCTACTGATATCGAAAAAAAAAACACTCTAGCTTGAGCCGTTCAAATAATTGACTTTTCAGAGCCCCATTTTGGGGGGGTTCCCGGTGGAGTTGCCCCTAAAAATTTCGAGAGAAAAAATTGCGTTTGCAGCTCAACAACTTTACACAAAAATTAAATTTTCATGTTTTGTGGTTTAGGAGAAGAAGAGCGTACAAAAATTAGGAAGAAAAAAAAGGAAAAAAAACAAAAAAACCTCATCGCGGCCAAAAGTAGGTTCGTTGGCATGAAAGGGTATCTTAAGACATACAACCACATGAAATATTTTTTGCCGAACTTAAGCCGTTTTTGACTGAGACCGCTTTTTACGCCAAACTTGCGGGGCGATTTTCGGGTTCTAAAACCAAAGTCACGTGACCTATTGCCTCGAAATTTGATACAAACATACAACTCATTAATCTCAAACAGCTGTCGAAATTTCATGTAGCTAGACCTAACCTTCTCGAGTTATAAGCAAAAGTTTGAACTTTCGCACTTGTTAGTTGGAAAATGGCCGAGTAAAAACAAAGGAACACGCGACGCGAGCGTCGGTTGTTGAATTAAGTTATTTTTGCAAAAAATGCAAAATTTTCAAGCGCTGGGGGCTGCGCCCACAGACCCCCAAAACAGCCCCCCATTGCGAATTTCTGGCTACGCGCCTGCATCAACGCAGTGGAAATATCCTCAAAGGTTAAATTCAAATAATATGCTTTTAGACGTTTCTTGAAAAGGTACAAAGTTTCAATTTCACGCAAAGATAGTGGCAACGAATTCCATACCTTGGGTGATGCAAAGTATATCTTGCCGAAACAGAACGAAAGTTGATTAAATTTTTCAAATATGTATGAGCATACCCATGCAGGCACTTGCGTGCTCGAATTTTGTTTTTAACCATGTCTACCAGAGGTGGAGTCCTCGAGGACGTCCTTGGCCTTAAGGACGTCCTTGGCCTTGAGGACGTCCTTGGCCTCGAGGACACATTTCGAAGTCCTTGGCCTCGAAGCCTCAAGTCCTTGGCCTTGGCCTCGAAGCCTCAAGTCCTCGAAAATTGCCCTGTCCTCGGCTCGAGGACAACACTACTTTTTGAACAGTTGAAATTTCGTTGAAAAATGCCTGAAACCTCGCGGAAAATTTGCGAACACCTTTTTTGTTTTCCTCAATTGGAGCATAGGCGTAGCCAAGGGGTGGGGTGCAGGGAGCCAGGCCCCTCTCCCCCAATTTAAATTTCACCAAAAACGCCGATTGTTTCTTCAATTTCAGTTTCTTTTTAGCATTTTTCGCTGACAACAGTAACTAACAACAACATTGAAGATCAGGGGCCCCGGGGCCCCTTCAATTCAATTGTTGCCAGCCAATTTAAACGTAGGTATAACCAGAAAGAAATGGAGAGTTTTTGTCTTAAAAGTTGCTATCTCAGGCCCACATCTAGCCTTTTTATGAGCGTAATGCATTAATCAGGGCCGGATTTACCGTAATATGACGCAGTACCAGCTAGGGGCCCCATGCTGAAATCGTAAGACTTTCTTTGGCGTTCACCTATATTTGGCGAAAAGATGTTTCGAAAATCTCCAAAGTGCCAGGGGCCCAGCGCGATATAAATCCGGCCCGGCAATGACATGGTTAGCAGGCACAACCATCTATTGTACCATTTTTCAATAACAATTCAGTAGTTCACCTCCAACCTCGCCGGTTTTTACCCAAAAAATACTTTAGAAAAAATTATCCATGGAAATTGCTCATTGAACAAATCATTGAACATCAGTTGAGGGGGCCTGGGCCCCTTGGCCGAACATGTAGTCCTATAACTGGTTATTTTCATGACAAAACAAAAATCTCTAAGGAAAATCTTTGAGTGGATTATTATTATTTACTGCTAAAATGTTGCAAGAGACAATGCACCTTACTTCCCCCTACCTGGACCAAATCACTTACATTTAAAATTTCACTCCAAAATGCAAGATGTAAAACGTGTTTTGGGCTTAAATTGCAAGGAAAAGGAGGATTAAACAATTTAAGTTTTTCAATTGGCTTTCAAATGTCAAAAACCTAGTAGGCCTACTTTCAAATGGCTCTACATGAACACTTGCGAAATGTGATTCAATGGCATTAAAATAACTTTTTTTAGCAAAAACTTGCCTAGCGGCTGGGTTCTTTGCCCCCAGACCCCCGTCTGTGATACTTTTGAGTTACACCTGCTTTCTCAACACGTTTCCAAAGTTAGATATTTGCACTTTTGAACTATTAGTTCAAGCCCTCTTCGTTTGCAAAATCCTGGTTACGTGCCAACAGTCAATGATTTCAGATCTTCCATCCTACGATATGTTTGTCCCACAAAAGCTTCCTCTTTGGAAAAATTTTGATGACGTCATTGCATGTGATTTGTGGCTTAGGCCTCCCCCAATCAAAAATTCTGGGTACGCTTATAAATTGAAAAACGCCTGAAAAACTTTTTTGAAGACCTTTTTTTTTGGAGAACACTTGCGGCTGTGTCCTTGGTCCTTGGTCTTGGCCTCGAGCATTCCTGTCCTTGGCCTCGAGAGGGTCTGTCCTCGGAAAGGCTGTCCTTGGCCTTGGCCTAGGATTTTTTTTTGTGTCCTTGGCCTTTGCCTTGGCCTCGAGCCTTGTGTCCTCGACTCCTCCTCTGATGTCTACAGAAGAATCTCTATCAAAAGAAAAATAACACTGTACATGATCAGCATTTCATCATAGGTGGGCAAGTTAATGCAAAACGTTAGCTTCGTTAACCACAAATCCGTTAACAAACTTCACACCTCCGTTAACGTTAATCCGTTATTTTCAGCTTTAATTAACGGAAGTTAATAAAGTCCGTTAATTCGTTAACATTTTGCGTGTAATTTACATTTTTTTTTATTCACTCGCTTCTAGAACACGTATTGACGCTGTTGAGCTGATTGTAAGGAAATATTTATTGCTATGGTGGTCTTTTTGTGTTTTGGAAGTTACATTTTACAGTCTAATATAATTTCAAGATAAAAATAAAGTTCAAATGCACAAACGAAGCTGCGACCGGAAAATCTTTGGAAATTGCCAACAGCGATAATTAAATTGCCAATAGCTATGAGGCTGCAGCTTATTATTTGCCACAAAAAGAGCTCCTTTCTTCACTCTCTTCTATAAAACTCGTGCTAATACGCAACAAGTGTTACCAGTGCAATCTGGTTTGTACCGGTACGATGAATAAATGGTGCAAGATATTAACGATAAAAACCTTAACGGAAGTTAACAGAACTTAACGGAAGTTAATTTAGTCCGTTTACAGAACTTAACGGAAGTTGATTTAGTCCGTTAGTATGAAAAACTTTTTAACGGATTAACGAGTTAATGAAAAAGTTAGCTTCGTTATTAACGGATTAACGGACTTGTGCCCTCCTATGCATTTCATCATCATCAGCAAGAACGCACACAAAGACATTTCCTTACATCTATGTCAGTTAACAGCCTAGCTGACCACTGAGGAATACGAAAGCCCACCCATGTTGATGATGGTAAACCTACGAGAAGGCTGTAGTTCGTACATGACGTCATTCACTTTATAGATCCAAATCGCTGTTTTGAGCTTTTTCTACATCAAAACGACTTTTTAACAACTATAAAGCTAGAAATATTGCTGTTGAAGAACTTTTTTTGACGTAGCAATTAAAACCAAAATAGCAAATTTTCCTTGGCACTTGATCTTTAAGGTCAAGTCCAAAATACCTTTAAACGCTTGTTTTAAGATGTTAGATTTTCAAAATGACTGGGCTACAGAGATTCAAGCCCCCTAATCCCCTTCCCCCTGTTTGCACTACTGAATGCGACCTAAAAAAATCTTGATTGTGCTTTAAAAAAACAAAAACTGCTTGTCTTTTGAAAAAAAATTTTACGTCTTATCTCAGATCATAATCAATAACGAACAGAAGTGGAGTCGAGGACATAAGGCTCGAGGCCAAGGCCAAGGACTCAAAAAAATCCGATGCCAAGGCCAAGGACAGCCTTACCGAGGACAGAACCTCTCGAGGCCAAGGACAGGAATGCTCGAGGTCAAGACCAAGGACACAAGCGCAAGTGCTCTCCGACAAAACAAAGGTCTTCAGAAAAAATTTTCAGGTAATTTCCAGAAAAAACCGTTTTCCAAAAAATTTTTCAGGCGCTCCAAAAACTTTTTACAACTCTAAAAATAGTGCTGTCCTCGATCCGAGGACAGGGCAATTTTCGAGGACTTTCGGCTTCGAGGCCCAGTTCAAGGCCAAGGACTTGACCTTTGAGGCCAAGGACTTCAAATTGTGTCCTCGAGGACAAGGATGTTCTCGAGGACTTCACCTCTGCTAACCAAGGATGGCAGTACGGTACGGTAGGTCCAGAATTTGCATACTATGTACCTCGCACCTTGAACCGTACCGTACCAGCGTACCGTACTTTAGTTCAATTTTTGAAGCGCACCCTACCAACGTACCCATACCATAGGTGGGCATAAGTCCGTTAATCGTTAATCCGTTAATAACGAAGCGAACTTTTTCATTAACTCGTTAATCCGTTAAAAAGTTTTTTCATGTTAACGGACTAAATTAACTTCCGTTAATTACTGTTAACTGCCATTAAGGCTTTTATCGTTAATATCTTGCACCATTTATTCATCGTACCGGTACAAACCAGTTTGCACTGGTAACACTTGTTGCGTATTAGCACGAGTTTTATACAAGAGGGCGAAGAAAAGAGCTCTTTTTTTGTGGCAAATAATAACCTGCAGCCTCATAAGTCTAATTATTATCGCTGTTCACAATTTCCAAAGATTTTCCGATTGCAGCTTCGTTAGTGCATTTGAACTTATTTTTATCTTGAAATTATATTAGACTGTAAAATGTAACTCCCAAAACACAAAAAGACCACACAGCAATAAACATTTCCTTACAGTCTGCTCAACAGCGTCAATACGTGTTCTAGAAGCGAGTGAATAAAAAAAAATGTAAATTACACGCAAAATGTTAACGAATTAACGGACTTTATTAACTTCCGTTAATTAAAGCTGAAAATAACGGATTAACGTTAACGGAGGTGTGAAGTTTGTTAACGGATTTGTGGTTAACGAAGCTAACGTTTTGCATTAACTTGCCCACCTATGACCCTTACCATTACAAAAAAGGCGAACTGTAACAGCGTACCATACTTGTTAGCAAAAATTGGGGTGTACCGTACTTACGTACCGTACCGAACTGCCATCCTTGCTTTTAGCTACTCGCAACTTTAAGTGACTTTAAAATCACTAGCCTATAATTCAGCAAAATCAATTCCCACATTTAGCGTTGGTTTTACTGGTTTTTTGCCTCTGTGTGCGAAAAGTCTGGGGTTTTTCATTTAAAGAGCGTACCAACGTACCGTACCCGTACCTTTGCAAGAAAGGCGTACCTTACCAACGTACCGTACTAGTATCATTACAAAAAAACGTGCCATACCAGCGTATCGTATTCTTAGCAAAAATTGAGGCGTACCGTACCGTACTGCCATCCTTGCTGCTAACGAAATACCGGTAACGATTCAGTAGGCTTCAATCTCTGTTCCACGACACACCTGCAAAGGTGTGTTAAAAAAACGGATTATTGCGTCACATTTATGTACAGTGGTTGGTGGCCAGCAATTTCTCAAAGAAACGAGAAAACTTCAAACGAAAATTATCTTTGAGCGTTATTACTTGGTCTCTTTTCTTTGAGATTCTATTTGAATAAGGTCTGCCCACCGAATATAAGCAGTGTAGTAATAGCGTAATATACTGCAATAATAGTGTGATACAAAATCTGCAAGCTGCTGAAAGCAGAAATGGCTCAACAAGCAATTGTGATTAATCCTCTGTTGTAATTTACCAATCAAAGGGTGAAGCTTCTAAGACAAGATGTACTTATTAAACTGATAATAAGTCACTACAAAGCTGAAGAAATAAACACTGCAAAAGATGCATTATTTGGTTGCTTTCCTGAAGAAAAGAGGCCAAGTAATCTGAGGGAAAAAATCAGACAAGGAGCTCAAAAATTGGAGTCCAATATTAAGGACATAATTGAGTGTTTCAGTGCTATGGCAGCTGCTGAAAATTTTGATTTGCCATCATTTGTTACTGACAATTGTAATTTTCCCTCATTGGACTTAAAACATATTGATGCAGCAACCCTATGCCAAGATGTAATTTCTCTAAAGAAAGAGTTTTCAAAAGTGAGAGAGGATGCTGCTCTAATAAGTGCACAAGTTGCAACAATTAGTGAAATAAAAGAATCTCTTGAGGACTTCAAATCAACAATGAAGCAAAGCTTGCAATTATGCAGAAGCAATGCGGAAAAAGATGCTGATATTACATTTTCAGATACTGACAATAAGGAGTTACCATCAATGCAAAAAACTTACAGCGCAGTGATGGTAAACACTATCAAGAATAGTGATGTTCAGAATGGGCATAAGAAAGGTTTTCTTTTTAAAGAGAAGAGTGTTCAAGACAAAGATGTTACCATTTTTGATGCGGAATCAACATCATGGATAAAAGTAAAGCCCAAAAAAAAGGAGCAACAATCTATTAGTCATAATAGGGCAACGACTAACACATGCATTGGCAAAAAACAAACTAAAATAATTAAGACAACGACCAGACTCATGAAACCTGCTGAAGTGTTTGTGTCTAGACTACATACTGATACTTCAGAAGAGGATATAAAGAAGTATGTCACCTCACAGTTTAAAAATGCCAGTAATGTTGAATGTGAAAAACTGAAAACAAGGTTTGACACGTACAACTCATTCAAGGTAACTTTACATGATGTAACCTTTCATGAGTCTATGAATCTGAATAATTGGCCAGAAGGAGTTCTAGTTAAAAGATTTTACTCACCTAAGGAGACAGCTCAGGCTAGCCTGAATTGCATTGAAGAACATTCAACTGGAACTGCTTGAATATTGTCTCCTATAACTGTAGGGGACTGGCATCATCGTTAAAAGATGTCAAGGAGCTGTGTGAAAAATATCAAATTGTTTTCCTTCAAGAAACCTGGCTAGTAAAACAAAATTTGCATACACTTAATCACATTAGTGATAATCATCTTGCCTCTGGAACATTCAAAATTGATTATGAGGAAGGGCTGATTAAAGGAAGGCCTTCTGGGGGAACAGCTATTTTATGGCATAAAGATTTATCTGCAACTGTGGTAAAAAACTGTGATAATACTATCATTGGTCTCAAATTGACTGTGGACAATAGCTTTTTATGTTTGGTGAATGCCTACCTGCCATTTTGTACGGCATCAAACAGAGATGCTTTTTTGGAATATCTAGGAGGACTAAAAACTATGTGTGAAGAGCTAGTATGTCCCAATATTTGCATTCTCGGGGATTTCAATGCTTGCAGCGGCAATAAGTATGGAAAACTCTTAGATACTTTTAGCATGGAAAATGGGTTTGTTATATCGGACAAGGCGCTAATGACCAGTGACACGTTTACGTTTGTAAGGGACTGCCATGGGACTACTAGCTGGTTAGACCATAGCCTATCCTCCATTAATTTTCACAGTATCATCTCAGGGATTAAAGTTTTACAAGAATACATCTCCTCTGACCATAGACCGTTATTAATAACTGTTTCTTTAGATAATTTGCCCAGGTTGGACAAAAATGATTCTGTTAAATCTATTCTGAGCAAGAATACGGTTAAATGGTCTAAAGCTAGCCCGGAACAAAATATGAGTTTTCTGTTAAAAGTAAAAAGTTGCTTTCAAAAATAACAATTCCTTCAGAGATTATGAACTGTACAAATAGAAATTGTTCCTGTGAGACCCATTTACGTTTCATTTCCAAATTATATTATAATATAGTTGAGGCTCTTTTCAATGCAGCTGAAACTTGCATTGTTCATAAACAAAAACTTAAAAAAATTTCCAAAACTTGTTCCATGGTGGAATACTGTCACTAAACAAAAACATGCAATTGCAAGGAGCTATTACTTGACTTGGGTAACTAAAGGAAAGCCAACATATGGGAATCTGTTTGATGCCATGAAAAGTTCAAAAAAAGCATTCAAAAAAGCACTTAAGCATTGTAAAAGCAAGTCTGAGCAACACCAAGCTGATGCAATGGCTGAGGCTATGCACAAAGATTGCTCAAGAAAATCTTTCTGGAACAAAGCAAAGCAGAATAATTTTAAGAGTTCTCTACCTATGTCATTAGAGGGAGTAAAAGGACATGAAAACATTGTATCTGTTTGGAAAAAGCATTATGAAAAACTTTTAAATAGTTATAGCAATGATAGTAAAATATGTAAGATTGATACTGAATCAACTAATTACAGTTGTACTTTTGAAAGTCTATTACCTTATTTATGTGATAAAAGCATGTTAAAACAACTAACTTTCAAGTTGCCGTTAAAGAAAGCTGCTGGTACAGATGGTATTATGGCAGAACACTTATGTTTTGCTGACCAAAGTCTGTTTCATTATCTGGCGGTATTTGTTAATCTTTGTTTGCATCACGGTATAATGCCAGGCAAATGTGTGGAAACAATAGTTATTCCAGTACTCAAATGTAGCAATGGAGATGTACAAAGTCTAAATAACTATCGTCCCATTGCAATTACTAGTGTAATATCGAAATTGTTTGAACATTATGTATTGTCACATGTCAAAAATTATCTGAACACTAATGATAATCAATTTGGGTATAAAGGCAAAAGTGGAACTGATATGTGTGTGTTCTTGTTAAAGCAAGCAGTATCGTCGTACGTTGTACATAAATCATCTTGGAGTTAGTATTAGCAGTGATTTATGTGATGATACTGATGTTGCAAGACAAGAGAGATATTTATATTGTGCAGCCAATAAGCTCAAAACTCTTTTTTTTTAATGTTCAATTGAGGTGAAAAACATTTTATTTCGTGCACACTGCATGTGCTTTTATGCTAGTCAACTATGGTGTAACTACTCCACATCAGCTATAAATCGGTTAAAAGTTGCATACGATGATGCGTATAGAATTCTGCATGGCATGCCTCGCTATCACAGTGCCAGAGAAAGGCAAATATACTACAACATAGATTCGTTCTACGCTCTACAGCGTAAAATTACTTATAAATTTGTTGAACGCTGTCACTTATCACAGAACCTTTGGCTTAAAATGTTAATGTCTTCTGATTGCTTCTATGATTCTGTATACTATGATCATTATTGTGGCATTTTGTTTGTGAATGAATAGAAGATGATGTGTGTTGCACCATTCAGGAAAAGAACAGCTCCTGTTGTACAGTGTTTCTATGTATATATATATTTTTTTTTTGTGTGTGTGTGTATAGTGCTTGTATATGGACTTTATGAGTCTGAAATAAACACTAAATAATAATTATTCCTTTTTTATTATTGCTTGTTGTTTTGACGTTACGTGATGCTCCAAAAAGTATTCCGAATAAACCAAAATAAGGGGCTCAATTAGTCGTCAGGGGGGGGACAGCTCCCTGGCCTCCCTCGTAACGACAGCACTGGAACGTAGTACGTGAATTTTCGACGTACCGTTCTGCTAACCCTGCCCTTTCCGGCAACATTTGAAAAGCATATTTTGCTGCTTTGAGACTATTTTTCATATCTTTTCCATCGAAAAAACCTTAATCGTTCTTTTCTAACAAGTCGTGTGAGGTGTGATCGGGTTCTCAAATTGAAGAGTGTAGAAATGAAACCTAAAGGAAAGGGGAAAGGAAAAGGAAAGGCTGTAAGTAATATGAATTTTTAAAAAATTTTTTGTGTGAATTTGCGTGTTATGCGCCTCTTTAATTACGGTAACTTTTTTTACCAGTACCTTGCATAGCCTACCACTAGGCTATCTTTACATTTTTCTCAAGATCGGCTAGCCCTTCAACCCTGCCATTTGGTAATGTTTAGGGAAAAATTTCATAATTAGAAACCAACCCATGAGTTACGTCACATGTTTATCATAATAGCCTATCTTACAACAGCATGGAATGGAAGAGAATTTTTCCATATTCAATACTGGCAATTTTCTTCCATACCATACTATAAATCTTCCATTCTAAAATTTTCTTCGGTATTCCATTCCATACTTCCATATCAACGAAATTTTAGACTGGAAGTAATGCAACGTATATTTTGGTGCTTTGCGTCTTTTGCAATGTTGTAAGCACTGAGCAACTGCTAGTGAAGGTGTGTCAACAATACCAAAATGCAACAACCGGTATCTGGTGTAATAATAATGCAGTATTTATATACCACTTTTTATCTGGGCAAGAAGCAATCTTAGGTACTGTCAACTGGAGCGACTTTAAAAGTTTTTGAATCATTTTTACTTGTCACTTCTGCCAGGGTTAAGCAAGAAAAGTGCTTATAGGCTGAACATAACACTTAAAGCCTCAGCAACTGGAACTGTCATAACTAAAAAAATATTTCGCTCTCAATAAGCCATATACTTATCTCAAAAAGTGTTCAAAGTCACCCAGTCTCTGGGGCGACTTTGAACTACCTACCAACATGCACTTAAACCTTCTCTTACAAGCGCAAAGTTTGCCTTCGCCTGGAATGTCTTTAAATTAAAGTGTTGCAAAGTGGCTAATTTTTCCAAGAAATTTTTTGACTGACTTTGACTCTAATCCGGCTCCAAAATTTTACATCAACACTCCACTCTAAAATACTCTGATACAAAAATACGCTTCGACAAAAAATTCGAACCAATTGTCCTATTACTCAATAACCTAGAAAGTGTAGCCTAATCACCTATTTTGATATTCCATTCCCAGAGAGCAAAAATTGTTACTTATTCTACTACCAACTATCACTCCAGCTTAGAAGATTACGGTAATTAAAGTCACACTCCGGCTCCCAATTTTTTTTTTTTAATTGGCACTTCGCCCTAAAAATGAAAAAAACAACACGTGGCAGAGTGGTGAAGGTGGTAAACTGCCGATAACATCGTCATGGGTTCGAGCCTTGGGAATCTACCTTGGGACTTGGGAATCTACATGTCAATAGTAATGGTGTAGCCTAATGAATCGTCCTATTTTAGAGAATTGTTTTATTGAAATGATGATGTCATTGTCACATGACCTTGTGCTAGTCGAGCAAAAAAGATAAAAAATCTATCAAAGTTCAAACAGAGACCTAGTAAGAGACTGCTCTTGGTCTTAAAAAGTATTTAACTGAAAACAAAGTTTGTATTAGTAAAGTGTTCAAAGTCACCCTGGTTTTCAAAGTTGCCCTGGTTGATGGTATGCATATTGCACATGGTTTAAATGCATAGGCGTAGCCAGGATTTTAGATTTGTGGGAGGGCTCAACTGTAAATCACATGCAATGACATCATCAGAAATTTTCGAAAAAAGAAACTTTTTAGGGACAAAGAATGAAAGATCATAATCTGGGGGTCTGATTTAGCACAGGTAACAAGGAGGGTAAAGTTGGGTAATTTCTGCATGTATGAAATTTAGGGTTTTATGCTTGCAGATCTTTCAGAAGTTCTATGATTTCTAAAAGGATGTGGCTATTTTGCCTTTGAGGCAAAATAGTGTTTTTTCTCTTTTTGGGTTAGGGTAAGGGCTAGGGTTGGAATTTGGGTCAGGTTTAAGGTTTGGGTTAGGATTAGGCTTAGGGCTATTATGGCACTTGAGGCCAAATAGTCGTTAGATCTGTTATGCCTCCAAATGGCAAAATAGCCACTGCCTTTCTGAAAATGGTTTTGATAAAAATTTAATAATCTGTGGAGACCTCTTCATGCTCTTTTCTTGCAGCTACAATATTTTTGTTGATAATAGAATCAAACTTTTAATGACGTTTGGAAGCATTTGGTTTGTCTCAACCTTTCTAAGCTGTGCTGTAGCCTAACTTCGTTGCTGGTTGCACTTGGGGGTATTTGTTATTACGCGATTAGTAAAGGGATTTGTTGAAAATAATCTTATTCCTATACCCTAAAAGCATCAACTTAAGAAACAAGTTTTGCAACATTAATAAAATTGTAAAAATTAAAAAAGCCTTTAATTAACTACAATTCCAGTTTAATACAGAACACTCTTAGCGAATGCAACTGTAATCAGGAAAATTAATAAAAACAAAAATTTGTAAAATTTTGTGGATTGGGTTTGATTTCGTTTGGACTATCATACGTAAGATCATAGATCGTATTTGCCATCTTTTTTCATCCTTGAGCTTAACTGAGCAGCATATTTTGTTCAGATTAGTCAAAAATTTGAGCCCATTTTATTTGAATCAACCAAATTTAACACTAAATAAGCAGCTGCGATGATTAAAACAAAAGATAAAAATGATTTATTCGCATGCCAGAATTTCCTTTTTTACCAGAAATTTTGGCAACCCTTATTATGTCTGTGTCATATAGCTAGCGAGCATGACGTCACAGTATCTCGATGTTGGTTCAATAAAAGTCGCAAATAAAAGGCTGCTGATGAGAGCTAAAAGCTTGAAACAGGGCTGTCCAACTCTGTGCATATATAGCAGTGTTACTGTGCAGTTCAGATAGCATCATGTTTCAAAGTTCTACAATATTATACTCTATGTGAGTAACTTTTTCAAAAATAATAATTAATTGTCGCAGTAAAAAACTTAACTGAAAACTTCAATTTCCAGTTTCAACATTCAACTTCTATGTCAGTGAATGCTGTCATTGCTGTGTTATACCCTTAGATTTTAAACAATGACGTAAGCCCCAAATTTTTAAGAAACTATAATTGCATAACCAAGACAGCAAACTTTTAAACACTTGATTTTTAATATGAGTTGGTACATTTTTTAAAATAGTTTCTTTGCAAATGCTGGTTTATCGAACAATAGCTTTTTGTCTTTACAAAAAACTTACACCACGCGATCAAGTTTTTAGTGCTCAATATGAATGGCCAAAGTGGAACCCTTTTACCGCTTTCATGAAAATTCAATGCTTCCACTTTCACGTCCGTGATTAGAGGTGTCGTTCACAAACTCTTTCGAAGTTGTTTGTTGGTGGATTTCAATGCACTGTTGTTTTAAATTATGCATCAAGTAAAAGACCAGTTGCACGCACATCATTAATCACAACACTTTTTAATCGCATTCAAATTTGTTCAATACTCTGGTATGCTTTACAATTCTTTTGGCGTAATTGTAATTACGTTTCATTCACCTAGTTGCCTTGGCTCGGAGACAGTGAAAGAACCTTTCAGTCTTCGAGTCAATCTGCCACCTGCCGACCTGTTTACCACGCACTGCGGAGGCTTCAGGCGGCTTGTTTAATTGCTGAACGTCAAGCAGGAAAGCTGTGAATACCACTTTTGTAGTTTTGTTTGACCCAACCGGGAATTAAACCAGAGTCTACTGCTTCATTAGCAAACGCTCTATCCACTCGACCACTGATCGTGTAAAATATTTTTTCCATCAATAATTTTTCCCACGCTTGCCATGTTAATCACTCATTCGGATATCACAAGTATTGCTGTATGCTGTAAGAAAGCAAGGATGAAAATTCAGCAATTTTTTTGTTCGTATTTTAAAGGGCTTTAATTCCTCTCTCTTGTACCCAAAAAAGTTCAACTTTTTAGCTGGTGCAGTTCGAGATATTTGCGATTGAAGAATAAATTTTGCTGCAAAAAAAGTACTGTGAATTATTGTTAATGTAGCGATTAGAATGATTACAATCCAAGAATCAATTTTTGTAAATTGAATGATTATAAAAACCAGGGATGGCAATCGCATTGATGAGTTTTAGGGATATATGTTACACAACAAGACTGTGATGCAGAGTATTACAATTGATGTGATTTTTTGCGATAATTTGTAAAATTTTTCGATGCAATTAAATCACTGCTAGTTAGCTATTATGTTTGCGATTATTGATTTTTTTTTGATGAATTAAATGAATGTTAGGTGAAGTTCAGCCAGCTCAAATCTTTAATTACAAATTGTAATGCAATAAATGCCAAAATATTCTTAAAGGCGGTGAATCATCCAGCCAATTACGGTGGTTTACAATAGCTAAAATTGAACTATGATTTTTGATATTTTTTTGTTTTTGGGGTTGCAAAGATATTCAACAAATACAAAAAGATGTCCCCCCAAAAAAAGTTTTTGAAAACTCTGAGTTTTGATCTTCCCGCCAAAATCACAGTTTTCTAAACTATTAGGCCTATTGTAATCTTATTAAACTATTAGGCAGAACTATCTCTAAACTATTAGGTCTAATAGTTTAGAGATAGTTTGGCCTACCACAGTTCTCTAAACCATTAGGCCTACTGTGGTTTTGGTGGGAAGAACAAAACTCAGCGTTTCCAAAAACTTTTTTTGGGGGGACATCTTTTTGAATTTGTTAAATATCTTTGCAACCGCAGTCCCAAAATTAAAACAAAAAATATCAAAAATTATAGTTCAATTTTAGCTATTGTAAACCACTGGAATTGGCTGGATGATTCACCGCCTTTAAACTTCTGCCTAAAATGTGACTTACGACGGAACAGTTATAACCAACGGAAATAGTGACAAAAATCGGAATAGTTTCAAACAATGCAGATCATTTTGTCAAATTCTTTGATGCGAGTAATGCGATATTTTAGAAAAAAGCGTGCGATGCGATTGCCATCCCAGAAAAACATTTATTACGTCATGCACACAAAAACTGGATTTTCTTCAAATACAATGTTATGCAAATTCATTACTTAAACATAAAATGCACTGTGCCACTTTGTTTCAGCAAGTACAAATTTTTCCAGGCAAGTAATAAACATTTGCTGTCACTGCCCGACAGGCAAGCTGTGAAAAAAGTTGATTTTGACCCCTGCATTAGGGTTAGGGTGATTTTGTAAATATGACTTATGGCCATAGGTGGGCAAGTTAATGCAAAACGTTAGCTTCGTTAACCACAAATCCGTTAACAAACTTCACACCTCCGTTAACGTTAATCCGTTATTTTCAGCTTTAATCAACGGAAGTTAATAGAGTCCGTTAATTCGTTAATATTTTGCGTCTAATTTACATTTCCTTTTATTCACTTGCTTCTAGAACACCTATTGACGCTGTTGAGCTGATTTTAAGGAAATATTTATTGCTATGGTGGTCTTTTTGTGTTTTGGAAGTTACATTTTACAGTCTAATATAATTTCAAGATAAAAACAAGTTCAAATGCACAACGAAGCTGCAAGATATTAATGATAAAAACCTTAACGGAAGTTAACAGAACTTTAACGGAAGTTACTTTATTCTGTTAACAGCACTTAACGGAAGTTAATTTAGTCCTTTAACATGAAAAAACTTAACGGAATAACGAGTTAGTAAAAAAGTTAGCTTCGTTATTAACGATTAACGTACTTGTTCCTATCTATGCTTATGGCAGTAATAGTTTAATGTTTTACCAAAAAGCAAAACTTGGGATATTAATGAAGCAGTTAAAAATAAAACATATGTAAGTTCATTTAAGTTTTTTTTTTTTGTAAAAATCACTATCATGATTGATTAAAGGGGTACTGCACCCCAATTTTTAAATTTTACCACCGAACATAGAAATTAATTGATTACCAACATATTTGTCCAGTTTTTTCCTTGTTTTAGATTAAATAGCTTTAATGGAAAAGATTTTGACTTTATGGGAAAAATTCGGCTTTGACAACATGGTAGCATCAAATATTCATACCTATTTTTCAAACCAGATTGCTGTAGTTATCTGGCAGGCAGGCAGGACCCAGGTTAAGATGTGTTTCTGCCAGGCTTCTGTGGCTTCAACAAAAAACACGTGTTTTTTCAAGTAAAATTAGGCTTGTTGATTTGAATTTGCTCCTTTTAACACAAAAATTTTAGATTTAGTATGCTAAGAAAAAAACTTGAAACATAGGTCTAGGCCAATCACATAGCATGCATAGTTTACCTTTTGTTAAAGAAGTCTTCTGTACCTAGTTTTTATGTTAAAGTAAATTAAGCCACGTATGAACACGCAGTGGGCTAGAGGTGACTTTACTGGTAGGCTTCTAGCTGGTAACTAGTAATAGTCTGGTATGCCTAGGAATTAAGCTTTGTGGCAGGTCTGTTGCAGACTGGAAGTGATCAGCTTATTTTGCCAAAAACTGGGTTGCAGAGAATAAAAAAAAGAATATTTCCGCATTTAGCCTAGTTTAAGTGTTTTTGTAACCATTGCCATTATGCTTTCCTAACTTATTGCTGTGTCCATGCGAGGGACACGTAATGGTTGATTGAAAAATCATTTAAAAAATCAGCAGGATTGCTACAAAACAAAAGAAATGTTAATATTTTTCATTGTATGATTCTGAAATCAGCTTCAAAAATTCTTTTGTAATAGATAATTTTTTTTTTTATTGGGCAATAAATGAGTGAAAATTGGACCTAAATGCCCCTTCTAACAGTAAAAATCTGTTACAGAATGTCAGAAAAGGACATCCTAAAGGAAAAGGAAAGAAAAAAGTTCCTTCCAGAAAGTTGACTTTGGATTGTACCCATCCAGTTGAAGATGGAATAATGGATATTTCAAACTTTGTAAGTTTGGTTGCATGCTATTTATTTACTGGTTGCAATATTTTTAATAGATGATTCCGAAATTCTGGATTGTTATATTTAAGTCAATCGATAAGCTTAAAGCTTGATTTTCGTATACGTAAAATTTGTTTTTCTCGG
This sequence comes from Trididemnum nubilum, assembly GCA_963965965.1. Classification (NCBI taxonomy): domain Eukaryota; kingdom Metazoa; phylum Chordata; class Ascidiacea; order Aplousobranchia; family Didemnidae; genus Trididemnum; species Trididemnum nubilum. The sequence continues at coordinate 36,402,211 of OZ014490.1, forward strand.
GAAATGTTACTTTTTGAAATGATGATACAAGTGGGAATCTCGCTGAGAAAATTGATGCTGCAAACATTTTTATCTGATCAAAAAGTTCAGGAATTACATTACAATTTTACTATTGATTATTGGGACATTGCGCAAGCGTGTAGTACCTTTGTTTTTGTTTGCAAATTTTAGTAGATAAGGTTTGATTTTGCTTATAACTAGCGCACGGTAAAACCTAGAAAGTTGAAATTTGGGCTTAACATAAGAATCAATAACAGCGTTATGTGTGCCAATTTTGGGGATCCTAGGTCACGTGATAGTGAATTGACACAAAAAAAACATAAATAAGGGCAATTTTTGGCTCAAAAAATTATTAATTCGCTTATAATTTCAAAACCACTTATCGTACAAAGGACATGTGTGGGTGCTATGAATGCTTCATGCAAACCCAGTTTGGGAGCACTTGGTCACATGACCAAAATTTTGCAGGCCGAAACTGGGCAAAAAGTTGACGAGTTTGAACTGATATATTTCTGTAATTTCCGGTATTAATAAAAAATGGTTTGTGGTTTTTGAGCACACTATCAGTCACCTTTCTTTTGGTTATGTTGGTTCACCCCAACTTAAACTATTTTTCTTGTTTTGAATCTTTTTTCTACCGCTATCTACTTTACAACCACTAAATGTACTGTATACAAAGTTTGAACGTTGGAAGATATCACAGAGGACTAGTGTGCTGCCTGAAATCGGAGGTGCCAGGTTGGGAGATCCCCCTCAGTCAGGTCCTCGAAAAATTTTAACCTTTTAACTGTTAAAACTAGATGAATCAAGTTTTCGGAATCGGCAGATATTAAAAATATACTAAACCTATCAAAACTTGGGGGTACCACGATGGGGTCCACGACTTTACGGCGCCAATATTCGGTGCGTTTTACTAACACTAACCCAAAGCCCTAACCCTAAATAAGTGAAGTGTCAAAGAGCACCGAATTGGCGCCGAAACGATCTGTACAGAAAACGTATGGCAACGAAATAGGTGGCGCCAAAATGGTCGCACCGAAAAGACGTGATCCCACCACGATGGGGGTCTTAAACATTTTAAGCTAGATACATGAAGTTTTATGGTAAATAAATATAAAAGAAGGATAAAATTTGACAAAATTTGGGGGTACCAAAATGGGGGATCCCCCTCAAATGTGGCCGCCAAAATTCAAACTTCTTAACCACTCACGCTAGACACATGAAATTTTTAGGGTAGGCGAATATGAAGAAAAGATAAAATATGACAAAATTTGGGGACATCAAAATGAAAGGTCCCTATCAAACGGGGCTGCCAAACGTTTGAACTTTTAAACTGTTACGGCTAAATGGACCAAATTTTTGGAATGAGTAGATACCAAAATAAACTAAATCAAACAAAAAGTGGTGGTTCCTAAATTGGGGGTTTTCCCCAAATGAGACCCTCCAAAATTCAAACTTAAGCTTTTTAGCTGGACACATGAAACTTTTAAGGTAAGTAAATATACCGTAAAAGAAGTAAACTTTAAAACAATTAGAAGTAACAAAATGAAAGGGTCCCCCTAAATGGGGCAGCCTAAATTCAAACTTTTCGGCTACACATGCTAGACACATGAAATTTTCAGGGTTGGCAAATATGAGGAAAAGAAAAATATGAAAAACTGTTGGGTACCAAAATAAAAGGATCCTCCCAAAACAAAGATCCCAAAATTCAAACTTGAACCACTTATGCGGGACTGATGAAGTTTTCAGAATAGGTAAATACGAAGAAAAGATAAAATTTGGGATGTGCAAGCTGGACGCACCAAAATTCAAACTTTTCAACCATTCAAGCTAGACACAATTTTCTTGGTGTCGGTGAATATAAAATATAATATTCACCCCATTCAGAATAGGTGAATATAAAAGAAAGATGAAATCAAAATAGGTAGATAATTATAAGTAATTTCAGGTGTCTTGATTAAGAAGTCCTCCTCCAACAGGTTCTTCCAAAATTTTTTACAGCTCAAACTAGACAAGTAAAATCTTGTAAGCTAGACAAAACAAGGTAAAAACATAGTATAGAAACATTTGAGGATCTCATACGGTAGGGTTTCTCCAATTATGTTCACACCTCCCCTCATTAACTGCAAAAGCTAAACAAATTAGATTTATTAGATAGGTTAATATGAATCAAAGATTTGCTTTGCCACATTGAGGAGACTATGCCAAATGGACACATTAAAACTTTTATTATGAAGTACTCCAGCTAGACATATGAAATTTATGAGTACCGGTGGTGGTAGGCTAATTTAAGAAACAGATAAAAACATGCCAAACTTGGCAATGCCATGTTAACCCTTAAATGGGCCTTCAAACTATATGATAAATTCTCACAATGAATATTGGTATCAGAGTCAAACTTTACTGAAGCATTTAAGACGTTGAAGACTTGGGCTTTTATTGCTTTGTTAGATTTAAGCTGGATGGCCAGGTTTTTTCACTAAACTTTCACTTGTCAAATCAAATCTTTCATTATACTCGCTGTATTACGCTGAAGTGTGTAACTAGTTTGCAGGGCCCATATCCGCGTCATTGTGCCCAGGCAACACAACTTTTTTCAAAATGTTGCAGCAGTGGCAAGTCGTTTGCAACACTGTGTCCGATTTGACCGCCTTAAGATTTGAACCTTAGACCTCCCGCTCCACGGACGAACGTGTTACCGCACGACTAACTGGCCGGTGACGTTGAAAAAGTCTTCTACTTGCCTCTTCAAAGTTTTAAAAAATGGATTTTATTAAGAAAACTTTCGTGCTTATTGATAGATGTAATACAGTATACTGTACAATATCCAATATGTTGGCTTGCTAAACAGCGTTCTCAGAATTGGAAAAGCTGTAAAAACACGTGCATATTTCTGGCCGTGGTTAGCGTTATGTGAAGTTTGGCTGTTGTAATAAAGTCGCTGGAATTTTAAAGATTTAAACATCGCTCTATGTTGTTTCATAATAAAGTGAAAAGCTGTCAGGAACTCCTCACAGCTTTTTGATTGACGTTTATTTTGATAATTTTAAATGAGACCTTTGAACTTAAATAGCAAATTACCTAATAGCTGTCAAAAACGTTTCTATTCATTCCATTTTTGTGATAGAGTTGAAGAAGATCATTTCATAAAAAATACCTTGTTAAAAAACGTTGTTTCTGATTTAGTTAGACTAGAAATATTTAGCTTTAATTTTCAATGCAATGAATGATCAATATACTCATGCTTATGCTAGAACAGGGTTCAAATTAAGGCTTGCCCGAGGCAAAGGTGAAATCATCTCGGCAAGTTATTTTCCGGCTTCACTTGCTCGACGGCAAGTTAACGAAATACAGCACATGAAGAACACAACATCATTCAATATTAGTTCAAGGCAAATTGCCGCTTTTGTTGCAATAAAATAAAATGCAGAGAAACAAAGCTTTTCCTTGCTTAATTTTTTGCCCAATCACTGCAATAGTTTTTATCGCTGGCACATCATTAATCGCACACAGACTTTGGCGCGTAATGTTAGGTTGTTATAGTGGGAAAATTTTTCCCACGCTTGCCGCGTTAACCGTTCTTTCAAATATGCAAGTAATAACACTTTGTTGCAAAGACAACGTCGAAAAATATTTTGCCCTGTTTTATCTAGGTTTGGCAAAAATTTATCTTTCATGTAGGTGGTGTGCTTTCCAAGAAATTGCAGTTAAAAATGCGTTTGTATCAAAGTGAATCAGTGTTTACGCAGCGTTTTAAATGGTTAGTTGATAACCACCAAAAAGTCGAATTTTTGCGTCTTGCTTCATTGAAAAAAGATACCTAGTATGTCACATTAACATGATTGCGTGTAAAAGCATAATTTTCTCTATTAAGATTCGAATACAGTATTGTTGCAAATTCAGTGCTTGTGCTATGAAGTATTTAGCTAATTTTCAAAATTTAGCAACCTCAAAATTCACTGTACTTACTTGCTTCAGGCATGTAGGGATTTCTTCACTTGCCCGATGAAATAATTAATTTCGTGAATAATTAGAATAGAAGTTATTCAGCAATTTACATTTGATTGTTTTCCGTTACAAAGTTAAAAAAATTAACTGGCCAATTTTGCCTTTTTAAATGCTCTTCAAAAGTTTTCCTTATATCAAGCATGATGCAACTGTCAATCCGCTTTCTTTATTTAAAAGATAAATAAGCTTTGTTTTTGCAATAACAGAGTTAAGATTATAAAAACGTTGTTATTTTTTCGAAGTTACTACTTCATTGAAAATTTACAGCTTAAGAGAAAAACCGCAGCAGCATAAAAAAAAAAAGGAATTGTAGATAAGAGAAAAAATCGAAACGTTTATTTTTCGGTGGTTTTCTTACCCTTAATCAAAGCGATTGCGTAACGTGGCAAAAAAGCACAGCGGTTTTTGCAGCAAGAAAAGTTTCTCTCTTTACGCGATTTTTTGCTTTGAAGAATAGTTGTCTAGAACCCATTTTACAACTAAAGCCGAGCGCGGCGAAAATTGTTCTTTTTTCTTCGCCAGTTGTGACGCGGTGCATTTGACTTGTTTTTGATGAGCTGTCAAGGAAAAAAAATCGCCAAGCTTAGCTCCGGTGCAAACTGAGCTTTATATTTTGTGATCTATTTTTTCATTACAAAAAAAACAATAACTGAAATTTCAAATTTAGGTTCTTTATTCATTTTCAGTGTTTTGGTCTTTAAAACTTTGAAGCTTATTTCAAATACGGCATTGATTCTTCATGCCAAATTACTGAAGTCAGCGTTGTTCGTAAATGCGCTTCTGCCCCTCCTCCCTCAGTGCTAGGCCCACAACGAAATATTGATTGGTCCTCAGCTAATATTGACAAAATAAATTTCCAAATTTTTAATGGAGTTCAATTTTCTTAACTTGTGCTGTCAAATAGTGGACTCTCTGGAGCTTTTCCCCCTTGCACAAATTTCTTGTTACGCTACTGGTTTTGCCCTCTCTTGATGTAGGGAAAAGGTTTATTAGGTAGGCAGTAACTAATTGGTCCTAAAATAGATACTTTTCTAAAGTTTCGTCGAAGCATAGCGGTTTTGAACCCAAGTCGATTTCTATCCGTTGTTTGAGCTTGATCGTATGTGAATCTCCCATAGACGATGCATTCTTGAGTTGAAATAGTTCTTGGCTGCTTTGGGAAACCAGCAAGGCACGCAGTTTCGCCCGTTTTACTTACTGGGTGTTTTATATCTTACTTTTTGCCTATCTGCTATTTGATTCATTCCACGCAATGATGCCCTGAATGATGAATTTTGTTCATGAGATTTCGTTACATATTTATTGATTTAAAACTATGATGGAATGGGTGTGAAAAATTAATTGCCGTCTTTGATTTTCACGGGGCCAAAACGTTTATATCAAATTTCTCCGTTCTGCGCAACGTTCCCTCTAAGAGCTTGGTTAGTGTGCACTGAATGAAAGGCCGTGTGAGCTCCCAAAAGTAAGGTTTGGGCCTTAAAAAGTTCCAAAATATCGGAAATATAAATTAACTAATAAACTGAAATAAGCAACGATCAGTTTGTAAAATAAATGCCTGAATAACAAATATACTGATGTCCATAAATGTATATAACAGCATATTTTGTGTGTTGCCGATTGTTAATGATAAATTTATCCCCTCACCGTCTTGTTTCACTCTTAGGGATCTTCAGGCAGAGTTCTAGAATTTAAGTTATTTCAAAGCAATTAATGTACTAAAGTTTTCCTGAAATATGTATCATCACCAAACGTAAGTAGGCTTTGAATACTGAAACCGTGACCTTGGTAAGTGGAGCTGCGCACCTTATCACTAAGGCCACGAGAGCAGGTGAAATTTAAATTTGATTTCAAGTACTTATGCCTTAAGCTACCGCGTATCCACACTGTAGGCTAGGAACGATATCTCAGCGATTTTGCCAGCATTTTTGATTCCTAACCTACAATGTGGACACACGGTAGCTTACGGCATAAATACGTGAAATCCGATTTGAATTTCAACTGCTGTTGTGCCCTAGTGATAAGGTGCATAGCTCCACTTACCAAGGTCACGGTTTCATCAACCTCTTATCAAACCAACCATTATTTGATTCCTTCTCCAAACCTAATGTTTTTGAGTACTTTTTATTGAAACACACAACTAACTGTCACATGTCTTGTGCTTATTGATTTATCCCTTATAAGAACAGTACTTTCAAGTACCTTAATCGAAACACCTGTTAACTAAGTTAACATTTTGTCAACAACATGTCGTTTTCACATGTTTTTCAATGGCAATGCGCTCTATTGAGATTGTCAAATGATTATGACGTCATTTTAGTTGATATGCAGGATTGATTACTGGCACAGTAGAAGTTCATGATATCGTTGCAAAATTAAATGATTACTTGATTTTGTAAAATAATTTTATTAACTCTCAATTATTGGGCTTGCTTTTATCAACACTTATGCAGTGCGCGGCAGAACTAAAGTACTGCGTGGGGGTTCTGGGCTTTCTGCGCGGGCGCACAGCTTCGAGGGAACTTAGGTTCTGCGACCTTTGTTTATTGCACGATTTTGACTCGATATTTTTTAATTTGTTTGGCCCTCCAGTTATAGAAAAGTGGCGTTTTAGGTCTGGCAAAAATTGTTTGGTTTTGGTGTACACTGTACAGTATACACGCTCTTCAATCGTGTCGCAAATTACATCAGTGGGTGAGGTAGCTGAAAGCTTGCAAAGTACAGTGTTTTTTAAAGATCAAAATGTTGCAAAGCTCCTTCAAATTCCTTTGCAGGTTTAGGCTTTTTGTAAATTGCTTTCATAATTGATGCCCTCTGGGCCACCGAGGGAGGGGGGACAATGACCCCGGGGCCCATGGACTTTAAGAGGCCCATCGAAATGACACTGACAAATCAGTTTGTAGAAGATCGAAGACCTTTTTTTTTTTTTTTTAAGATCACATCAAAATCCGGAGAAATTTGGGGCATTCTCCTCTTCCATTTTGGAGTACACAAAACCAGAGATGCCTAATATTTGAGCTGACCCCGGGTTCACGTTTGGCTCTCGGCGCTCCTGGATGCCCTACTTTACAGAGGGTCCACGACTTTTCGGCGCCAATATTCTGTGCTTTTTACTAACGCTAACCCAAAGCCCTAACCCAAACCCTAAATAAGTGAACAGTCAAAGAGCACCGAATTGGCGCCGAAACGATTTGTGCAGAAAACGTACGGCAACGAAATACGTGGCGCCGAAATGGTCGCACCGAAAAGACGTGATCCCTTTACAGAAAGGTGTTTGGATTTTGCAACCTATCCGCCATAGCGTGTTAGTATGTAAAGTACTCCACACATGGCACCAATGTAGCGGTAAAGTACACCATTGACATCACACAAAGTACACCACTCGTACATCTCGATTGGGGTTAAGCAAGTTTTAAATCTGTAGTTTCTTGCGTTCTTCCTAAACAATTTTTCGGTTGCGACACTTAGATTTTCGAAATTTAGATAAAAATTTGTTTTTCTACACTCAATTGTTATCGTGGCTAATTCGAATTTAGCTTATTGTTTTTGAGTAAATGTGTACACCAGGGCTGTAATATTTTGCGGACTTTAGTTAGCTACTTGATCTATATCGCACATATTTCTGTGACGTTACTTGCGTCTCAATTCGTACTTCTGCTGTAGTTTAGTCATGATATCTTTTTGCAGTCGCATAGCAGTGGCAAACCATGCTGGAATTGTTTGTGACTTCATTGCAAATTAATTTCTCATAAACAATTCGCCACGATGGCGTAACCAATTTGAATGCTCTGTGACTTCACTGATTCATCACTACAAATCTTAATACTGCACACCATTTAGAGAATTGCATACCGCATAGTGCTTTCCTGCTATAGCAGATATGCACTATGCAGTCTTATAGTTAATAAAACTGTTGCTAGTTCTAAAGCTTCCAGGTTACGCTTCGAGCCTCTGCTCAATGGGTAAGCTTACTTTTTTTTCCAAACGCGTATTTTTTGTCACGGTTTTGCCAGAACTAATCACAGTTGCTCAATTTTTCTCGTTTTTACACTTTATCTTGTGGCTCGATCTGAGCTGATAAGTGCGGATTAGCGATGGTTGCAGTAGTAAATCTACTGTAAAGTTTGACGTTCATTTAGGGGGGTCTGGTAGGCTTCAGACGTTGCTACACAATCTCTGTTACTGTCTGCCGGTTGTTTCAACGACGTATGCATCATTGATAATATATACAATCTTGTGGGACAGAAAATGGGGGGTCTGGGAGGCTTAGCCCCCCAGACGTTGACAGCATATTTTCAAAATGCTCGCCGATTTTTTGTAAAGCCGATTGCATTACTGTCTTCCAAAGTTATCCTTATATCAAGCATGATGCATATATGCAGTATTCATCTTAAAGGATGCTAATTAAATGGGACTAGGGTTCTCTTCCCTAGCTCCCTGTTTATGACAACACCGGCGGTGTTGTTTGTTGTTTAGGAACAATTCTTAAAAGAAAAAGTAAAAGTTGAAGGCAAACTTAACAATCTTGGCAGTAAAGTTCTGATTGAGACCGAGAAGAATAAGATCATCATCAAGTGTGAAATACCTTTCTCGAAGAGGTAAGACATCAATGAGCAGTTGAATATACAATCTTAGCTGCAAAATGCACTTCACACATTATTCCTATTTAATCCGATGCTGGTAATTAGTTTAATTGTGTTCTCTAGACTGAATTCGAATAAGAACTAGGAAAAGACTAAATCCTAGCCCAAACTTATAAGCGTAAAAACCAAAATTTCCGAAAACAAGTGATGTCACCAGAAACTTTGTTTATTTAACCTCGCACCTTCCGTGTTAGAAGTCACTTCGTAAAAATAAAAATTTAATTAAACTTCTGCTCTTCTCATAGCTCGCTTAAAATAGCTACGTCTCCAACAGGACCGAGGCGGCTCTAAACTATGCCCAGCGACTTGCAGTAGTATTGTACATTGCTCAACAATGACAATTTATTGAGAACTAAGTACTAAGAAATTTAATAACAAGTATAGACAGTATCCAGAGTCTTATAGGCACAAGTCTAAGACATACGGTTTCGAAATCGACTTTGTTCGTTTATTCCTCGGTAGTATAGCTAAAACTACAAGTATGAACAGAGCATAGATAAACAAGAAATCACAAATTAACCAGATCATAACACAATTTTTTTCCAAATTATGAAGTAATTACAAGAGATAATTATAATTGTTCAGTTCAAAATAATTTTCAATAGCTTGCCTTAGATAGCTGTTTTGCCCAATCTCCGGGCTCGTCAGTAAGACTAGCAAGGACAAATATCACCAGTGATAAACATCTTCAAAACATACATCTTTACCAATTTATCAATCAAGAAATAAATCATACCGATTATGTTTATAATACATACAATCCGCTTCAAATCAAATCTTACCTTACATCTCTCAAAAAAACGATAGACTTGCCAACTTTCTACTCTCCTCATAGCTCACCTATTCTATTATCGCTCCTTATAGCCGAGCTATGAGGAGAGTAGAAAGTTAGCTAGCTTATCGTTCTTTTGAGAGATGTAAGGTAAGGTTTGTACTTAATTTGGTAAAGATTTGATTTATAGCATGTAGTTTCATTGGATAAAGATTTTTTAGTTAAGATTTACTTATTTTGGCTAAAATTGACTGATTGATGGGTAAAGATTTGTGTATTATATGCATAATCGGTAAAGATTTATTCATTGATTTATAAATTGGTCAAGATGTATGTTTTGAAGGTTTTTGTCTCTGGTGGTATGTGTCCTTGCTAGTCTTACTAATAATGGACCCTAAGATTGGACGAAACAGCTATTGAAATTATTTTGAATTAAACTATTATAATTATCTCTTGTAATATTGTGATTACTTGATAATTTTGAAAAAATAAATTGTGTAATGATCTGGTTAATTTATGATTCCTTGCCTTTCTACACTTTGTTTATACTTGTAGTTTTAGCTATACTGACGAGGAATAAACGACGATTGTCGATTCCAAAACAGTATGTCTTAGGCTGTTAATCAAAGGTTTGATTGTGCCTATTAGACTCCGGACACTGTCTATAGCTTGTTACTAATTTTCTTAGTACATTGTTCTTAATAAATTGTGACGTACTACTGCGAGTTACTGGTTCTAGTTTAGAGCCGTCACGGCCCAGTTGGAGATGCAGCCATTTTAAGCGAGCTGCGAGGAGAGCCGAGGGTATTAATAGCATTTCTAAACGTAACTTGCTTCATCACTATGATCTCTAGGGAATGTAAAACGGAAACACCGAGTCATTTGTAGTAATTTACTACTGCGATATTTTGCGAAGAGCAACGCAAAACGTATCGCTGGAAATCAGTTTAACGTAGTTTTTATCAAATGAATTTGATGCCAGCTATCACTTACTGATAACAATCAGGCATCCCAGAAAATGAGCATGATTCATTACCACAGGTGGACACTTGCGCCGCAAGTATTTTAGCAATTTTGAGCGCAAGCGCAATTCAAATACTGCAGATTGAGAATGATTGTTTTTCGATGAAATGTGATTCAAGTTTGGAAAAAAAACATTTACGAGGTACATAGTCAGAGCCAGGATTTTTGGTTGGAGGGAGGGCCAACCCGTTAATCACACGCAATGACGTCAAATTTTTTTGAAAAGAGGAACTTTTTATGGGACAAAGATATCATAAAATGGAAGATCAGAAGTTGGGGCCTGGGTTGGCATGTAACCTGGATTTTGCTAAAGGGAAAGGACTTAAACCAAAAGTTTTAAAAAATATCCAAAGTTGTATAAATTAGGAGAGGTGGTAAGCAAACTTCTTAACCCAAATGTATCACAGTGAAGTATGGCGGACGGCCGCTGGGCGATTTTTTGTAATTTTTTTAGAGGACAAAATTGCTATTTTAATATCATTTGGATCATATTTTGCACGTTTTTAGAGCCATTTAGAAAAACGAATTTTTTTAATTGGAAAGCCAATCGAAAAAATCAAACTTGTGAGTCTTCCCTTTAGTTACAAACCAAGTCCAAAACACGTTTAAAATCTTGAATTTAAGAGTTAAATTTTGTAAGTGACTTGGCTTAGGTGGAAGAAGCAAGGTACATTGCCTCCTGCAATATTTTTAGCAGTAAATGCTCACTCATGTATATGCTTCGGAGATTTTTGTGATGTGTGACCGCGTTTAGGGGTACTTGTTCGACTACAGGGCCCAGGCCCCCTTAATTCAACTGCAATAATTTGTTCAAGAAGCAGTTTGCCTAGCTAATTTTTTTTGTCGAAAGTATTTTGTCGCATAGAAACTGTCGAGGTGGATTGTGATTTGAAATTGATACAATAGATGATTACTAAGTAGTCATGTTATTGCATTAAGTTCACAAAATGATTAAATGAGGGCCTAAGGTTGCAATTTTAAGAACAAAAACCTTGAATTTCTCCTGGGTTATACATTTAAATTGAAAGACAAAAATTTGATTTAAACGGACCTCTTGCCCCCCTACCCCGGCTACGCCTATGACGAGGTAGGTTTATAAAAGCCTCGTCATGGAAAATTCCATTTGTCCACTGCTTGCAAACTTCTAGATTTACAGGAAGGGTCATTTTTCGCTGAAACGGTTCTCTCTGAAATATTTTTAGCAAGTTTTCAAAAAAAAAAATCCCATTGAGTATTTAAAAACTGGTTGTAAAATTAAATTTAAATCGAATAATTATTTTTGCAAATGTCTTTCTAGTAATACGCTACTCCTTGCAAAATCTTAAACTTGCTTTGGGCTTTAAACTTGTCGCTTGCAGCAGTCTGACTTTTTTACCGTAATTTAAAAACAAGAAACAACAAAACTATTACAACTTTTGCTTGTCCGGGAAAACTTGAAAGATATTGCAAACAGGAGTGACAGCATTGTTGTAGCCACAGTATGCTTTGGTATAGCTTTTATAAGTAACTCTTGGATGGTTCAATTTCTTTAAACAAAAAACAAGACGATTTTTAGCGTGCTCCGTTCGTTTTAGAGTGATGCTAATTGCTACAAAAGCACAAAATATGTATCAAAGCTTGTAAAGGATTTCCTTGATGAGCCATGAGAAAAAAACAGTGACTCCGAAGTCGTTTGCTTACCACCACATGATGACTTTATAGTAAAAGTTAGTCATGCAAAAGTCACGCAGACAGCCGCATTTAAGCATAACCCTCTATTGCCTTTTTCTCATATACTTGGTTTGAATACAACATTTAGCTACTGCATAGCTGCAACCTGCGTAGTCTAGTGGTTAACGCATTGGCCTTCTAACCATTGCACCCAGGTTCGATTCACCCTTGGGTTACAAACACGTGGAATGGAGGCATACGGAATATTGACACAAAACGCAGGAAAGGAAATGCACAAAGCAGTCTTTTTTTTGCTTAAAAACCTTGCATTACAGTTAGGGTTGGGGCAGCGATGCCAGCCTGAGAAATACCAATTACCTGGCAGCAGCTTTTTCGCTTTCAAAAGCAACGTACCGCACCGTTACGCTGCACCAGCGTCCTGCCACCTCATCGTGGTGGTGCAGTCCCCTCCCCAATGGGGATGGGTCAAAATGGCAGGACAGATCTCCAGAGGGGCTCGACCAAAAGGTTGCCCCCATTGTCTCAGACTGTTTTTTTGCTGGGTTGACCGGTCACAGCTGGGCAACTCCTCTTCCAGTTGACCGAACCCCCCTTCGACGTATCCTTATACTGGTTTTGCTCCTTATTAGTGGCAATGTCCATCCTACCGAGCCCCATCAGTAACCATTCTCGCTCCAGGTACCCTTGCTCCATCTGTCACCTAGAAGTGGGCAGAGACTCCCTTCAGTGTTCTGTTTGCTTCAAGTGGGTGCACTTCCTCTGCTCCTCCCTTACCCGTGCTGACTTTCACACAGTCTGTGCAACTGGCACTGCAGTAGGTTGGCGTTGCCCGGCGTGCTGCCCCCTAAGTCAAACTGGCTCCCCCACTCAGATCAGTTCCCCTGTTACGTCTGCGTCCCCTCCACCCCCTTCCCCAGGGCTCCCCCTACTACCGCCTGGCTTGTATCAACCACGTCCATCTCAGGGCCCCCCACGTTACCCCTGCTCCATGTGCTCTCACAAGGTAGGTAAGGACTCACTAAAGTGCTCCACCTGTTCCAAGTGGGTGCACTTCTGCTCCTCCCTGACCCGGGCTAACTTTTGCAAAATCTGCGTGGCTGGCTTCACCATGGGTTGGAATTACCATGCTTGTCGCAATGGGGATCTTGCCTCTCCCACCCACCAGCAAGCGTCACTCCGCTCTATCTTTCCAGCTTTGCCCCCACCCACACCCCCCCACCAACATGTTCAGCTCAAATGGATTCATCTCTACCTCTCCCCTCACACCCTCCTCTCTTTTAACACTTACCCTCTTTCCGCCTTCACTCTACCTTTTACACCACCACCACCCGCAAGCACACAACCAATCTACAACTCGCTGCCACACCCTCAACAAACTCAATGCCTCCCTCAAAACCTCAGAATTCTACAATGGAATGCCGGCGGTCTTTCCCCCCTTGCGTCGTGCTGAACTAATTGCCTTTCTTTCCGGCAATCAGTGTGACCTCATTCTCCTCCAAGAAGCCCATCTTTCGGCAACCAAGAAGTTTCAAATCCCTGGTTATTCTACCCTCTGTACGGATCGGACATTCGGCAGATAAAGGCTCTGTTTCCTCCGGAGCTCATAACACCGGTGGTGGTGTTCTCACTCTTATCCACTCTGACCTGGCCTTTTTTGTTTCTGTCTCCTCTCTTTTTTCCCAGGACCCCTACTCGAGACTACATTGTTTTAAAGTTCTTTTTTCCAACCACTTTCCCTTACAATTCCTCACCCTCTACTCCCCTCCTATCAGAAGCACTCCTTCTGATTCTCGCACCCGGACATTCTCTCCTGATATCCTTCCAAACTCCCCTGACACTTTTATCCTTGGAGACTTCAGTGCTCACCACCCAACCTGGGACAGACTCATTCCCCCTAACCCACCCGGAAATGACCTGTTTCGCTGGATCACTTCCTCTGGTCTGGAAATCCTAAACGACCCCGCCTCTCCCACGTTCCTCCATCATTCCACTTGAAGCCGTTCATCCCCCTATATTTCGTTAGCTCCTGTGTCTCTCGCTCCCCACTGTTAGTGGCGCACTCTCCCTGGCCTTGGCTCTGACCATCTCCATTCAACTACGAAAAGGCCCGTTGGGAACTTTACCAATTATATATTGTTGAGCATATCCCCTCTTGATGTTGACGCAGTCAACATCCACCAGGCTGCCCGCTCCTTCTCCCTCTTAGCCGAAGCAGCCGAGGCCTCTATCTTCTTTAACCACCTTGGTCGTTCCCCCAAAGCCTGGTGATCCCAGGAAGCGGAATCTGCAGTGATGGAGCGGAGGGCCCGCTCCGAGGCACACCGGCCTGAGGCTCATCGCCTCAGATACATAGATACTTCTCGTAGGGCGTCCTCAAGTCATTTCTTGAGCCAAATTCGCAACCTGGCAAGCCACCTGTTCTAATCTGTCCCCCCGTTCTGATCCTCGTGCTGTCTTCAGGCTTCTCAATACCATCTCGGGAAAAAAGAACACCTCCCAAGTCCCTTCTTATCTCAGTTGCACTTCCCCTCTTGACACTGCCAATCACTATGCCTCTTATCTTCGCTCACATCTATCTCAACCAACACCCCTAACTTCGTGCAGAGCCGAACGACAGTTCATGAATGAACTCCGGAAAGCTTGCTGTAAGGATGCTTCTTCCCTCAACAATTCTTTCTGCTCCCCCTTGGCTCTGTTTCATAAACTTTTCTCGCTCAAACTCCCCCCTTGCTTCGTTCTTTGGTTACGCTCTTTCCTTTCTGATTGTAGAGCTAAAGTCCAGGTTGGTGGTTCCCGCAGCCGTTCCTTCCTCATCGGACGAGTGGTTCCCCAGGGCTCGGTACTTGGTCCAGTACTCTTCATCCTGTTTGTTGTTGACATCACCAAGGATTTACCTCGGGGTACCCATGCCTACCTGTATGCTGACGATCTGGCCATCTGGTCCTCCTCCCCAGACCCGCTCAAAGCATCTTCTGTTGTCCAATCCTCCCTCACTGTCCTAGAAACGTGGTCCAACTTATAAAGACTTTCTCTCAATCCCAAGAAGTGTGAGTCCTCCTTTTTCTCTACAGATCCCCGTCAAGCCACTTTCCAGCCCCGGCTGAACCTCCTGGGCATCCTTCTATTGTTCAATCCCACACCTAAATTCCTTGGTGTAGCCTTTGATCAGACTCTATCCTTTGGGGCCCACGTCCAATCCCTGTGTTCCAAATTCTATCCACGCCACAAAGCCCTTCACTCCATAGCCACTGCCTCCTGGAGTCCCACAAAAGAATCTCCCTACTTTACAAAGCCTTTGTGCGTTTGATGCTCGCATATGCCTCTCCTGGATGGTTCCCATTCCTCTGCAACACCACAACCAATCACTTAAAAGCCCTACACAGAGCTGCATGTAGGGTTATCACTGGGTGCCTCTCTTTCTTAATCTTTGCTCTCAAGCAAGGTCTCGATTGGTGTACTAGCCATTTGATGACCTGCAAATTCCAGTTAGTCCTTTTCCTAACTGACTCCCAATCAGCCCTCTATCCTTTCATCAACCCCCTTTTATCTCCTGCCTGAGTCCCTCTGGAATGTTTGGTCCCTCGCCTCCTCCCTCTCCAACAACACCACCTTGAGCTTCCAATGGGTCCCTGGTCACGCAGGTCTCTCCGGTAATGTAAATGCGGATTTATTTGCCAAAACTGGTGCCTCCTTGCCAACTGACGTGATCCAATGCCCTCTCCTCCCAGTCGTTGCCAAAGTCCGTTATTCCCAATACCACAATTGGAGATGTCACATCTCCCACTCCCGTCTGAACTTCCAAGTCCCCGAAGTCTCTTTGGAGGAACTGCTCATTCGCTGTAAGCTTTTCCGTCTTCGCTGCCATGGCCACAGTCTTTTATCCTCATATCTTTACAGGATCAGTCGGAAGGAGAATTCTGCTTGGAGTGCCTTAGGACACCCTCTACAAAACCTCAATCATCTCCTCGACTGTCCTGCCTCCGAACCCCTTCGTAAATCTATCTTTGGCTCCTCTCTCTATTCTTGGTCCAGACCTTGGGGTGTGGCCCGACTGTTAGGTCTTCGCGGAGTTCCTCCGCGCCCCCATCCCTCGGAAGGGGTCGGGTAGTACCACCACCACGTACCGTTACGCTTCATTCGGCTGCCTGCGTGACTTCTGCATGACTAGCTTCTCTTTGACTTATTGGTGGAATTGCTTAACACCCCGGTTCCTTTAAGTGCGGGTATTGAGAGTATTTTTTTCTTGGGTATAAAGACGTTTTTTGCCCATTGAGGTTAAGCGATGCATATTTTCAAATCCTTGTGTTTTTTGATGGAAATCGATGATCTTTTGTGTACTAATTTGGTAGCGTGCTTAATTGGTTTTGTACTGTAGCCTCGCGTAGTTTGAGCTGGCAGCGAGTCAATTAGAATGTTTTCAAAACGTCACACTTGCGCGTGCGGTTGTGCTAGCGGCTCAATTATTTTTTGGGTTTGCGGAAATGCTTGCGGCGCAAGATTTTTAGAGTAGTTGCGCTTGCGGCGCAACTTTTATGACTTGCACTGCCCACGTTTGTCCAATGTCCATTACCATTTATAACAGCAATAAGTTTTAACAGTAAGCTTTCAAAAAAGCATATTTAGATATTTAAAATATCTGTCGAAGAAATACTTGAAGAAGAATACGCTTCGTGATTGGCTCCGAGTGGTGGCGTCATCAAAAGATGCGTACGAATTCCGCTACTTCCAGATCAACACAGAAGAAGAGGAAGAAGAAGAAGATTAAATGTAAAAGTTTAATTTCTGCTTTCTCCAGAATTTTTAATTCAACGTTCGTGACTGAATAAAAGTCGGAAACTTGGCAACGAATATAATTATGAATCAGATATACTCTGTTAGCTTTTAGTTGATTGCGGAAATTATTTACGCTTTGTTACTGTACTCCGTTTGGCATGAAATTGAGGTTTGTAGAAATGCAGCTAATGCAGTTTCTGTCTTTAAGACGCAAGACCGCAGTCTGGTAGGGCCTTGTGCAACCACCGCCAGAATTTGCCATGCTCTAAGTGAAGAAAATTTGGTCAGTTTCAAAAATGGAATGCATCATGATTAATTAGTTCTAATAACTGCATGCAAATGATCTGTCAAAAATGTACAATAAGGAAAATAACACAGTTTTCAAATCTTCATTATACAGGCTGTATTACGCCGAATCATGTAACTAGTAGGCGGGGCCCATTGCGCACAGGCAACACTGTCCGATTTGACCGGCCCGAGATTGAATGTCGGACCTCTGGCGACGAACGCATCACCGTTCGACCAACTGGCCGGTGAACAATGAACACGTTTTCACTCTTGAAGGAGGCTTATATTTCGTTCAGTATCACCCACACAACAATAGCGAATGTTCAGTCAAGAAAAACGAATTTAGCGTAGTTGCGACACCTGTCCCAGCTGTAGGCTAATCAGCAGGCGCAGGAGAGTAGTCATGAAGGGAGAGGTAGTTACCAGCAAGGATGGCTGTACGATAAGGTACGTTCAGAATTTGGGTACTACGTACCGTACTGCCATCCTTTTAACTAATCGCAACTTTAACTGACTTTGGAATCACTGGGCTCTAAATCAGTGATCTCAATTCATACCTTTAGCGTCGGTTTCCGCTGTTTCGCGAAAAGTCTGGGATTTTTAATTCAAAGATTGTACCAACGTACCGTACCATTCCAAAAAAGGCGTACCGTACTGCCATCCTTGGTGATCAATGCGAGGCCAAGCACGGATACATGGTTGGTGGCGCAATCGGCTCAGAACTTCCGTTAGCTTAAGCTTTGGAGCAAGGTCTGGAGAGAAAAACCTCAGAATCGGGAAACAGAAACATGCATTAAAATATAGCTTACAAATCGGTAAAAACTTGGAAAAATAGCTAACAATAACCAAATTGATATCTTGATGCATATTGCATAATGCTTAATATAGGTTTAATTAAAGAAAGCTGTGGAGGTAAAAGGGGGTTATTCAGTAATTACCAGTGACTAGAGGTGGAGTTTTCGAGGACATATTTTGAAGGCCTTGGCCTTAACTTTCCTGAAAAATGGACTTGTCGTCGGATCGCATTTTGATCAGTTAAAATTAAAAATAGATTACGGCAGGGTTCGAAGAATTACTTGTTTAGCTTTAATTACTACTTAAAATTACAATTATTCACATTGAAGTAATTGTAATTCAGTTACAATGAAAAGTTTCTCATTACATTGCTACCAATTCGCGTACATACGAAGCCTCGGGATTTGCTTGGGTCAACTCTTTGAATATGTTTTGTACTTCTTTATCTGACCTATTGAAGCCCCATTTCTATCTATCCTTGTTCCTCCATCAATTGAATTCATATTGCTTCCAGTAACATTGGTTTTAGCTAAACCATGGTATCACACCGCAATTATATGCGCAAAAGAAAATAAGTTTTACCACAATTAAAAATTATAAAAAAGTTGAAATTGTGTACGTTACACCTGCTATTTAGCACTATTTTAACTTTTTCCAGTAATATCACACATTTAGCATGATCATACAAAATAGAACCATTAGTGTTGCTTTGACATGCACACTAGGGCAAAAAAGCACACATAATATCACAAGTAGTATTAAAGTCACAAGCATAGGCAGGGGGATCAGGCCCAAAGGGCCCGCCCCCAATCGAAATGACATCAATAAAAACAATGTGACAAAAAGTCTTTCTTTCAGTTTCTTTTAGCATCTTCACGTACAACAGTACACGCGTACAACTGTAATTAATAATACCGGTAATATCGAAAACCAGGATGCCCCCGGGCCCCATCAATTCGATTTTGCCAACCAATTGAAATGTATCCCGGGGTGAAATTAAGGGATTTTTTCCTAAAAGTTGCTACCTCAGGCCCTCGTCTAAACTTTTTATAATTGTAATGCAATAACCTGCGCCAGATTACCATATGACTCAGGGCCCCGCGCTCAGATGGTAAGACTTTTTCTTGGTCTTCACCTATATTCGGCAGAAAGATGTTTCAAAAATCCGTAGAGTACCAGGGGCCTTGTGCAATGTAAATCCCAGGGTTGCCACATCCTGGAAAAGTCCTGGATTTTTTTTGCTCTCCTGGAAAGTCCTTGAATTTTGTTTATAAGTCCTGGAAAATTTTTGGAAAATTTTCCCGTGATTTACCAGAACAGAATGCGAAGTTGTTTTTTTATAATACCGTATATAACTGGTACCTTGTGATTGTACAAAGCCATGGGTGAAATAATTTGCATTGTGAAGGTTCTTCAAAAAGCTTTAAAAGTATTGCTAAAAGATGCTTATTTGTACACTAGCGCACAAAAAATCGATATCTTAGCCTTAACCCAACCCTAGATCTAAAACCCAGACTGTAAGTAACCCTAGCTGTAACCCTAACGTTGATCCTAACCCAAACTTAAAATCTCAACCCAAACCTTTACGATAATTTAAAAAATGTAGGAGTAAATGAGCGACCATTCTTCTGCTCTTTGCTCTCTTGTTTTTTTAAGCAGTTCTTACTTGTACGCTGGAATGCAAATAAGCACTTCCTTGTTAAAATGCCAATATTTGCACTTTGCAGTATAGCCTACAGTTCGTATAAATTATTGAATATTATTAGGAAGAGTGAATTCATAGGCAGTAATTTATTGCAATGTGATACTCTAGTAGCAGTAGCGTAGCGAGCTATAGGCCCCCCATTGGCCCTTTGACCAAAATGCTCAATAAGAAAAATATGACGTTTTCGCACTATGCTTCGGAGGCAGATTTTTAAGAGTAATATCGACGTTAAAATAATTTAAATTCACTTTTGAAACATTATTTAGGGCAGGGGCTAATATTGGTCAAAAATAAAATCAGTAACAACTACCGGTAACTAAAAATGGCTCAAAATAATCAATTCAATCGCTTGATGCAAAATACTTCACGTAGGTGTAAAAAAAATTATTAGGGGTCTATTCAGTATATAATTTTATTAATTACCAATCACCTCTTTCGAATTTCGTTTCATTAGCCCCTGCTCCCAAACAGTGGCGGATCCAGAAAATTTTGGTGGGGGGGATTTGAAGCACAAAACCTCAAAAATTCGGATGTCTTCACCAAAATTGAGAGTGATTTTTCGGCCGAAATCGGAAATTCAAACGTTTTTTTCGCCCAAATTCAGGTGGTCTCAAAAAAAAAAAAAAAAAAAAAAAAAAAGGTCTTCACCAAAATTGAGACTGATTTTTTGCCGGATTAGTTACGTTTAGGTCGGTGGGGGGGATGCATCCCGAAATGAAGCCGAATTATTCGAAACAGAGGCTGATTTTTCGGCCAAAATCGTTACTTTTACGCTGGTGGGGGGATGCATCCCCCCCCTAAATCCGCCACTGCTCCCAAATTACCTTTACCTAGCGTTATACAATACAGACAATTGGGATTAATACTTGTGAGCTTTTTTAAAGGAAGTGCCTGAAGTGGGGATCATTTGCTCTTTTGTTTTTTAAATTATTGTCGTTAGTGTTAGGGTTTAGATTTTGAGTTTGGGTTGGGATTAACGTTAGAGTTAGAGCTAGGGTTTCAGTTTGGGGCTTGGGCTAGAGCTAGGACAGTGTATTTTTGTTTACACACTGGCGTGCAAATAAGGTTTGTCTTTTTCAAATGATATCATTTTGTGGTTTAGTGCCTGGAAATAAAGGTAGGACTGAAGTTTTACCACTAGCCATCATTAGAGCTCGACCGATATATCGGTTGGCCGACGTATATCAGTTGATATTAGGGCCAAGCTGATATATTGTGTGGGCTATCTACACCCGATGAAATATCGGCTTGGCGCTATTACTTTAAATCGTTTATTTTTTGGAGCAATCACTTGTACTTTTGCATTCTGTTAGCTTAGTTATGACTTGTGTTTTCAGCAGGGATGGCAATCGCATCGATTATTTTCTTCGATATTTGTTACGGAGAAAAACTGCGATGCGATGCAAAGTAGAATAACATATACGATTTTTTTTTGCGATAATTTGAAATTTTTTCGATGCGATAATATCGCAGCTACTTTGCGATTATTTGTGCGATTATTGATTTTTTAAACTATTTTGAAATTTAAGTTTGTTGCCTAAAATTTAACACTCCGTTTACAAGCTATCAAAGCTTTTATTTAACCACATTTGCAAATCAGTATAAACGAAAAGTTGCTGCAGTATCTTCTTGATGCCTGATGCTTCAAATACCGACAGTGGAAGCCCGTTAGGTGTTGCTGCTTCCACAAGTGCTTTCTTGAAATCTGAAACGCCGATGGTATAATGGACATGGCCTTTCTCGGTTGGTCGCATTACAGTAACGAAGGCATCTAAGGTGGCACTTGAAGACGCTGCAGATGAAGACCGACCTTTTGATTTGATCAACGTTTCATGCTGTTCGGGGGTGTTTGCGTTTAAGATGCTGCATTAGGTTGCCTGAGTAAAAATAGGATTTGCCTGTCTTGTTAGGCACAGGCGTCGCTGCAAACTTACAAGACTTGCACTTTACAAAACTTTTTCTCTTTCTTCCTTCCTTTCAAAATACTCGAGGAAATCATTATCCAACTTTGGCATGGTTTTCCTGCTGCAAAGCTAGACGTATTCGCAACTAGAGGTGGAGTCCTTGAGGACGTCCTCAGCCTCAAGGACGTCCTCGAAAACACATTTTCAAGTCCTTGGCCTTGGCCTCGAAGCCTCAAGTCCTCGAAAATTGCCCTGTCCTTGGCTCGAGGACAGCACTATTTTTTTGAACCGATGAAATTTTGTACGAAAACGCCAGAAACCTCGCGGAAAATTGCGAACACCTTTTTTGTTTTCCTCAATTGGAGCATAGGCGTAGCCAAAAGGGGAAGGACCAGGGAACCCGCCCCCCTCCCAATTGAAATTTCACCAATAACAAGAATGTGCCGAAAAGCCTACTAATTCTTCAGTTTCAGTTTCTTTTTAGCATTTTTCATTTGCAACAGTAACTAACAACCATATGGAAGACTAGGGGTCCCGGGTCCCCCTCAATTCAATTTTTGCCAGCCAATTTAAACGTATAGCCCGGAAGAAATGGAGAGTTTTTGTCCTAAAAGTTGCTATCTCAGACCCTCATATAGCCTTTTTATGAACGTAATGCATTAATCAGGGCCGGATTGACCATAATATGGCTCAGTACCAGCTAGGGGCCCTGCGCTTAAATCGTAAGACTTTTTTTGTTCTTCCCCTATACTTGACAGAAAGATGTTGCAAAAATCCCCAAAGTGCCAGGGGCACGGTGCGATGTAAATCCAGCCCGGCAATAACATGGTTAGTAGGCGCAACCATCTATTGTACTATTTTTCAAAAACAATTCAGTAATTCGCCTCCAACTCCCCAGTTTTTACGCACAAAATACTTTTTTCTTAAATTAGCCATGGAAAATACTGATTGAACAAATCATTGACTTCAATTGAGGGGCCTGGTCCCCTGGCCGAACATATACTCGTATAACTGGTTATTTTCATGACAAAATAAAAATCTCTAAGAAAAATCTTCTAGTGGATTATTACTTACTGCTAAAATATAGTTAGAGACAAAGCACCTTACTTTCCCCTACCTGAACCAAATCACTTATATCTAAAATTTAACTCAAAGATGCGAGATGTTAAAGGTGTTTTGGACTTAAATTGCAAGTAAAAGGAGCATTAAACAATTTAATTTTTTTGATTGGCTTTCAAATTTCAATAATCTAGTGCTTTCAAATGGCTCTGAACACGTGCGAAATGTGATTTAATGGCATTAAAATAGCTTTTTTTTTCCAAAAAAATTTCAAAAAATCGCCCAGCAGGTGCTGAAGTCTCTGGCGGCTGGGGGCCCCGCTCCCAGACCCCCGTCTGTGATACGTTTGAGTTGCACTAGCTTTCTCAACACGTCTTCAAAGTTAGATGTTTGCACTTTTCAACTAGTAGTTTAAGCCCTCTCTCTTTACAAAATCCTGGTTAAGTGCCAACAAGCAAGGGTTTCAGATCTTCCATCCTACGATATCTTTGTCCGACAAAAAGTTCCTCTTATGAAAAGTTTTGATGACGTGATTGCATGTGATTTGTAATTTGAGCCCCCCAATCAAAAATTCTGGCTACGCCTATGAATTGGAGATTGCCTGAAAAAATTTTTTGAAGATCTTTTTTTTTTGTATTTGGAGAGCACTTGCGGCTGTGTCCTTGGTCCTTGGCCTTGGCCTCGAGCAATCCTGTCCTTGGCCTCGAGAGGGTCTGTCCTCGAAAGAGCTGTCCTTGGCCTTGGCCTCGGATTTTTTTGTGTCCTTGGCCTTGAGCCTTGTGTCCTGGACTCCACCTCTGTTCGCAACTGAAACAACTAACGTAGTTTGGATGCTCAGCCAGTGCAAGATTTTAATTCCGAGATGCCGCCTTAGGAAAAAAACTAAGCAAAAGCTATTGCGTCATAACTAGGATCACCGCATGCACACATGGTGCTCCATGCTCACACACGTCAAAACCAAAAACTGAAAAGCAACTTTAAGCACAACTTAAAAAGCAAGTGTCAGTCAAAATCGGTCACAATGACGAAACACTTAACTAATGACCAAACAAAAGAAAATAATAGAATTAAAGACAAAAAATCGAAATAATCGAAAAAATCGCAGATTTTTTTTGTCAAATTCTGCAATGCGATAACGGATGCGATTTTTTTGGTTGTTTTGATGCGATAATTAGATGCGATATTTTTCCGAAAAAAACGTGGGATGCGATGCGATTTTCGATGCGATGCGATTGCCATCCCTGGTTTTCAGTAGTATTTCGTTGGAGGAGGGTTAGTGAAGCGTATAGTGTCAAGGTAATTGAAAAATAGTGACAAAGTTTTTGTAGTTATGAACGTAAATATATCGGCCTGAAAAAGTCATATCGGTTGAGCTCTAGCCATCACCCACATACTGTAGCCCAGTTATGCAACCAGTTTAGCCATGTTTTTGCGGTGCTAATTTTTATGCTACGTTTTAAAAGCAATAATCTTTACCAAACTAGGCCTAAAATCAAGTTATTATCAATGGAAAAAAATTGAAAAGTCTTTGAGCGCTGGGAGCTTTGGCCCCAGACCCCCAATGGCTTCCGCCGGCTGGGGGCTTCGCCCCCATACCCCAAAGCACAGCCCTCCCATTGCAAATTTCTGGCTTTACATCTGGCTGGTAGCCAGTACTAGGAATGCAAATTTGTTACGTCAAAAATTTTTGTCAATCACAATTACAAAAAAGTAGGTGCATGAAAGAGTAATAGTAAAAATTAAATTTTAAGTCTTGTAAAAAAAAAACTTAAACAGTCCTGGAAAAGTCCTGAAAAATGACCCAAAATAGTCCTGGAAAGTCCTGGAATTTGATTTCGCAGTTTTTGTGGCAACCCTGAAATCCGGCCCGGGAATAACGTGGTTAGTAAGCGTAACCATCTACTTGTACCATTTTTCAATAACATTTCACCTGTACCCCGCCAGTTTTTAAGCACAAAATACTTTAAAAAATATTAGCTAGGGGAAATGCTTATTGAACAAAATATTGAATTTGAGTTGAGGGGTCCTGGGTCTCCTGGCCGTACATGTACTCCTATAACTGATTAATTTCATGAAAAAACAAAAAAACTTTATTGAAAATCTTAGAGTGGACAATTATTTACCGCTAAAATATTGCAGGAGGCATTGTTCCTTATTTCCTCCTACCTGGGCCAAACAACTGATTTACAATTAAATTCAATAACAAATTGCAAGATTTTTAACGTGTTTTGGACTTAAGAAGAATTGAACAATTTAATTTTTTCGATTGGCTTTCAAATGTTAAAAATCTAGTTCTTTGAAATGGCTTTGAACACGCGAAATGTGATCCAATGGCATTAAAATAGCTTTTTAATTCAAAAAATTACAAAAAAATCGCCCAGGGTCGGGTGGCTTCGACCCCAAACCCTAAAATCCCGGTGGCTGGGGTTCCTTCCCGGCCCAGACCCCGGTCTGTGATCAGGGGTGCCGAAACAAGGGGGTGGGGAAATATATCCCCCCAATAATTGGGCTGTATCCCCTCCAGTAGTTTGAGAATGGTCCACATCTGCATCCCCCCAATAATTTGAATGGGTGTACACCTGAGCGTAAATTTGGGGAAAAAAGTGTTTTATTTTAGATGGAGACCTTTTTTTTTGTTTTTATGGTCTTCACCTGAATTCGGGGAAAAAACGTGTTCTATTTTTGATGAAGATCTTTTTGTTTTAATCTTCACCCGAATTCGGGGAAAAAAGTGTTCCATTTGCTTTTTTTTTTTTGGTCTTCGCTAAATTTCCACACCTGAACAAAATCGAGGTCGAGGTTCATTTCCTTAATGTTGAAAATTGGGGTAAAATTGCAAATTATCCTCCCCAATGCTCAACAAAGATCGGCACCACTGTCTGTGATACGTTTGAGTTACATTGGCTTATTCAACACGTCTCCCAAGTTAGACAATTGCACTTTTGTACTATTAGTTTACCTCTACCTTTAGCAAAATCCTGGTTAATTGCGAAAAACAGGCCATGGCTTTTTATCTCATTCTACAATATCTTTGCCCCCAAAAAGCTCCTCTGTTGAAAATTTCTGATGACCTCATTGCATGTGGTTTGCCCCCCCCTCCCCAATCAAAAATCCTGCCAACGCCTATTGTTACTTACCACCGGTTACAGTCACATCTGACGTCATAGGCCAAATCTGTGTTAGGCTATATTTGTCTTTAAAGAGTTAGTGTTAGTTATGATTAGAGTAGGTGCTAAGTTTACGTTATGAATATGATAAACTCTATCTCTAAAAATAACTCTAACTATTCCCAGAGATGTGCGTTAGCGCCGTTAGCCTATTGTGACTGTTGTTTACTATAGACAGCATGTTGAAAACCAAAAAATCCCACCTGACTCTATCTTGACTAAGATTCCAGGTTTTAGTAAGCCAGTAATTTTTATGCAATTACTGCGCAATTGGTTTAGGCCTAAAGGTCAGAAGGCCAGTTAGGTTTTCACGTAATTATGCAATTGCAAGCTTCAATGCAAAGCATTTTAGTTAGCATTTTTCGTATAGGTTTGCTACGGTTATCAGCGAGTCCCTACGAAGATACTTCCTCGACAGCTGCTAATCTAGTCAGCCATTTGGAACAATTTTGACCCACGTCCGTTCAGTTTCGTTATGTTCGGAAAGCGTTTCTCCTTACTCCAGAGGGAAAAATAATTGCGAATATCTCACGATTTCTTGGCCGAAGAGAATGAAAATTGGTGCGAAAAAATTCTAAAAAATTGCCAAAGTTGTTTTACCATGATTTTTCCGTAAAATTTTTAAAACAAAAACGTCCTGAATGCCCTTTTAAAAAATTGATTTCTGGGAATTCCTGGGCAAAGGGGGGGTGGTACCTGTAAAATATTTCCCTCTTTTTTCCTTTGTTTTGCCCTTTTTTCTTTTGTTTTGCCCTTTTTTCTCTTTTTTGCGCCGGCTGATGTCGCACGCCTATCGGTTGTTTTTCAGGTGCTGTTTACTGCTACCAGCTGCTAAGCTATGTTCAACTCGGGCAGGGCATGAAGGGTTTTGCATGACTTGACAGTATAGTTTGAGTTACCGCTGTATATATTTTCAGACATTGTTAAGTTTGCTAAGTTTGAGCAAAAATTTGGTTAATAGTTTGTAGTTTGCCTTTTTTCGATTACCAATCTTTGATGTCAAGCTCACAAAACGGTACGTAGCCTGCTTGTTCTGTTATTTGTTATAACGCCTTCGCTAGCTGAAACGTGAAACTTTATTCTGTAACGCTGCATATTAAGTTTAATAATTACTAAAGGCTAACTAGTTAACATTGCAAAGTTATACTGTAGGCTTTTGACAAGTAATTAACTTACGTTACGTTGAATTTCAGTGATATTGAATTTGGATATTGGATATTTCATGTCGTATTTGATCGCATTTTTGGATGCTCTTTTGTCGTCTGGTGAAGCTGCCAGCTTGGGCCAAAGTAATTTGGTAAATACTGTCTTTTCTTGCTTGTTCAATGAGATACCGATTATTGATTTACTTCTACAGTTGTTTTTTGTGAGTATTGTGACTTACTGTAGAGTGGTAGGCCAATTGATAGCTATGCTGAGTTAAAATTTGCTTTTGCGTGCGTTAAAACGCTCATTGTTTTTTTGCAGAATCCGTTTGTGCTCACGTCTGCGTTCACGTCTATCTTTACGTTCAAAAACCGTTTACCGTTCAACATTAAAATGTATTACATGGTTCAACATCTTTCATTACGTCGTAGAAAGTCCAAAGCAGAGTTGAGGTTAAAGGTAAACCAAAAGAAAGTAATCGAACGCGTTTCAACCCCGCTTCACCATGCTCTTGTCATTTAGTACGTGACAGAACCTCCAAACTATGTCAAAATATTTGTCTCCTGAATATCTACTGATATAAAAAAAACTATCGCTTTAGCTTGAGCCACCCAAAAAATTGATTTTTGGGGGCTTCATTTGGGGGATTTTTGGAGGAGTGGCCCTAAAAAAATTTGAGAGACTAAATTGTGTTAGCAACTCAACAACTTCGCACAAAAATTAGATTTCGATGTTTTGTGGTTTAGAAAAAGAGGAAGATACAAGATTTAGGAAAAAAAACAAGATAGAAAAAACCTCATCGCGGCCAAAAGTGGTTTGGTAGGGATGAAAGGATAGGTTGTCTTAAGAGATATACATGTGAAATATTTTTTGTCATACTTCAGCTGTTTTTGAATAAGACCGCCTTTTACACCAAATTTTCGAGGCGGTTTTCGAGTCCTAAAACTGAAGTCACATGACTTATTGCCTAAAAATTTTGGACAATCATAATTATAATTATTTTCAAACTGCTGTCAAAATTTCTTGCAGCTAGACCTAACCGTTTTCAAGTTATAAGTACCAGAGGTGGAGTCCTCGAGGACGTCCTTGGCCTCGAGGACACATTTTGAAGTCCTTGGCTTCGAAGGTCAAGTCCTTGGCCTCGAGGCCTCAAGTCCTCGAAAATTGGCCTGTCCTCGGCTCGAGAACAGCACTATTTTTTGAATTGTTAAAATTTTGTGTATCGCTTGAAAAATTTTTTGGAAAACGTTTTTTGTGGAGATTGTCTGAAAAATTTTTGTGAAGACCTTTTTTTTTGGAGAGCACTTGCGCTTGTGTCCTTGGTCCTTGGCCTTGAGCATTCCTGTCCTTGGCCTCGAGAGTGTCTGTCCTCGGAAAGGCCGTCCTTGGCCTTGGCATCGGATTTTTTTGTGTCCTTGGCCTTGGCCCCTAGCCTTGTGTCCTCGACTCCACCTCTGATAAGTACAAGTTTGAAACACTGCACTCGATAGTTTGAAAATGGCCAAGTAAACACAAAGGAACACATAACGCGAGCATTAATCGTTCCAATTATCCAATTATATTTTTTCCATCAGCATCTCTGCATCCTTTTTGGCAATCAAAAACAATCTACCAGTCTGCCAGTCGACCTCATGATTTCATGCAACAACTAATTCTGAACTAGTAGCTCAATATTGTATTCTACCTGCTCTGCATGCTGTCACAAGTTATTACACTCGTATCGAACTGTCTTACTTGAAAAAAAAAAGAACATGTGTTACAAACTCACTTACTATTCCATTTTCGTTGAAGCAAATTATTTTGTATTAGTTATCAATTTATTAGACCTAGACCTACTCTGTCATTGGGACTTTGTATAGCCTAGTCTTTCTACTTTAGCCTACCACATACAGACATACCGAAAGCCTATTGCTTTATCCCATGACCTGTTGACGAATAGGCTACTCCGAACTAACTCCGTCATTCTAAAAGGAAGTGCATGTAGTACAAAACTTTAAATCTAATCTTGGGCTTGTATCATAGGCCTACTGCATACAGGGTGGGTACCAATACCTGTATGTGGCTATGTGCCTCTGGCCCTCTGCTTTGATGGTTGTTTCACACAAATCTGGTTCATCTACAGTAGGCCTACTACAAACAAGAAACAAAAAAAACTATTTATTTTTTATTTTTTTGTGTTTGTTTCTTGTTTTTACTGCAACAAAAATTGTTGTATGTTTACAGGAAGCACCTTGACTCTGAAAACTGCAAGGATATTCGGTGATTCTTAATCAACACAACACTAATTCCTTTATACAGCGTCATGAGCAGAACTAGGCCTATTATACTTTTGCGTGTGTGTTTTTGATAAAGGATTAAATTTTACTACAACTGTACTATATTTGTCTGCCTTTGTTTCATCTTCGCACCAAACGCCCTATACCTTTTCTTGTCTAGCCTGCCAAAACCGAAATCTTTTTTTTTTTTTGGTGTCGAGAAACATGTTTAGCCGATCAAAACTTAGTTCGGTGTACTCAAAATAGCCTATTTTAGGATTCTCCAAATTCTGAAAAAATAAACTTGAACCGAAGGTACAGTAGGCTACCTTTTACTGTTTTAGTAGCCTAACCCTATGTATTGTCACAGTATGGTATTGTCTTGAATTCATATGATTCGTTGCATCATGACTAACCATTGTTGCTCAGAAAGATATAATCCATCAACAATAACTTATATATAAAAAAAAAAACGTAAAAAATTATAGCACGCGGCGCTACGCTGACGCTGTTGCCTGAAGCAGATTTTGGTTGCCACGCTGCCCGGTGCGGTGCATCAACAACAGTGCGCGGCCGCGTACGCTGCGCTATTGCCATCTCTAATTCTTACCTTCCGAGCTTTAGCGCCGCGCCAGCGAAATTTTACGTTTTCTTGGAGCAAGATTTTGTGATATTCAGCGCCGGATTTATCTGTGCATCATGCGTACTATTCATTGGGGTCCACATTACACAGTCCAGTGATCCGTAGATACTGATGAGTTCTGTGTCGGATCTTCTGATAAATGTTGGTGCTGTTGCTGGATTACTAATCCAGGATTGTTGCTAATACTGTTGAGGGATTAGGCCTTGCATAGTGGTTTGAATTGTGACAGTGACAGACGGGCAGGTAAATCAGAAACGTGGTGGTCAAAAAGACGTTGGATTCATCATTCAAAAAACTGTAGGCCTAAAAGTTTTGAATTAAAAAAATGAATGTGGCAAAAGTATATACTACAGCGATTGAAGAAAGAGCTGGTAAGTTCTGAATGCAATTTATTACGTACAGTAGATCGAGAGTGACCATTCATTTCACCAAAAATTGTTTTCATGTACTATACTTTTTCAAGAGTTAAGATCAAGCTTTGAGTTAAGGTTCCAGTTAGATTTTGGTTTAGTTTTAAAGTAAGAATTTGAGTTACTGTAGATTTGGCCAAAATTAAAAAAACCTGACAAAATTTGTGGTGAGATCCTACCGTAGTTTTCTCCTTTATTATCAGATTATTAAGAGATTAATTTTCTTCAAAATCAAAAATATGTACCGTAGATAGGTTAGCTCAGATTAAATGAAGTGACTTGGTGCACGGAACATGCACGGTTAAAGAAACAAAGATTTTTGTGATGTCACTCGTTTTCGGAAATTTTTTTATTTCTACAGTTGTAGGTTTAAGTTGGGGTTAAGGGAATGTCCTTAAGTATAAGCCATCTGCTTTTTTTTTTGGAAGCTCTGCAACCAATGTATGAGCACTCGCGCGCTTTCTCAGTCTCTTCTTTCATACATGCACTTATTAGGGTTAGAGATAGATTTGGGAAAAAGCTTGGATTAAAGAGAGAGAGAGAGAAACAGAGAGCGTGCATGCTCTCATACATGGGTCACAGACCTACCAAAAAAAAGTGGACAACATACTTAATGGTGCCCGGGTTAACGTAAGGGCTAGAATTATGTTTAATGTAGGATTACGGTAGGTTTTTTAGGCTGCGTTACAAAATGTTTACATGCACAGAACCTGTGCCCAGGGCATTGTATGGAATGGAAATATCAGTAGGCCCTATGGAATATGGAAGAAGACAATCTTTCCTACTTTCATTCCAATTCCATAGGCTACTAGGTTTTTCGCTCATGGCATTTACAAAAAAATAGATATGGATAGTGATTACTAAAAATATGTGGAAGCGTTTAGCAGCTACGGTAATCATCTGTCGACAAATTAATGAATAAGGTAATTTGGTCATGAACATTGCGCAAACAGTGTAGGCATTGCATCATCCGATCATAGAATATGTTCATTACAATTTGCAGCTGCATTTATGCTGACTGGCTTAATTTTTGATTTGAGAATGACAATTTGTCCAGTGCTGTTGCCAGAGCAAACAAAGTGAGGGGCACAAAAATAGCCTGAACTTTTTTGCACATCAAAACTGATCTTGTACCCCTGCAAATTATGCGCAATTTCAAGATTCTGAAATCATGTTTACAAAGGAGATATAAGTAAGTCCAATAGTCTTTCTTAGTTCTTTTCGTTTCCGGCCCATAATCACTTGAAAAGTTTATCTGCAGTCGTGACTGCAACCTAAAGTCCTAAACAACCTTGAGTGGGCTCTAAAATACAAAAACAGCTGGTCTTTTAAAAAAGAAAATAAAGATTTTTGTTTGGTCTACATTTCTGGTCTACGACACACCCATAAACAGGCGAGTAACCAAAATTTTGCTGAAGGAGGTGGCTTTGGAATTGAATCTTTTTTGTTTGAAAAATGCCTCGATTGGGTGGTGAGCTGAGCAAGGTGCTGCAACTCAATTATCACCTCCTATAAACAGAGGTTTTTATGTCGCTGAGCGATTTTTTAATTTTTCGAGAAAAAATAACTATTTCAACCCCATTTGGATCATATTTTGCACGTTTTTTTAGAAGTCAGTAGAAAAGTTAAATTGCTTAGCACATTCAGCCCTTACTTTATGCACAAGCCACTTTAAAAACACATTAAACGCTTGCATTTTAGAATTAAATTTTTTAAATGACTTGGCTGGGGGTGGGGGGCTGAAGCCCCCTTTGTCCTCAAAGTTCCGCCGCTAAATCCGTAAACGCTTAGCGGCCCATTGTGCTTCCTGATTCATAGTTGCATTCAGTGTTCCCTCTAAGTTTTCACCTTCTGCGAAAATGCCGGAAATAGTGCGAACGTTCTGAACTCAATGTGAAAATGCCGAAAATTTTCTCATCATTTTTGTCCAGTTTCAATGTGATCTCCAAAAAAAAAAAAAAAAAAAAGGTCATCACGCCGATGGAGGCATCTTTTTCTCCGATTTTATGTTGATCTCCAAAAAAAAAAAGGTCCTTCGTCTGAGTTCTCCAACTTTTCTCCGCGATTTCTGCGACATACCAGAGCGAAACGCCGTGAACCGCGGCTGTCTACGGTTTTTGGCGGGAAACAAAAACGCCGGTTTTTGGCGGGAGAAAAAACGCGGGAATTCGCAAAATTTCAGTGCGAAAATGCCGGAAAAAATTTCGCACTTTTCGCACTTTTTTGCGCTTATAGGGAACACTGGTTGCATTTTAGGGTTAAATTTTTTAAATGACTTGGCTGGGGGGGGCTGAAGCCCCCTTTGTCCTCGTAGTTCTGCCACTAAATTCGTAAATGCGTAGCGGCCCACTGTGCATCCTGACTCATAGTTTGAGAAACACTGGCTTCGGGTTAAAAATACTTTGAACTGAATACGATGCAAACGTTTATGGTATTGAAATTGATATGACTTAAAGTGTACGTAAATAGTACTTGATGACCTATTATTCATTAGGTTCAGAGGTGTAAACTTTGGATGTTATATCTTGTGTGTTAAACTTGAACCACTAAGCTTTCTGTATTTAAAAACTGTAGTGTACTGCTAATGTAGTCAATTTTAATCAACTTATAGGTAGGATTAAATGTTATTCTTGACGTTACATGATGTTCCAAAAATGTATTTTTAGGAGGATAAGACCCCCCGAAATGGAGGGTAAGGCCCCCTTGGCTCCCGTAGCAACAGCGCTGAATTTGCCAAGTGACAAAATTTTTTCTTCCATCGTAACAAAAATTTGTATTTTTCTATCCTTGAATAAGCTTAATTCTTTGTGTGTTTTTTGTGTTTTTTCGGTTTTTTTGTAAAATGGTTTTGGCAGTTTAGCTATGCTAAATTTCATAGTTTGTGTGGTTACAAACTTGCATTCATTAAACCCAGTGCATACCCATCAACCTATTGTCTGTTGATTAAGTGGTTAATATTTTCATGCTGAGTGAATTTTTATGGTAGCTTATTGCGATAGTGCTTCAAATATGGGATGAAATGCATCGTACCATGCTGCTTGAGTTGCAAGCGACTACTTGCAAAGGTACGCTTAACGTTGCAAAAGTACACTACAAATTAAGCATACTGTCTATAGCTTATTATAAATTAAGCATAGCTTCCAGGTTAAACTTACTTTGGTATGGAAGTATGGAATGGAATATGGAAGAAAATTTTAGTATGAAATGGAACATGGAATGAAATATTTTCAGTATGGAATAGAAGTGGAATGGAAGAAAATTGCCCAGTATGGAATATGGAAAAATTGTCCTCCATTCCATACCATGCCCTGTGCACCAAGCCTTTTCCTAAACTAAAATATTAATAATAAATGAAACTACCTAGGCCTAACTGCTAAAATAATAGCCTACAGTATAGGAGTTGTCAGAGGTTAAAAGTGATGTCCAAAGTGGTACTGGTAATAATAGCAAAAAACGACTATACTTGAAACACCAGTTCTAATTTTGTACAATGCCCCTAGTGGCTAGTTTTAAGTTTTTTAAATTTTCTTTAATGAAACATTTCAGCGAGTTTTCACAAACCCCTTCAAAGAGCATGAATACTAAAACTCAATACCTACCACTAAAGGAGCTGTTTGAATTTAGATCGTATTGTCCGACGTTTAGTTGTTTTATGGTATAAATGTTAACGCAGAGCAATTGATATGCAGTAAGAGCAAATATGAGACCTGAGACAAAGGGCGCACCCAGAAATTTTTAAAGGGGAGGGGGTCCAATTTTTAAGAAGAAACCAGATCCAATTGTAGTTACCTATATACTCGTGGATAGGTCGCAACTTTTTTCTCATATTTTTTAACAAAAAACACGGGTGCGACCTATCCGCGCGACATACCTTGAAAGTTTTCGGCTATTGCAAGTGCCGTATTTTCCGGCTAATAAGCCGTTATAGACATGAATTGCGCTTGTGCTCGCACATACCAATGCGAGACAGTTTCATGCGCGCACACGCACATGCGACCGCTCAGCGTGCGTTGGATTTTCCCGCTTTGTTAAGAAAAAATGGTTTTTGCGATTTTAATGTTCGATTTCGAAGTTATTTGTTTTTAATTTATTTTAATTTTTGAAGTTTATTTTAATTTTCGCACAGATAACTTCGAAAATTTATTTTTATTTTCGAAGTTAATCTGTGCAAAAAAGCTTTTAAATCCCTAGATTTTCAGTGCGACTTATGTGCGAGTCAACTATAAATTAAACTTTTTTAACACAAAACTAATAGTGCGACCTATAGGCGAGTATATACAGTAGCTTAGGAAAATTCGACGAATATGTAGAAATATGACATTTGGTATACTTTAATACTGGATTGGTACGAAATTTAGGGCACATAAACGTCTTTATAGAGCTTTGGGCACAATTGTTTAAAGAAAATTTGGGCACTTGCCGATAACCATTAAGTTAGAGGGAACACAGGTCGAAATTATATTATGTATAAGTTACTGGTATATAAAGCTTTGTTAATTTTCAGTAGCATGTCATAAAATTAACATGACATGATAATTTTGTGAAAAATTGCTTTGTTTAAGTCATGTTTTGTGTTTGTTTAAATTGTGCGTTGGTTTGACTTTGATTTTGATTTGGTTTTTGTTTGATCTATGGATGGTAAAGTTGTTCTAAACGCGCTCCATTGAAAAGTTTGCTTGTTGTGCCGGAGAAATTTGATGCACAGTATCAGTAAAACTTGTGTCAATTTGACAAAGAAAGTGGAAAACAACTTTGTCGCAGTGCAAAAGCTTCTCAACCATGTCAAGTAAAGCATGGACTGTGGGATACTTTTAAATATTCATGGTCCCGAGAGAATAAAGACTTTTTTGTTTTAGAAGTCAAATACACCAGAACAAGAAAAATGCTAGAATTTTGAAAACTAATTCTGTCAGGCTAAATTGTTGTGATCATTGGATTTTGCTAGTTTGGTGCAAAAATTCGGCGCAGTGTATTTGAACTTTCGTACCTGGTAAACAGACGTGGTATGGTCGACGACTTTTCAGCGTGACCTTTTCGGCACCACCTGTTTTTTCGCCACCACTTTTTTGTGCAGGTCCTTTTTGACACCAATTCGGAGCCCTTTGACAGTTCAGCTATTTATGCTTTTCTTTTGTTTTTTGCCATCTCTTGCAAATGAAATAGATCGGTAAAACTTTCTTAACAATAGAGAGTGACCAGCAGTTGTAATTGGATTTCAACAATTTGATTATCGCTGCTTGCTTCAATAATATATCTGCGTGATATTTTCTCCGTTTTTTTTTTTGTAAATTTTATTTAATTTTTGGATCCTACACAAAAGCCGGATGCCAATTTTATCTTTACCTTATGAAAAATGAAAGAAAGATATGGAAAGCGTTAAGATAGTGCTTCAACGTCTACACATTACGAGTTCAAAAATTGAAACAAAACAACACCAACAGTATAATAAAGAATAATAACTGCGTGTGGACTTTTGTGAAAACTGAAAATCTCAGGCCGGTCAAATCGGACACAGTGTTGCTAACTGCTCGCCACCGCTGTGACATTTAAAATGGAGCTGTGTTGCCCACAGGTGCAATGACGTCTAGGTGGGCCCCGCAAACTCGTTAAGCACTTCAGCATATTACAGCGAGCATAATGAAAGATTTGATTTGATGAAACGTAGAGTGCATTCACAAAATCAGTGAATAATTCTTAAAAACCTAGTTTTTGTGAATTATTGACTGATTTTGTGAATGCATTCAATGTTTCGTCATTAGCGAACTGTCTCCACAATATTGTCCTTTTGTACTTCTTCAGTCTGAGTTTAATTCTTTGGATATCCCCATCAACAATCATGTATATGTACAGTAAATATACTAAAGTCTTGAGCTAGCTGAGCTTGAGTTTACAGACTATGTATAGGGAATAGATGATGATCAACTTTAGCATGCCTGGTTAGTTTTTCCTTCAATTCTGAAATGCGTAGATCAAGCTTTGTAGAAGGAAATCTTGCCTAAGTTTGATAAACTATGAGTTTTTTGTAAGCCATGTCTTCCTCAAGCCTCAGGACTGGGAAATTTGTTTGAAATTTTTGATGAAATTTGGAGAAACTTGCCTGATTGTTTTGCAGCTACCTGTAACTCAAGTATCTTTAGAGAGAGTGTTTTCTAACATGAAGTACAATATGAGTGAATAATGTGTTTCTTTAATAGTGCCGTTGATGCCATTTTGGTTCTTCGTGCAAATTCTGCATAAGCTTTCAGTAAAACTGTTCTATAAGAACTTGTTATTTTTAAATGAGGCTAGATTAAACAAGTTTTCAACCCTAATTGCTCTTAAGTTTACGTTTATACCTGCTTAAAATTTTCTTTAGCTTAATTTGAATGGTTTGTTACAGTATCTACTCCAAATTTTGTTTACCTTATTTTGAAGGTGCCACTATGATCATGTGCCATCATTTGTGCATTATTATCCATATTATCCAGATCTGTAGTATGCATTTGAATTTTGTAATAATCGTTTGCAAAATTCAGTGCAGTATTCATATAAAAGGTTCTTGTAATATTCATTTGCCAAATTCAGTGCAGTATTCATTCATTATAAAGAGTGTACCAGTAAATTGTATTGCACTGTGTAACCATGAAGCCGATTTTTATTAGCAAATCAATGTTTTTATTATTTATCTCCTGATTCAAGAAAGTGCTCGACAGCATTGGCCAAAGTGATTTATATTCATTATCATAACACAGTACACCTCTCTTGTAAAAATTTATAACCCTGAATTTATAACTGTTTCACCTATGATTGAGATTATTAGGGGTGTCTGCCAAAAGTAACACCAAATTCAAAATCCTAAACTTGAAATGGAGGCTAAAAATTAAAGGTGATAAAATATAAAACTTAGTCCCACATTCCGGTACTGTGGCCTCGGCCAGCTTAGAGGTGGCTCAAAGTGAATCCAACAATTAACATTCCTTGGCCAGGATACAAACCTCATTGACACACGGTTGGTGAAAAGAAAGATAGCTTTGGCTAAGAGGAAACAAAAGGATCTCGCAGTGTTTAAGCTGGAACTAGCCTAGTGCCAAGCAATTAAATCTAATTTTTATGATGGGAGATCTACACTCTTCCATTGAGTGCTAGCTGTTAAGCAGAAAAAGCTGCATATTCAACTCAAATGAAGTAGCCTAATTTGCTTTTTTTTAACTAATTTATGATTGAATATGAGAGTATAGTATTTTTCAAACTAGAAGGCACATCGGAGTATATGGTGCAGTATTAATTATGGCTTTTATTGCTTTTATTTTTTTACATAAGGTGCACTAAATTAAAAATAACTTACAAAGCTCTAAAAACTGTAGTAAAGATCCCATCATGAAGAGCAAAAGAGTTTAAACTGATCCATACATAAGTGCTCGCCGTATGGTCTGGAAAATTTGCCCATGTTCAAGTTCAAATTATAGTATGTGATGCTGTGTTTGTTTAGTGGTTATAAAATTACAGAGTTAGGCTGCTTTCACCAATCACGCGAATTTGCGAGTAGAAATACTCATGTCATTTGACTGCAAGCGGTTTGCTTTGTTTCTTTACCTTTACATTTTAAAAGATATCGTGCGTATTTCTGCTCGTAAATACGCGTGATCCGTAACAGCTGCTTAAGCAATAGAAGAAAGTCTGCAATTTTAAAGTGTGTTTTGGTATTATTTTAGATCCAAGAACAAAAGATTGGTTTTTAGTTCATAGTCCATGGCCTCCTTTCACCATATTGATTTGCTACATCATTTTAAGTGTCAATGCGCAGAGGTTGATGCGTAATCGACCTCCATGGAACTTGCAAAAAGTTTTGTTTCTCTATAACATCGTACTGGTTATACTTTCCATTTATATGTGTTATGAAGTAAGTGACTAATGTAAAGCTGTTTTTATTAGCCCTTTCAAAGGCTGCATTTTATGATTAATTGGTTAATGCAAGTGGTGTTGACACAGCATTCGCTTTTTGCACAAGAAGTTTCACTCAACTCGGAACTGGAATCCAGACTAAATGAGATTTAAGTAATTTATAAGAGTTGTCTTGTTTCTATTTGAATTTGACATACCCCGGATTATCCCATTTATGTGTGAGACTGAGCCAAGTCAACTGACCGCGACAAACTAACCGCGAACCGAACAAACGTTATAAGGCCAATCGCATAACTTCAGATACCCCCATTGACTATGCCTTTAGTCCTTGTTTGATTTTCACTGCAACTTCGCCAAGGTCTCAAAATAAAAAAATTAAAGCCCAACGCAACTTCCGCAATTGTGCAAGTTGTGCTTTGCGCTTATAAATTGCACTTTGCCTACCTCTGGAACCGTGTGTCTTGTATTTGATTTCTAAGCTTAATAAACGAAAGACTTGATTTGGTAGAGACATTATACTTCGTATTTTACACGAACAACTGATGAGAAAATGTATTGCACATACCGAAGTCTCATTTAAACTGTGCTGCATTTTTGTTGAAATAACGTTCCGTAATGTTCCAGCTCATTAAGGAACATCTAAATTTCACGGCTACAGTTGAGCATATTTTTTGACCCATGACCACTGCCCTTGTTGTTTCTAACTTTGGTTAATTCAATATAATTGAAAAGAAGATCAGTCATTAATGATTTCAAAAAACTTAATATACGTATTTTGCAGTAGTATTCTTAAATGCTTATTCAAATAAAATGGCTGATTGTAATGAAGGTATGTTATTGCTTTCAGTTTTTTGTTTCAAGCTATTCAGCCAACTACAGTCTTCTTTGCCAGCCTGTGGATTATTCAACATCACCATTGGCAATGAGAGTAAGTGCAACTGTAAATGTTGCATTTTATATTTTTATGAAGTTTTAACGCAAGTTTGTCATTTAGAAATTGATTCTGCATCGTCTGGTTTTGATTTTGATTCAACTCAACATTTATTGCATCCAACTCACAAGCACTTAAATAGAACAAAACTCATATGTACAATTAACAAGGGAAGGACAGGGGGACTGCGAAGGGACTGTTAGGTCTTCGAGTCAAGCAGCCACCCAATATTGGTAGGCAATTTGCCAGTTAAATTCGAATGAAAGCTAATAGCATTTAGATGTCACTAGCAACTTGTTTTGTTTTGCATAACATATTAACCACAATCTTCTGCTTTTAATAATTTGCAATTAGCCAGTTTTTGCAATTAGTTGTGAATTTTCAAAAAGTGTTTTTCCTTATATCGAAAGGAATATTGTTCCAAATAATAACGCCTTTATATTTGATTAAACGTTGCATTCGGAATGGTTTATAAAGTGGCATGCAATAGTTGCGATCAGTCACTTGTCGCTTGGTGTCTATTGTGTGGATTTGATTTAAACCACTAAAATAATTTTTGAAATGCAAAGGAAGTTTATTGTTGAAGTGTCTATGGAGAAATTTACCTAATTCAAAGTTGACTAAGTCGTTTATTTTGGGGATATATTTTTTTTTTATATGCTGTGGTATTGCTCTGCCAATGGCTTAAACGTTTGATTAATTTTATTGCTTTATTTTGAAGTGTTTGTAAAGGATTTAGGTAAGTAGAAAATGTGGAAGACCAAGCAGAGATGCCCTAAATTAGATGAGGGTGAAAGAGTGTATTGTACAAAAGAAGTAGATAATTTTTTGGTAAGTAGTGTTTGACGTTAAACATTACACCTAAGGTCCTGGATAGCTTAGAATGGAGGAAGTTACTATGAGTTTTGAATGTGAGGTCATCATCTATTTATACATTAAGATGTTTAAAAGGTTGGGATAGATTAATTTTTGAGCCGTCAAAAAGAATGGTCAAGCTTTGGTCAGACGCTTTGCCATTGCATTTTGGTGATATAATTTTTGAGCATTATTGCGCAATTTATTAGCATTTATCCATTCCGAAATAGTTCTTAAGTTAGAGTTAACTTGTCTCTTGTAAGTTTTCAAGTTTTGGAGAACTGATGCACTAGCAAGTGTCATCTGCAAACAACCAAGGTGTTACTGATGTGCAATTTTTCAATTCATTGATGAAAATTAAAAATAGTATTGAGCCTAAAGTTGACCCTTGGGG
Organism: Trididemnum nubilum; assembly: GCA_963965965.1. Taxonomy (NCBI): domain Eukaryota; kingdom Metazoa; phylum Chordata; class Ascidiacea; order Aplousobranchia; family Didemnidae; genus Trididemnum; species Trididemnum nubilum. The sequence continues at coordinate 36,442,531 of OZ014490.1, forward strand.
AACTCCTCAAGTAGCTGTATATAGTCTTGATTCATCGTACGAAGCAACAAAGTGTTGTCTATTATGTAATTAGGATTCAGAGAGATTTTTAGCAGTGCCTCTGATGCCATAGTGTTCAAGCTTTGCAGTCAGTATTTTATGGTCTACTGAGTCAAAAGCTTCTTGAATGTCAAGAAATTTTAAACCAGAATATTTTTTGTCATGAATGTTATCATAGACTAGAGTTAACACATCGATTACAGGATAAAGCCATCTGGTCTAAAGCCATATTGGGTAGGCGCTGTTATCGAGTGCTTACGTATAAAAACATTGAGTCGTTTAAACAGCAAGTTTTAAAATATTTTATCAAAACAAGACAGCAATAAAATTGGACGATAATTAGTTGGATTATGTCTACTTCCCTGTTTTTTTTTGTTTTTTTCAAAGTCTGGTTTCCGTCATTTGACTGATTTGCCCATTTAAATTATTTTTCGGTCATTTTCTTATCAAAGTAAAATGTTCAATATTTCGATTTAATGAGTGTCGATTAAAAGAAAACGAACACGAAGCGAAGTTTTTAAAACAAGATAATAAAAACAAAGCGTTTCAAGTCAAATTACTTCAGCATTTTCAGCTGAATTGATGCTACGCTCTGCAACGTGTAAGATGTAAACAGACACTGCAGTGATGCAAAAAGGCTTGTAAAAAAATGGGTTAAATAACATAATCAAGTTACGAAAGTCACTTAGTAATTCCGAGTTATTGTGATCTAACGATCACTGAATGATCCATCTTATCCTATAAAAAGACCTAGGTTGAACGATGCAAGGTCGCAGTTTCACAATGGAGAACAACTGGAAAAACATTACCTGTAGTCGTAATTTTTTTTAATTTTCAGAACAAACTGAAACTTATAAGCGAGTAAAAATTTGCAAGACAAAATCACGACTTTAAAAAAACGTCAGCTTTAATCAAACCGAGAAAAAACAACTCTATACAAAATATGTCTATCAAAATTATACCAAATATGTCTATCAATATTTCTTCTTCTTCAGCCGTTGGCATGTTGGGCTGTGAAGAAAAAGTGCTGAAACCCCTGCTCTTTGCGTTGTACCTAGATCGCGTTGTAGATTGTAATCAATGGCTGTAATGCCAAACTTTAATCTTAAGTTTTATACGATTCTACGTTCAAGTGTAGTCGCATCAATTTGTCACAAATGAATCGTAGTAGACGATATCTTGTGGACGTTTTCAGTCTAGCCAAAAGACTGAAACCTTGTTCTACAGTTGCGTTTTCAGCATTGAAACTAAGTATTGCTCTGGCGATCGTGGAGAGAGTGGGCCAATCCAATTCCCGCTTTGCAGCGGTTGGCAAGATCGTTTCAAACTAAAATTGCGCCATTCGTCTTCTAGCGCTTCGGTTTCGATAGGGTCGGGTCTAATTTTGTAAAACCTAGCGAGGGCAATGACTTCCTTTGCTCCAAAATAAACCAGCATTGCCAGATCTGACGGAAGATTTTCCGGCATAAAAATTTTTGTTACCTCAAATATAGAATTGTGACTTGAGTTATCAAATCGTTCATTAAGATTTGCAATTACCATCTTGATGAACGCTGCCAGGGAAGTTTTGATGAGTGCTGGGTCGTGTTGCAACTCAATTGTTTTGCTCTTCATCAACTCATCCAGCTTTTTCAAAGTTGGAGATTGCTTCAAAGCATCGTCAAGCTGCAACATTGTCGCCTGCAGCTCGTCGTCCTTCGTTGCCTCCAGTGGCGGATTTAGGGAGGGGGATGGGGGGGATGCATCCCCCCCCACCAGCCTAAACATAACATGCATATGTATAATACCTAACCTATTAAAAAAAAGCAATCAGTGAATAGTCGTCAGCCCGTGTGACTGTGATATAATTTCAAAAGCCAAGGGGAGGGGGAGGGGTGCAAGAAAATAGTATTTGTGCAGCGAAGTTTTTACAAAACAGAAATTAGTCTTTTACAGGTCCGATTGATTTGAAGACGCCAAATCAGCAAAACTCACAACTTGCACTTTTCAGCGATAAAAGTATAGGAGCACAACCAGTGGCGGAGTTATGGGGGCGGATGGGGGGATACATCCCCCACCAGCGTAAACATAACGTGCATATGAATATTAAACTTATTTGAAAAAAAGCAATCAGTGAATTTTTGATAGGCCGTGTGACTGTGATATAATTTCTAAAGCCCTGTGAGGGGAGGGACAGAAAAATGTCATTTTTACAGCAAAGTTTTTACAAAACAGAAATTAGTCTTTTACGGGTCCGATTGATTTGAAAGCGCCGAATTAGCAAAATTTACAACTTGCACTTTTCAGCGATAAAGCCTGCACAATGCCAATCATTTCTTAAGTGACATATTAGCCTTATAAAAGTAGCATTAAGCGAGGACAAGAACATTAATCCTAAGCAGTAGTGTAGCTAGGGGGAGGGGGCTATACCCCCTCCATTGGCCTGCCAACTAAAATGCCAAATAAAAAACTATCACGTTTTTAGCACTTCTGAGACTGTTTTTCGTACTGAAATAGACCAAAAAGTGATTTAAAGCGTTTTTTGAAACATATGCTTAAGGGGGGCTAATTCGTCAAAAATAAAACTCACAAATCAAAAAAAAACTTTAAAAAATGACCAAAAATAAGCAATAGAATTTGATCGGTTGTGTAAAAAACTTGAACACGGGTTTCATCAACAAATATGTTATAGGCTTAAACTCAGAAATGGGGTGGAGAGGCCAGTAGCGTAGCAAGGGAGGGGCGGGCGGCATGACAACCGAAATGCAGAATAAGAAAAATACCGCGTTTTTAGCTCTTCTGAGACTGTCTTTTGCGCTGGAATTGACTAAAAAGTGATTTAAAGCACCTTTTGAAACATATATTTGGGGGGGGGCTAATTTGTCAAAAATTAAAGTCACAAATCAATGAAAACTTTAAAAAATGCCCAAAAATAGAGAATGAAATTTGATCGCTTGTGTAAAAACGCCAAAAATAGGTTTTATCAATTGACAAATATATTGTAAACTCAGGAATAGGGGGGGGGGGCCTATTCAGTGTTACTTAATTACCAATCACTTTTCTCAAATATCTTTCCATTAGCCCTCCTCCAATTATTTTTCTGTATAAAATACAGACGAAATAGATTACTCCGAGTGAGTTTGATTGAATAATAGGATTTTATGATTTACCAGCATGTAAACAAGAGAACTTCAATGTTATCATTAGCCGCTTCCCACATAGCCCATTAATGCAACCAGTTGAATCATGTTGCGTTGCCAATTTCTATGCCACGTTTTAAAAGCATTGTTTTGTATTGAAATAACTCGAAAATTAAGTTATTTTTGCAAAAAAATGCAAAATTTTCGAGCGCTGGGGGCTCCGCCCCCAGACCCCCGTGCCTCCGGCGGCTAGAGACTTTACCCCCAGACCCCAAAAACAGCCCCCCATTGCGAATTTCTGGCTATGCGCCTGGGAGAGGCTATTCAGTATTGCTTAATTACCAATCACTTGTCTCAATTCTCTTTCCATTAGCCCCTCTCCAATCATTTTTCTCTATAAAATATAGATAAAACAAATTACTTCGTGTGAGTTTTATTGAACTATAAGATTTTATGCTTATGATTTACCACCATCCAAATAAGAAAACTAAAAATTTACCATTAACCACCTTTCACATAGGCCATTTATGCAACCAGTTGAATCATGTTTGCACTGCCAATTTCTATGCCGCATTTTAAAACCATTATTTTATCAAACTAGCTCTTAAATTAAATTATTTTTGCAAAAAAAATGCAAAATTTTTGATCTCTGGGGGCTCCGCACCCAGACCCCCGTGCTGCTGGGGCTTTGCCCCAGATCCCAAAAGCAGCCGCTTCATTGCGAATTTCTGGCTACGCGCCGGGTTACAACACATCAGAATTTTTGAGGTTTTGTGCTAAAAAATTTTTATCATCTCCCCCCACCAAAATTTTCTGGATCCGCCACTGGTTGCCTCCACTTTGGCTTTCAATTTAAAAGGATGAAATCTATACCTAAAAGTAGTGAGAATGTTTAGTTAATACACAGCGATCCCAAATGAAACGCCAAGTTACGTACTTCAAAACTTAAAACTCGTATCTAATTTTGATCTTTTGGATTATAAGTTAACGCTGCTTAAAAATCAGAAGAGTCACATTGAGCTTAAACAAAATATGCACTCAATCAAAGAATTATAATAGGTCTTTATGGCTATTGCTGCTGTTGGGTACGTAGAATATTTATACGATTGTAAGAAAAAAAAATTAAGGGCAATAACCACTACTCAAATAAATATTTGGGGCATAATCTGTGTTATTACCTTTGAAATGTTCTGTTGAAACGCCCCATTATTGCTAGTACGTCAGGGAGTGTCGCCAATGTCAATAAAAACGAAAGAGAGAGAGCATTTCTTGCATGGCCTTTTGCGATTGATCTCGTAGCTTAGTCGTGAGTTAAGGTTTGCAGTAGTTAATGATCACTGGAAAACTGCGCCAGATTTTATCTACTGCATTCTCACGAGATAACCAACCACGATTTGGCCGAATAAACTCCTAAAACCGAAACGTTTCGAATTATATAACAAACTTATTAACAGCCTCATCGTAAGTAAAAAGATGCAATCAAGTAAACAGACGTAACTAGACGAACTTTTTGATATTGAAAATTTGTAATTACATCTTTATTTACCAAGCCGCCTTGGCCAGAAGACAGCGAAGTGACCTTAAGGTCTTCGAGTCAAGCTTCTCACCTCAAAATCTCTCACGGTAAAAAGTTCCACACTGTCCCTTTAAAGCTAGCGTAAAATAATGAAATCGTGAATGCCAATTTTTAGCTTTGCTTTGATCCAACATTCCGTTTAATAACTACACCAGAGATACCTTTTCAATGGCAAATATTCGATCCATGGACCACAGATCGGCTATGCAGAGAATCAAAACGGCCTGCCGTAGCGCAGCTACAAATAAGTTTTTGGGAGTTTCAGTTTACCGCTGAGTATAGCTATCACTGCAACTTTTTACTTCTCACTTAATATGCTAAAAGAAAATAGTTTTCAAATTAGATGGAGTTAACTCTAAACTGTACCAGGACAAAATCTACAAAATTCATAAATTTATACCTCATTGATAGCAGCGGATAATTCGCACAGTGAAGTCAAATTTCTACTGCTTCGAAAAAATGCGATCAAGGATCCACAAGATGCTCAAGACCACTCGCTTCATAGGCGTCTCACAAACAAAGAGCTTCTCTGTGACTTGTGAGGGGCACAATGAAGCTTTAGCAATAACGGGCAGTGCTGTTTGAGACGTTGATAACCGCCATTTCTTTCTGCTTCCTAACCTTGTGCTTGCGCGATTCGAGACAAACAAGGCTCATCTCTACAAAGATTTGACCGGCCGAGGATTTGAACCTTAGACCTACCGCTTCTGAGACGAACGCGTTCCCGCTCGACCAACTAGCCGGTGCTGCAGACTTGCATACCGCATAATTGTTACCAATACCAAGTGCCTTCTCTGATTTGAAGGTTGGCTGTCAATCGTCTTTAAATATAACAGTGTTGCAAATCTTCCGCTTTTCGGCGAAATTCGCCGATTTTTCGAGCCAATGGGTTATTTTTGTGAATCGTCCAGAACCGATGAGAAAAATTTAAGGGTGTTGGGGGGGAGTTGGGCTACTGTGAATACGCTTTCTTTATTTAAAGGATAAGTAAGTTTTGCTTTTGCAATAACAGAGTTACGATAGTAAAAACGTTATTTTTTCGAAGTAACTAACTACTTCATTGAAAATTTACAGCTTAAGAGAAAAAGCGCTAAACAGCGCAAGAAAAAAAAGGAATTGTAGATTAAGAGAAAAAAGCAAAACGTCTGTTTTTCGGTGGTTTTCTTACATGTAATCAAAACGATTGCACAACGTGGCAAAAACGCACAGCGGTTTTGCCGCAAGAAAAGTTTCTCTTTTAACGCGATTTTTTGCTTTGAAGAATAAAGATGCGGATGTTGTCTAAAACCCATTTTACAACTAAAGCCGAGCGCAGCGAAAATAGTTCTTTTTTCTTCGCTAGTTGTGACGTGGTGCGTTTGGTTTATTTTTGATGAGCTGAGAAGGAAAAAAAATGGCCCACTTTGCTCCGGAGCAAACTGAGCTTTATATTTTCTAATCTATTTTTTCATTACAAAAAAAACAACAATAACTGAAATTTCAAATTTAGGTTCTTTATTCATTTTCAGTGTTTTGGTCTTTAAAATTTTGAAGCTAATTCCAAATACGGCATTTGATTCTTCATGCCGAATTACTGAAGCCAGCTTGTTGGTTAATGCGCCTCTGCCCTTCTACCCCAGAGCTAGGCCCACAACGAAATCTTGATTGGTCCTCAGCTAATAGTGACGAAATAAATTGCCAAATTCTTAGTGGAGTTCAATTTTCTCAACTTGTGCCGTCAAATAGTGGACCCTTTGAAGCTTTTCCCCCCCAGGCACAAATTTCTTGTTACGCCACTGCTTTTTGCCTCTGTTGATGTAGGGAAAAGGTTTATTAGTTAGGCAGTTACTTAAATGGATACTTTCCTAAAATTTTGTCGAAGCATAGCGGTTTTGAACCCAAGTCGATTTCCATCCATTGTTTGAGCTTGTTTGTGAATCTCCCATTGACGATGCATCGTTTAATTGAAATAGTCATTGGCTGCTTTGGGAAACCAGCAAGGCGCGCATTTTCGCCCGTTTTAGTTATTGGATGTTTTATATCTTACTTGTTGCCTATCTGCTAGTAGATTCATTCCACGCAATGATGCCATGAATGATGAATTTTGTTCCAAGATTTGGTTACATATTTATTAATTTGGAACTATAATGGAATGGTGTAAAGTATTGATTGCCGTCTTTGATTTTCACGGGGCCAAAACGTTTATATCAAATTTCTCCGTTCTGTGCTACGTTCCCTCTAAGAGCTTGGTTAGTGTGCACGGAATGAAAGGCCGTGTGAGCTCCCAAAAATAAGATTTGCGCCTTAAAAATTCGAAAAAAGAGAAAATATAAATTAACTAATGAACTGAAAAAACAACGATTTGTTTGTAAAATGAATGCCTGAATAACAAATATACTGATGTTGATAAATTTATGTAGCAGCATCTTTTGTGTGGTGCCGATTGTTAAGGACAAATTTATCCCCTCACCGTCTTGTTTCACTCTGTTCGGGATCTTCTGGCAGAGTTCTAAAATCTAAATTATTTCAAAGCAGTTAATGTACTAAAGTTTTCCTGAAATATGTATCATCACCAAACGTAAGTAGGCTTTGAGCATCTGAAACCGTGACCTTGGTAAGTGGAGCTACGCACCTTATCACTAAGGCCACGAGAGCAGTTGAAATTCAAATCTGATTTCAAGTGCTGCTTCTGATTTCAAGTATTTAGCTTACGGCATAAATACGTGAAATCCGATTTGAATTTCAACTGCACTTGTGCCCTAGTGATAAGGTGCATAGCTCCACTTACCAAGGTCACGGTTTCATCGACCTTTTACCAACCGTTATTTGATTTCTTCTCTAAACCTAAGGTTGTTGAGTACTTTTCATTGAAACACACAGCTAACTGTCACATGTCTTGTGCTTATTGATTTATCCCTAATCAGAACCGCACTTCCAAGTAACTTAATCGAAACATTTGTTGATTAAGTTAACATTTTGTCGACAACATGTCGTTTTCACGTATTTTTCAATGGTAATGCGCTTTTTTGAGATTGTCAAATAATTATGACGTCATTTTAGTTGATATGCAGGATTGATTACTGGCACAGTAGAAGTTCATGATATCGTTGCAAAATTAACTGATTACAACTTGATTTTGTAAAATAATTTTGTCAAATCTCAATTATGGGGCTTGCTTTTATCAACACTTATGCAGTGCGCGGCAGAACTAAAGTACTGCGTGGGAGTTCTAGGCTATCTGCACGTGCGCGCAGCTGCGAGGAACTTTGGTTCTGCGACCTTTGTTTATTGTACGATTTTGACTCGATATTTTTAAATATGTTTGGCCCTCCAGTAATAGTAAAGTGGCGTTTTAGGGCTGGCAAAATTTGTCTGGTTTTGGTATACAGTATACACGCTCTCTCGGTCATGTCGCAAATTACGGTAGTGGGGGAGGTAGCTGAAAGCTTGCTATGGTACACTGTTTTTTGAAGATCAAAATGTTGCAAAGCTCCTTCAAATTCCCTTGCAGGTTTAGGCTTTTTGTAAATTGCTTTCATAGTTGATGCCCTACTTCACAGGAAGGGTGTTTGGATTTTGCAACTTATCCGCCATAGCGTTGTAATGTGTAAAGTACTCCACACATGGCACCATTGTAGCGGTAAAGTACACCATTGAAACCACACAAAGTACACCACTCGTACATCACAATTGGAGTTAAGCAAGTTTTAAATCTGTAGTTTTTTGCGTTCTTCCTAATCAATTCTTCTATTGCGTCATTTAGATTTTAGAAATTTTGATAAAAATTTGTTTTTCTAAACTCAGTTGTTATCGTGGCTAATTTTAATTTAGCTTGATTGTTTTTGAATAAATTTGTACACCAGGGATGTATTATTTTGCGGACTTAAGTTAGCTACTTATTTTAATCTATATCGCACATATTTCTGTGACATTACTTGCGTCTCAATTCATACTTCTGCAGTAGTTTCGTCATGAAATCTTTTTGCAGTCGCATAGCAATGGCAAACCGTGCTGGAATTGTTTGTGACTTCGTTGCGAATTTATTTCTCATAAACAATTCGCCGCGATTGCGTAACCAATTTGAAATGCTCTTGTGGCTTTACTGATTCTTCGCGCCAAACCTTAAGCGAGTTTGAGTCGCCGTAACCTCGCTAACGACTTTACTGCGCAACATTTAAACAATTGCATACCGCATAGTGATTTCATGTATTGATGACAATTGTTCCTGGTTACTATAGTAGATAAGCACTATTTGCAGTCTTTTAGTTAATAAAACTGTTGCGAGTCCTAAAGCTTCCGGGTTACGCTTCGGGCCCGTGCTCGATGGGTAAGTTTACTGTTTTTTCCAAACGCGTATTCTTTTGTCACGGTTTTGCCACAACCAATTTCAGTTACTCAATTTTTCTCGTTTTTACACTTCATCTTGTGGCTCGATCTGAGTTGATAATTGTGAATTATAGCGATGGTTGCGGTAGTAAATCTATACCATGAAGTTTGACATTCATTTAAGGGGGTCTGTTAGGCTTCAGACGTTGCTACACAATCTCTGTTACTGCTTGCCGGTTGTGTTTAACGACGTTCGCATCATTGATAATATATACAGTCTTGTGGGACGATAAATAGGGGGTCTGGGGGGCGAAGCCCCGTTTCTTCATCATTTAGAGTGACCATTAAAATGGAATTACTGTCGTCTTCCACATCGCGCAGCCTTAAAGTTGAAGACGAACTAGATTTGGCTTTGACGACATCTCTACTTGGTGATTTAAAAAATGAACTCAAGTTCGACTGCTTACAGCAAAATTTTGTTTCTTCTTTCTGGGCTCCCGTTGCTCTCTTTTACTAGAACCACTCATACTCCTGTCAGTCAAGATGCAATCTTGTTCTGACTTTTAAGACTAAATAGAGTGAACAGATTTTTATCAATTATTTTTCGCTTTATCACTTATCTTTATGTAGCTATTCACTTTGTAATTGTCGTTCTGCTTTACTCATTAACGAGTGTGATGAAATTGCAACAGTTCTTCCATGAAAATCGTACGTTTTTTTGTTTTGTTTCTGCTCTTTCAACGCGTAGGCCTACCATACAATTCCGACATTCGCGGCATGCGCAGATAAGAAAAGTGCTTCAAAGCAATACTTATTAAAAGAAAAGATCTAACATCAGCTAGTTTTATTTTTTGACATTCGCTCGTAGTGCTTGCTACGAACCTGCGATTACTGTGTTGGCCGTGGTGAAAAAGTTTTCGGTCATTATGACCGAACCGACCAAAAACATATCGGTCATTGCACGAAAAAATTGGTAAATGACTGACAAATGTCTGAAAAAACCCTAACTACTTTCTAATTTGTACACAGGCACCACTTTTGCTAGTTTTAAAACTTTTGGGAAGTTGTCAAGTGGTTGTCGAGTGGTTGTCAGCTCAGAAAACGGTTCAGAAATCACAGGAGCCGCTAGTTTAACGAAAAAAGGAGGAATATGATCAAGTCCACTACTTTTGCTTACATTAAGTGAGTTGATTGCATTAAAGACCTGTCCCGGTTCAGTAGGCTGCAGAAATATTGAGTCAGAAATACGTCTTAGTCGTTTAAACGAGTCAGCTGGGGTTGGATTGGGATTATCTTTAACAATTTTTGAAGCTATAGTACTGAAATGATCACCGAATTGTTGAGCAACAAGTTTTGGACCATGTGTGTCACCACCGTTGACTTCTAATGTTTTAGGACATTTGTTAAGTCCTAAGTTTTGCGACCGTCATCTTTTGCAGTTTCTAATTCGCTCTGAAAATATAGTTTTTTTCAGTACTTAAACTGTAAAATTTTGCATGGGGAGGCTTTTGCAGCCTTGACCAAACGCATTCGGAATGCGAAAGTACCTTGGTGGAAATTATGTCTTTCCGTCCCCGAAATCAATTGAAGACCAAAACAAAAACAAAAAAAGTTCTTCACTGCAATTTGGGACTATTTTAGGCCAAAATTTGTTGGATTTCTTCGTGCTAACAGGCCCTTTTTTGTTTAATCATCCAGCGCTCAAATCTAGATGAAAAGACGCTCAATCTCGATGGGGGGACGCTAAGTCTTGATGGGGTTACGCTAACTCTCGATGGGGGGACGTGTCCCGCCTACAATTTAGTACTGTTTTTTTTTTTGCCAGACACTTTCCTCTTCTGAGCTTACTTACATAAGCTTTGTATAACGCTTTTGCGATTTCAGTACCACCAATCAAATGCGTTTTAAACGTTTTTTGCTAATTTCTAATTAAAACCAAGATTCCTTTCGAAATCCGAGGCTTGTGAGCAAAGCAAGTGTACTTCGTCTTGCGAAGATAACAGATTGAATGGAGCATTTTTGTTGAATACTTTCTTAAATCTATCGTGAAAGTCAGTAAACACGATATTAAAATTGTTTTCATCAACTTTAGGAAGAGAATTTAGAAATTTGGAAATGGTAACCACCTGGGCATTTTTGGATGTAGTTGGAAAAAGTTGTATCTCTTAGCTTAATTCTTTTGCATCCTTTGCCATTTGATTTATTATTATTTCTAATAATTAGATACGTCATGTAGTGGTCACTTAATTTGTCGTTTCTAATGATTCCCGGTATTAGCTTGTGTGATAAATGATTAGCAATAATGTGGTCGATGATGCTTGCAGATGTATCCGTGACCCGAGTTGGTTGGTTATTTATGGAAAAAAAAACCTTGCTAAGTAGTCTGTCTACCTAATTCTGAGCCAAAGTAGAACGATTAAATTTAGTAATATCAAGATTGAAGTCACCTTGTGTAGAAGTAGTTGTGCCAGCGAAATGTTGGTTGTTCATCTTACTAAAGCCTCGTCCAGTTTCAAAATAAACTTTTTTTTGCATGTGTTGGGATAACTATACAAAACAATGACATTTATACTACACTACAGTTCGCACAAGGATTTTCAACGTTTAACCAGATATCATCACATTCCTCAATTTCAAGCCAGTTACGTTTTACAACACGATAATTTAGGTTTTTTGAAATATAAACACCAACACCTCCAGCGGTTTTGCGAGGATTGGTGAAGAGCAAATCATATCCTGTATGCTCCAGATTGCTGAGCAAAGGATCCGATAAACAATTTTGATTTGTTTGCCGGTTCAAATTTTTAGTTTAATTCACAGTATTTGCAGGTGATTGTGTTTCGATAAAAGACCTAATTGCCGGTAAGTTGTCGCAGTCATTATCAATATCATTTAGTGTAGCTGCTTGACTCAAACCTAAAAATTCTGGAAAAGCGTAGCAGTGTTCTTTTGGGTGTTTTAGTGTGCTACTGGCAAAGGAGGTCAGAAACTCAAAAGTCAGTTAAACACATAAATAAAAAATAATACACTATGCATAAGCGTAGCAACGTTTAATGTTACCTTACTACTCAACAAATAGAGCCCAAAAATCGATCAAATTTCAAGGGGCTAAACTATGGAATTCTTTGCCTAATTCAATGAAACAACTATCGTATCGTAAATTCATTAAAGAACACAAACGATGGACATTTCAAAATTACAATATACTTCAGTAGTTTATTAGATTACCAGAACTTACGGATTGGGCATTGTGGTCTCTACTAAGAGGAATAAGTCTCGTATTTATTTTACCTAAATATGTACCAATAGCTGGAAAGCACCATTGACTTCGAGCGTATTTTCTCGTCTGAATTTTTTTTTCGGGAATCGTTTGACTTGAAGACTTCGCGTCCCTTCACGATTCCTTGTCGCATTGTGAAATTTTTTGTTCTCTTTTGCTCTTCGGTAATGGTGAAATTTGTTTCACTTCTTGTATTTTTTTTTCTCGAAATGTCGACTAAACAAATAAATTCTGATTCTGATTCTGTAGCGGTCTGCCTAGCATTACAATATCATTTGGATAAAACTAGTTGGTGAACTTACGATAAGCATGAGCAAGGTTAAACACTTGGAATTTCTGAATGGTAAATTGTTATCATTTACACAATGTTAATTTAGAAGCTAACAGTAATGCAAAACAAATCAGTTTAGAAGAATTTACAGGCATGGAGTTCACAAAATTTTCTTCAAAAGCAATTTTTATCGTTCACAGCCGTAATTTAGAAGTAACAATAATGAAAAGTAAATCAGTTAACAAGAATTAACATGAACAAAAAAAAAAAAAAAAAAAGAAACCAATCCGGCGATGCATATAAAAATCACGAGTTTTAACATTCAGCTTGTGATCATAAATTACAATAAAAAGCTGCACTTTAACAAACAGAATTGTTTCTGTTGAAAACCAGTTGCAAAAATATAAAACTCATTTCCGCTAATACAAGCCGCATCATGTTTCAGTTAAACAGTTATAGTTGTCACAATAGAGGACCAATGGAAATGTCAGTTATACAATACTCTAGTCCGTTCTGTATTGTATTTGCATTAGAGTTTCTTATTCACTCTCCGAGTCTGAACTGGACACAGACTCGTCTACAGACCCAGAACCAGCCCTAGAATCGAATCGACCAGATCCAACTGGTGGCAGAATCCTTTCGTTATCAACGAAAAAACAATACTGTTCTTGATCAATCCTCCAGTAGGCTTGTTTTTCTCTTTTCGGGCTTTATTGAAAGAGGGAAGCAACACTCTTCTTTGGTTTACGAAAGTCTTGGGCAAATGTTCAGTTATATAGATAGTTGGAGCCTTTTTGGTATTCGACAGCTTATTTTCATCAAAGAGATTAGTGTTGTACGCTTTCAAGTTCTTGCATGACAATAAAATTAGCTGCTTGTCGAAAACATTGCCTAGTTTGACGATATTTGGTCAGCATACTTAGGCGTCCTCGATTGAAGAGAGGACGCTGTGGAAGCCGACGGATGTCGATTACTTTTATTTGTGATCTAGAAATTTTTAGACCATTCTCCAGAAATTGATCAAATTTCTCCAAGGTAGATTGCTCGGATTCCCAAACCTCCTTTTTGATTCATCTATACTGCGTACTAGCAAATTCGGTCTTTTGCTATAAGCTTCCGTAGCAGCTTCGTCTTGTTTAGCATTCGCTCGTTCTTCTTCGAATTATTTAACTCGTAGTGTTAGTCTTTTAAAATGGTCAACAGAAGCGTAAGTTTCCAGAGCTGATTTTATTTCGCCATAGTTTTCGTTTTATCCTTCAAACATTTCAATTTTTTTGTTAAATTTATCAGTTTTAGTTTCCATATTATCCAGGCTTTTTAGAATAATGTCAAATCTTTGCTCATCATTCTTCGATGGGGCCATTTTGTACATTAGCAAAACAAGCGCTAGAACTTAACTAGCGCTGAAGCAAAATTTCAGATTTTGCACCAATCTTTCAATTTCAACTCTCAACTAGTCAGCAATGCGCAGTTTTTAGCTGTGAAAAAACATCCGCACACTAGAACGCTTTGCATCGAATGAGATTCACAATCAATTAAACAAGAAAATAAATGATTTTTCGATACTTAGAGGTAGTACTTTAGTCAGTGAATGAAGTGCTACCTGTGAATGGAGTACTGTATATACTCTGTGAGTGAAGTGCTTCCTCACCTTTGTGAAAAATTTATGTTAAAAATCTGCTATGTTACTTCTGAATACATAATGTCAGTTAATTTGTCAATTAAGCTTGTTTAGGAAGTATATATTGCTTCTTACTCTTTTTCTGCTTTTTGGAGGCTTCTTACTTTTATGGACTAAAAAATGTTGCGATGATAAACAGAGAATCGGGATTCCTTGATAGTGTAAACTGTAAGATTAGTCAATTTGAGGAAACATAACGTCTACGAATCATAGTCTAAAACAGGGGTAGGCAACCTTTTGATGCTGCGGGCCAAAATTAAGCTCAATAATTGGCCGCGGGCCATAAATAAGGTTTCCGCTAAATCTGGACAAAAAATACACAAAAATGTTAATGTGGTCACGTCATAGCTTCGTTGCAAATCAAACAAATAGGTCTTGGTAATTTACAAAAATGAAATTATTTCCCAACTCTTCTTTAAAAGCTCTGAATTCCTTATTAACTTTTTTACGTTTTGATACCATTTTAAGGTTTCTAAAATAAGTTACAAAGGCTATGTTTTCTATTAAGAAACTAAAAACAAAACAGAAATTCTGTTATTATTAAAGCAAACTGCTCAGTGGCAAACAAATACGACATTACAAAGCACGTAACTCTAATTCCAGCAAAAACACTCGCTCTCCGTGTTTTCATAGGTCAAGGTGCGAACTGCGAAGTGCTTGATGCGTTACTAAATTTTTTTTTCTTTTTCCGCAGGTCTTTAACGGAATAAAACACGGAAATGCTTCCACTCAAATCTATTGCGTCATGCAATTGTTTCAAAGCGTGGTTTCAGCTCAATTAAATAGTGATTGCCAAACATCTGTTTGCTACGCTAATTGTCATAATTACGTAAAGAGGTGGCGGGCCGGATAAATACACATTCGGAAAGAGGCTGCGGGCCGGATGAAATGTGTCGGGGGGCCGGATTTGGCCCGCGGGCCGCAGGTTGCCGACCCCTGGTCTAAAAAAACTGTAGTTTCGGAAATCTGTTCTGAAATACTGTATCATTTTAGAAATCACTAGTTTTTAACCTGCTGTTTGTCCATTACGAAGATTAATGTCTAGAAATGCTTGTTTTGTTCGTACAGTACTAAGCTTAGGTACAATTTTCTATTTCCTTGTTTTCATTTTAGATGGCGAAAGTTTCTTGGTGGTATTTCATATCCAAATACATTGAGCTGCTAGACACAGTGTTTTTTATTCTACGCAAGAAATTCAATCAAATCTCATTTCTTCATGTTTATCATCACAGTACGATGTTGATCAACTGGTGGCTCCAAATCAAATATGTCCCCGGCGGACAAGGTGAGTTGTTCGATCTTTATTCGATACACCTGCACTTTTTTCCAACCATTAATATGTTCTTTACCACTTTAAAACTTAGATAAATGGACATACTATGTTTTTTCACACCCAGCATAAAAGCGTTATTATCAAGTGGAAAAGGACTCCAACAAGATTTCAATAAGGTCAAAACTCCTCTAATGTTTTCTATGTTTCGTTATGTTGCACCTTTGTGAATTCTCAACTAGCCCACAACAGAGAAGTATATGGAAGTTTTAAGCTGCATGCGTTTGAATTAACTGTTATACAACTTCATTACGTTTTCTAGGATTTTAGTAACAGACAAGTCGGAATTCATGCAATTTCAAAATGATTTAAATTGGCTCCGTTTTACCTCTATAAAATTTTGAGACAAACCCCACTAATTTATTCAGTGTATGGACCTTTGAGTCACACTGCCTACTCGAGTGTAACTGCAGCTATGCAAAAATTGAGGCGTTTGAGAATTGAAGCCTTTGATTGAACTGACAAACTTTACGGTCGACGTGTATCAGGTGTACTGTAACCAGCTGTACCGACTGACTCTCACTTGTATCGACTGACTATGCTTCGCCCCAAACGCGAAACGCAAGTTTAGAATTTGGGACATTACACTGTACTAGTCATTCACTTAATGAGATTTGTAATGCAGTAGCTATTTTATAAGTTAAAAAAAACTTATTTTTCAGCTTTTTTTATCGCTCTTTTGAATTCTTTTGTTCATGTGATAATGTATAGTTACTACGCGTTGAGTAGCTTGGGTCCACACATGCAGAAATATTTGTGGTGGAAAAAATATCTGACCAAATTACAGCTGGTATGTATTGCCTTATTATTAATCTTAGCTTTCGTATAGTTCTGGTTTTGTACGAAGTCGAATCACCTTTTGTGTTATCAGTAGCTCTGAGGAACGATACTGCTCTATATCCACCTCGCCTATGAATTTAAGCTGAGGTTCGAAATTTAATTTAAAAGTTGTATTTATCCCATGATATTCTTCCTCAAAATGAAATTTTTGCATGATTTTTGCCAGCAGCAATCACTAACTCTTCTTTGAGAAGAACTTCTTCTGTCCACAGCATTTTAAAAGGGCACTGCTGTACATTAACTGAAAAACTACTACGTGTAGTCGCGTAATAATGGCGATACACGCACTGAATCCCTTTGATACAGACCGCGATTGCCAGTTATTAGCGATAAGCAAGTATGCATACCGGTGTCTTGAACGTCTCATCTTCATACCAAAACTTTATTGAGTACCAATTCTATGATTGCAAGAACCCATTAACTTGTCGAGAATCAAGCTATCAAAACGTAAATTACAGTGTGAGCAAATAGTATTTCGTTGTTTCATGATTATTTCGAAGTAAATCTAAAACTAATGCTTTTCAAACCAAACATTTTTTTTTACAGTAAATTGTTGGTGCTCTACTCGGATTAAGTTTTGGTGTTTGTGGGAACTTGATTTGATTGTAAACTGACTGAGGAATAAAAGATTATTCTCAGGCAAATTTGTGTTATCAAAACCGGAAGAGTTCAAAATTGCAGCTTGCGGCTAAATCTTTTGTCGTTGGTGCTTCGCGCAAACGCATAGTACCTTTATTTTTGTTCGCGAGTTTTGGCGGATCAGGATTGATTTACTCATACCTAGCAAACGGTAAAACATAGAAAATTGAAGTTTGGTCTCAGCATAAGAATTAATGAAAGCGTGATGTGTGCCAATTTTGGAGATCCTGGGTCACGTGGTCGTGAATTGAGACATCAAAAAACATAAAAAAACGGCGGTTTTTGGCTTGAAAATTTATTAATTCGCTTGTAGCTCAAAAACCACTTTGCGTGCAAGGCTGAAATTTGGACGCAACGTGGGTGCTTATGATTGCTTTATCCAAATCAAGTTTGGGGGCGCCCGGTCACGTGACCAAAATTTTACAAATAGAAAATGGGCAAGAAGTTGACGAATTTGAATCGATATATCTCGGTAATTATCGATGTTGATAAAAAATGGTTTGTTATTTTCGAGCACACTATCACCCACCTTTCGTTTTGGTTGTGTTCGTTTAATCCAACTTGAATACTACTTTTCTTTTTTTTTTGCTAGTTTTTTCTTTTTCTTCCCTTGCTATCTACTTTTAAACTGCTAAAGGCACTGTATTCAAAGTTTAAACGATTGAAGATATCGGGGAGGACTTTTTCGGGATTGAAATCGGAGGTGCCAGGTTGGGTGATCCTTACAAATTGGTCATCCAGAATTTTGAATTTTTAAGGATCAAATTTTCGGAATGGGTAGATATTAACATGCACCAAACCTAACAAAAATTTGCGTTGCCACGATGGAGGTTTCCCCCGAATTGGTGTTCCAAAATTCAAACCTTTTAACGTTGTAAGCTAGACACATGAAATTTTCGAGGTGGAAAAATATGAAGAAAAGATAAAACTTGACAAAATTTGGGGTATCAAAGTGGGGGTTCTTCCTCAAACGAGGCTACCAAAATTTTGAACCTTTAAACCATCAGAGCTAAGTGGATCAAATTTTTAGAATGGGTAGATGTTAAAAATATACTAAACCTTACAAATATTGGGTTCCAAAATTGGGAGTCCCCCTAACGGGGCCTTTAAAATTTAAACTTTTTAATCTTTTATGCTGGACACATAAAATTTTTAAGGTAAGTAAATGTAAAGGAAGGATAAAATTTGACAAAATTTGTGAGTACCAAAATGGGGGTCTCCATCAAGCGGGACCACCAAAATTCAAACTTTTTAACCACTCATGCTAGACACATGAAATTTTCACGCTAGGCAAATATGAAGAAAAAGATAAAATTTGACGAAGTTAGGCAGTACCAAAATCAAGGGATCGCCTCAAACAAGGATGCCAAAATTCAAACTTGAACCATGCACGCTAGACTGATGAAATTTTCAGAATAGGTAAATATAAAAGAAAAATTAATATTGACAAAATTTGGGGGACCGTAATGGGGGTCCCCCTCAAACAAGGACGCCAAAATTCAAACTTTTCAATTATATAGGCTAGAAAAATCAAAATTTCAGGGTAGGCAAGTATGAAGGAAAGATAAAATTTAACAAAACTTGGAACACCAAAATGGGGGTCCCTTCAAAATTTAAACTTTTCAACCATTCAAGCTAGACACATGAAACTGTCAGAATAGATAAATATAAAAGAAAGATAAAAGCAGAATATGTAAATAAAATATGACTAATTTCAGGTGCCACAATTGGAGAGACCTCCTCCAACAGGTCCTTCAAAATTTTTAACCACTCAAGCTAGACAAATAAAAATTTCAAGATAAGTAAAAATATGATATGAAAAAATTTGAGTATGTCATACTACAGGGATCCTCCAACTATGTTAACACCTCCCCGCATTAATTACGAAAGCTAAACAAATTAAATCTATTGCATAGGTTAATATGAATCAAAGAATAAAGGTAAGAAAATTTGGTTGGCCAGATTAAGGAGACCATGCCAAATGGGCCCCGTAAAATTTTTAAATCTTTATTACAAAGCACTTCAACTTGACATATCAAATTTTAAGAGTATCGGTAGGCTAGTATAAGAAAAAGATAAAACACGCCAAATTTGGCAATGCAATGTTAGATAATTAGCCCGTAAATGCATCTTTAAAAATATGAATTCTCACAATGAATTGGTATCACAGAAAAGTAGAAGAGTCGTATGGGATTACTCCCACACTCAGGACGTTGAAGTACTTGTGCTTAATGACTTTGAGAGATTTAAGCTGGATGGCCGAGTTTTTTTCACTAAACTGTCATTTTTTTTTCACGACTGTGAGGTAGCACTTACCTCACATATCTGCTTTCCCATTAAGCTAGTGTTTCATCAGCATCTGAATTCACACATAGCCTATCCTGGTATCCCACCCGAATCTTCAAACCACACACGAGGGCATTTTCTGCACTTGCCGTCGTACCCTCTTCTCAGATTACTCTGATCTAAGTCTGACAACAAGGTCACCAGAAAGAGGATTCTCGACCAGTGTCACACTGGCACTTCAATTTGATACTTACTGGTCGAGAATTTGATTCAATTTAGAATCCTCTTTCTAGAGACCTTTTTGTCAGACGTAGATCAGAGTAATCTGAGAAGAGGGTACGATGGCAAGTGTAGAAATTGCCTTCGTGTGTGGTTTAAAGGTTCAGGTGGGATGCCAGGATAGGCTATGTGTGAATTCAGATGCTGATGAAACACTAGCTTAATGGGAAAGCAGATATGTGAGGTAAGTGCTACATCACAGTCGTGAAAAAAAAACTTTATGTTTCAAGTCTGCTATGTAACTTCTAAACTGTCATTTGTGACTGAAAACCTCTTAAGAACTCCTAAAAAGTGTCGTGTTTATAGCTGTTTGATTGAAGTTACTTCATTATTTTGATAACTTTTTGAGATCTTCAAACTTTGAGAGCGAATAACCTCAAGACTGTTAAAATAAACTAATAAGTGCATAATGTGCAAAGGAAGTAGATAATTTTTGGTAAGAAGTGGTGTGACCTTAAACATTACATGTAGGGTTCTGGAAAGCATAGAGTTGAGTAAATTAAAATAAGTTTTCAATGTGAAGTCATCGTAAATTTAGACTCTGCAATATCACTTATAAATTTACAAAAGTTTGATTTTTGTTTCTAAATTTTGTTTTTTACGTATCTTTTTCCATGCTAATTCTAAGGCAGGCATTGTTATGATTTTGTTCTTAAATTAAAAAAAAAATCAGTAGAACTGTTCATTAGGGGTATTTCTAAAAAAAAAATTTTAAAGCAAAAGTGGCAGTGATGAACTTTTTATTACGTAGCAAGAATGCGAAAAGGATTTTTTTTAATTTTGAAAAAAAGTTTTCGCATAAACTTAATTTGCTGTTCCCGCCTATCCCCGATTTTGTGCTTTTTTGTTTGCAGTGCTTTACTTGCTCAAACAACTCGCTTAATACCCTTTTTGGAGGATGACCCTTACTCATACACAGACTTGAAAAAAGATTTGTTCGAAATCGACCAATGGGGTCAAGAGTAGAGCTCGACCGATATATCGGTCGGCCGATATCAGGGTCAAGCCGATATATTGTATCGGTGTTTACCACCGATAAATATCGGCTTAAAACAATTACCTTAAACTGTTTATTTTTTAGAGCAAGCACAACCGCTCTTGACTATGATTGCCAAATCGTTGTATTTTTTGTTTGCTTTTTCATTGAATAATATTGGAGTGTGGCTTGTGTTTGCAATAGTCTTACTTTGGATGGGGATTAGTGAAGCTTTTAGTGTCAAATTAATTGAAAAATGGTGACAAAGCTTCGTAGCTAATAAGTTAATATATCGGTATCGGCCTAAAAATTTCCGAAATATCGGTATCGGCCTGAAAAAGTCATATCGGTCGAGCTCTAGTCAAGAGATATAAGCAATTAAGTGCTATAGTTGCTCAATACTCCCTCTAGTGGCAGAAATTCAAGATGCTTTATTTTTTGAAGTTTTGGGTGATTTGTGTAAAATTAGTCTTTAATCCTACATTTTTGATGCGAAGAATTCAATGGAGAAGTTAGTTTTGCGGAATTTGCCACGAGGGGGCACCAGATTTGATTTCATCAGTATTAGTGATTATATGCTTTAAAGGTGCCATGAGTTTTTCTGCAAACAAATGTTTTAGTAATTTTATGACAACTTGAAACTAAAATGTAATGATCTTTCCAGCTCAATGTTTTAAGCAAGTAATAGCATAAGGTTGGCAGTCGAAGGATTGCTGGTTCTGGGCCGTTATTACATTTAGCTGTGCATTTCAGTAAGTCTAGAAAAAACACTTTTTGCCTTTGCTTTCGTAATCGCTCTTAGGTAAGCTGTTTCCTAGTTG
Organism: Trididemnum nubilum; assembly: GCA_963965965.1. NCBI lineage: Eukaryota > Metazoa > Chordata > Ascidiacea > Aplousobranchia > Didemnidae > Trididemnum > Trididemnum nubilum. Next base: position 36,463,973 of record OZ014490.1, read on the forward strand.
TGAAATTTTGGTTTGATTGATGACTAGCAGACACTAAACCCTGCCTAGTTTACAGGCGAATGGTGGGTGCGTTTTGATTGTTTTCTTGCTTTCAGTGTTAGAATAAAGATTTAGATCAGTGCTTCCCATGGAACACGTTATACAAGTTAAACGTTTAATCACATACCTGCTATCCCAGACCAGCTATTAATGGTTTTACCCCATAAATCTAATTTTGTACTACAGATTTAGCTTTCAATCACAGGAAAACTTAAGTGCTATATTAAACAACTATATGCTGATTTTTTGCTTAACTCACCAAATTGGTGAGTCATCTTTATTATGTCCAAATATTTTTGTTATTTGTGTAGAGTTACGGCGTATCTTAAATCAGCTAGAATTGTTCAAAAAAATGTTCATGCATGGACTGATAATCTACTTGCCAAAAGTCCCTCGCAAGAACCACAAGGCGACATCTGCCAAAGATTGACTGCCTCACTGATTTTGTGCGTATGCCCCTAAAAAAACATACACTCGGCCGTTACTACATTTTGCTTCAGAGCACCAAGTCAAAATAAGATATACTTTCAATCGTATGCAAGGAGCTTACTGGTCTTTGGGCAAAACTGAACTTTCCACCCTTAGCAGAAAAGGTGCAATTTATCGTTTAACTTGTCTAATCAAGCAATATGAAAAATATCAGTGCAGACCAAAATATCAGTGCAGGCAATTTGAAGCAGAGATGTCAAAGATATTTGATATTACAAAATATAATTGAAGTATTACAAATGTAATGTAAATGAATTACAAAATATTACAAAAGCCGAATGGGAGCTCCAGAATGTAATTGAAGACTTTCAAAACACATTGGAGCCTTCTGCCATCAACTTACCGAGGACAAACATTTTGTGGGAGAGAGATGTGAAGCTTATGCTGGAGCTTTATGAAGTTTGCTCCAAGGACAATTATTTGCATCTAAAATTTGTGGCTACCAACCAATTTTGAATTGTGTTTCACGATTTTGTCTCTATTATACTGAAATTCCTAAACCGTGCTCCACTGTTATTTTTCAACGTTTAATAGTTTACAGATCCAGACCAAACTTCAGCAAGGAGAAACAGCTTATCTATAGGCAAAAACAAATGCAAAAAAGCATTTTTTCAAAACTTACAATAAAATACCCTGTAACTTGACATAAAGCAAACTGTCACTCAACTTCCAATCTTACTTATGCTATTTGCAAATTTACAACTCTTATCCTAATCTTGGCAAGTTTGCAACCTGAAGTTGATCAATAACATTATTACATTAAATTTTTAACCTACAGACACTCTTTAGTTGTCATGAAAGTTCTTAAGTAAAATGTTTAGTTCTAGTAGAAAAAAATTGTGACACCTTTATATCATATACTGCAATCACCAATATCAATCAAATCATGTTTGCTGCCCCCTAGTGGCAAAATTTTATAGAATTAACCACTCCCAATTTTTTGTCATCGAAAATGTAGATAACACTAATTTTACACAAATCACCCGAGTACTTCAAATGATAAAGCATTTTGAATTTCTGCCACTAGAGGGAGTATTGTGTTACTATAGTACATAATTGCTTATATCTCTTCACCCCATTTGTCGATTTCGAACAAATCTTTTTTTAAGTCTGCGTAAGAGTAAGGGTCATCCTCCAAAAAGGGTATTAAGCATGTTGTTTGAGCCAGTAAAGTACTGCAAACAAAAAAGCACAAAGTGGAGGTAGGTGGGGACCGAAAATCACGTTTGGGGGAAAACTTTTTTCAAAATTAAAAAAAAACATTTTCGCATTCTTGCTACACAATAAAAAGTTCATCCATTGGCACTTTTGCTTTTTCTAAATTCCTAAAAAAAATTTTAAGGAATGCCCTTACTGTTCATACATGTGCTAAAAATAAATTTCTTCTTAGGTAAATATTGCAGTGGCCTAATTGTTGTAGATTTGGTATATAGGATAGTGTGTCAAATTTCTGGTCAAGATAACAAAATCCGAAAATCATATTGGAATTTTCAGATCAAAAAGTTTTGTTTTTATCGTAGCAAAAGGTTACTCTCAAAATATTTATTTTGACGAGGGTTTTGTTTATAGCTGCAATTTTAACAACTTCGCTGCCTAGTGAAAATTCAACAAACTCCTCTAAAAGTTGAAAAGAGAACTAAGCAGAGTAGTAAAATTTCAGTTGACGTTTTATAGATACCTTTTTAGACATTTAAATTTTGAAAGCCGTTAACCACAAACCTGATCAAGTTATGGAACATTATAAAATTTAGAAGCAGTGTATTTTAGATCTGACTATCAACAACCATAAACAAGCTTAGCGCAATTGTGAAGTTCTTGAAGACCTCGAATATCGCTTGCAATGTGTGTTCTAGTTAACTTCTGGGTTTAAATACTGTAAATCTAGATAAATTTTGCCGTTGAATTGGTTTATTGAATGCTATTCTGAAGTTCACAAAGCTGGTCATCTTTTGCATTGACAGTCATCATCAACTTTTCGAACTGCTAGCTTGGATGGTCTAATCCGCGCAAGTGGTAGGAACAACTCATAACCGAATATTCCAAACACTTTATCGACCATCACGAATTTTATCTAAGTGTTTTTTTCCCACACATAAAATTCGCTGGACTCTTGCATTAGAGAAGTCCCTCTAACTCAACAGCACTGCAACGTGGCGACAGCGGTGTATTCAAGTGACAAGTGGTCAACGTTGGCGGTCGGCCGACGGCCACATTCCGTATTGGCAACATGAATCATTAGAGTTACAGCAGTATCGACTTTGCACCGCCAATAACTTGTACAATATTTTTCAGGTTCAGTTTGTGTTGATTTTCACGCACTGCACTTACAATTATTTTGCTGACTGCGATTTTCCTGACTGGCTCAACGTAATGGTTATGTTTTACATGATTTCTCTTATCATACTCTTTCTCAACTTTTACATCAAATCATATCTTAAAAAGAAGAAGCAATCTTAATTTTGCTGAGGATTTGCGGAAGAATTGTTTATTAATTTTGCCTTGCATTGATTAAGGCCAGGATCACACGATCAAGTTGTTTGCACAATTTTTTGGCATCAATCGTGTAAAATGTTGTGCAAGTCCATGACTCACTATTGCGGGGACCTGTCATCAATTATGTTGAACAGCCCGAGTAGAAATGAAAATCAGTTGCTAGAAAGCCTTGCTGAGTTCTTGCAGGGAAATAGAACCGAGCTCTATTTTCCCAGTAAGTTTTCAAAGAGCCGCCTTTCTCAACGAAAAAAACTGAGCTTTTAGCCGTGCCTTTGAAAATATTTAGCAGCAGACTACAAAAAAATGCTGCTGATGTCAGGGCAGAAAAAGAATAGGTCACAATTATCAAGCGAAAATGTTAAAAATTTTACCTCATTTGTTTTTATCGACAATGACGTGTTTTAACATTGTGCGTGCTGTTTTTTCATATTCCTTCAAAGATCTAAATGTGTTGCCCGCTGTTGTGTTTACTTTAGCGCATCGATTATCCAATTTTTCCTACTTCAAACTTGTGGTAGACCAGGGTTTCTCAACCAGTGGGCTATGTTCCACTGGTGGGCCATAGAAGAATTTGCGGAGGGCCACAGAGCTATTCGAAAAATTGGCTGTTTGGTTCAAAAAAGTCTTATTTCATTTATATCTAGTGGAGAATTGAAAAAAATCGGGGACTCCAACGAATGCGCTGACGTTTTTTTGGGAGATCAAGGCAAAGATCGCTCTCCCAAAGGTGAAGACCTTTGTTTTTTTTTGTTTTGGAGATCAGGGCAATAACTGGGCAAACAACGCTAACTCGAAAGTGGAAACCTTTTTTTTCGAGTTTTGGAAGTGGAGGGCCACAGAGCTATGGTCCAACAGCGTGGTCCACAGAGTAATGGGCCACGCAAACTTTCAAGAAACACAAAATGGGCCACGGTTCCAAAAGGTTGAGAACCACTGTGCAAGACTTTTTCCAAATTCATTTTGAAAAGTTATCAACCAGAACTGCTGTATAATTAATCAACATGCCATCGTGGTCAACTCATGAAATTAAATTTTTTAATCAGCAAAATCCAAGAAAGGCAGTGCTTGTGGTTTTAATCAAGATATTGAAAATTTCCTTCATGCGATTGGTGATACGTTCTTGATGATTTTAATACTTTTTTTTTGCTAAAATTTGACATGTCCACTGGCAAAAGAGCCTGTTGCATTTTTCAGCAGTTAAGATAAATTTCACTAGATAGTTTTCAGCTATTTCTCGCTGATTTTGTAAAAAACCAAACAAAAACGATTTATTCTTATTTAAAAATAATGAAGTTTTAATTTTCCTTGAAATCCAATCATTGAGCCCTCTGCAACCGCAAGTACCGGAAAGAACATACCTGGTTTAATATTACTTGATCAATCATGCGTGATAGATGACATAGCCAGGGGGACGGGATGGGGCTATAGCCTCCCTCCCCATTGGCATGTCGACAAAATGCAGAATAAGAAAACAAAAACACGTTTATGGCACTTTTGAGACTGCTGTATGCACTGGAATGGACTAAGTAGTGATTTAAAACATCTTTTTTAACATATATTCAGGGGGGGCTAATTTGTCAAAAATACAACTCACAAATAAATGAGAACTTTAAAAAATGGCCTAAAACAAGCAATCAAATTTGTTCGCTTGTGTGAAAATGCAAAACATAGCTGTCATCAACAAATATACTATGCACTTAGGAATAGGGGGAAGGGGGCTATCCGGTATTGGTTACTTAACAAACATTCTTCTCAAATCTCTTTTCATTAGCCCCCCCAATTATTTTTCTCTATAAACTGTTGACGAAATACTGTAGATTACTCCAAATGAGTTTTATTGAACTACACGAGTTTATAGTTTACTAGCATTCAAATAAGAGAACCAAAATTTTACCATTAGCTACTTCCCAAATAGCTCATTTACGTAACCAGTTTAATCATGTTAAACTGCCAATTTCTATGCCACATTTTGAAAGCATTATTTTTTTATCAAAATAGCCCTAAAACTAAGTTGTTTTTTGCAAAAAAATGCAAAATTTTTAAACGCGCTGAGGGCTCCGCCCCCAGACCTTTGCGAATTTCTGGCTACGCGTCTGGACATAGCACGAAAAAAGCTGCGCTATACGCTGAAGAGTTCCTCACAAGCCATGTTATTTTGACATTTTCCATTTATCTATTTCATTTCATTGCAGGTCGAAGAAAAGATACATAGTGTGCGCATGCAATTTGCGGTAGAACTCATTTAGCTATTTATTACTCTAGCTGCAGCTTTTCGCTTTTGTGAACGTGCTCGTATCATTTTGGCAAACGAGGAATAACGATGAATCGACAAAGCGCGAATACTACTTACCACCGCGGCAAATTTCAAAGAAATTCCTCAACTACTGCGTAAATGCTTTTACAGTGAAAAAAATACATGTGATAAGTTCGGCAATTTCTTAGCGGAAAAAACCAGTCGCTTCCGTCTGGCAAGAAGTTCTTCAAGAAAATAGCATCTTGATGTGATAGCTCCAAAATTATTGATGCAAACAAATTGTACAGAAAACTTGATCGTGTGATTCCGGCCTAAGGGTATGTTACTCGTCAAGAATTACGTGATTGTTGATGGGGAGATCTGGAGAATCAAATCCAGACCGATTTTGAGTACTTTCTAAATAAATGACTAATTTTGAAATGCAATCCATGTTTCATCGTTAAAATTCAGTGATTTTGCTTTACATGCGTTTTTGTTTTTTTTCTTTTTATTAATCTCCGCCCAACCACTGTTTCCTCATCATAGTACTGGATGTTGCTAGTAGACACTGTAGCGCGGTATGTTTGACCACTCACTGTAAATGGCCATTCGCATGTTTTCAAACCTATGCGCTATTTAAAATTTCAGAAAGTTTTTCTGACGAATACCAATATTGTTTTCTGCGCTAATCAAACCTGGTTTCATATTTAGCGAGATAATCACTACACCACGGCGGCTCAAGGTTGTGTAGGAGTATGTTGTGGTTCAACGTCTAGCCAAGGTTACCAGTTCTGTTTCATTTTCTAAATTGCTCTTACCTTAAATGAAAGTTTTGTTTTTTCTATGGTTCCTGATCCCTATTATAGCCTCTGCATGATTGACCAGCCTTTGATATCTTGTTTGCTGTATCTTACTGTAAAATTTAGGAATGCATTCACAAAGTAGGTATGATGTTGCAGTGTACGTTGCACTATTTAGGTATCGACTTTTCGACGATTAAGAAATTTGTTGAAAGTCAGAATTGCAAATATCGCAGTCATGGTGTTGGTATTTTCCTGAATTTCTTCAATAAAACATTTTTATGCAACGCCTGGATTTTTAAGAGGCTGCAGTGTTTATATTTGCCGAACACTTAAATAATTGTGGGACCATTATCACTTCAACGTGTCATGACTTGACCTGAGCTGATGCATTTTTTATTGGACTGTATAATATTTCTCAAACGCCTTGAAAATTGTGAGTAGGCTGAAGTTTTTGATGTCTTTCACAGCCCATTGCCGCGTCGCATAATCATTGTCAAGTCTTGTTGCGGCCTGGTTCGAAACGTCTTTGTATGAAACCAATAATGCACAATTTTCGAGACAAATCCGGCTGCATTACTGTCTGTCATGTATTTATAAATTTGGTTGCAATTTAATAAAACCTGTTTGCAACCTGTCTTTTCACTTCTATTTTGCGAAAGGTATATTGTTTGAAAAGTTGATTGGTGGTACAGAACTTGAGAATTGCCTTGATTAAAATATTCATATCTAGGAAGCTCTTCGTCTTGCACTTGTCAAGAAGAATCATCAGAATGGAGAGCGCAGGAAAAAGAGCGGCTATTTATTAAGAAATAGCCGAGCCAATGAGAGAGCGCCATTAGTGCACAATCTTTAAGCTGAACAGTGTACACCAATTCTTTTTATCAGCAGAGGGCAGGGTTAGAAGTTTTGATGCAACTGGCTTCAAGAGCGGATAGATGGAAAGTAGAGTGGCCTTTGGCAAGAATGGAGAATCTACTGTAATCATACTGTTGAATGCTGTTCTCAACATCGTGATGACAGTAGATTCTCTATTCGTGCTCGAGGGCTCTTTAATCAAAGTATATTCCTTTCCATCTATCTGCTCTTCAGCCGCTTTTACCAAAACTTCTAACCCTGCCTTTTGCCGACAAAAAGAACTCGTGTACAGCTTAAAGATTGTGCACTGATGACGCTCTCTCATTGGTCTTTTTCCTGCTCTCTCCATTCCGACAATTCTTCTTGACAAGTGTCAGACGACCAGGTTCGAAGACATTAACATTTTAAAACTATATTTTTTGCACCAAATTGGGGCGCAATGCAACATACATTAGATTTTGATATCTTTTATTGCGTGATTTTTAATGTTAATAGGCTTGCCCAATAGTGAGTTATACGGATACCGAAATGCTTCAAATTTTGTTGTTGCTGTAGACAGTGTGGCTTAAACGCAGCACTAGCGAAGCTGGTAAGTTTAATTTTGCGTAGATTCATGTTTCCACATTCTAAAGAACAAATTATATAATACTGTACATTGTACACATATTTAATTATTGCATAAGCTTTTTCGGATCATTTTGATTAGACCTTTGTACCCGTTTAGTGAATCATTAATATTAGTGTTTGTTTACGGGGCTAATTGATTTTTTTTTGGCTACTGTTTAAGTGAATCACGAATATGCCAGGAAATATTATGCTTGCGTTGTGGTTGGTAAGATTAGAAATAAAAATTTGGAGGTGGGAATATCCTAACTTTGTTTTGGTTTAACCAAAACTCGGACCCTGACTTTATTGTTGTATAACCCTAAACCCAAATTTCTTGCATAAACTCATTTCAACCCTCATTTTAAGATTACCGTGAACTCTTAACCGTAAATCATTTGCATATTGAAGGGCCTACCCAGGGGCGTATTTACGGAGGGGTCATTGGGCCATGGTCCCCCCCTTTGGGTCGCCAGGATAGTATTAATTGGCATAGACAATATGCAAAATTGCGGCATGGTCCCCCCCCCCTTTTGTAAGTTGGGCAGAAGCTTTGAGCACACAAAGGGTTGGCGAAGACGTTTGTTTTTGGCCTGCACCCAACTTCGGGCAAATAATGGGACTAAATTCGAGTGAAGACCTTTTTTTTTTTTATTGCTCTTCACCTAATTTTGGGTAAAAAATCGGGACTGATTTTGGGTGGAGCAAGTTTAAATTCTGATCTTTGTTCTTCTCAAATTTTTGTTAAGTTCTTGCCCCCTTTTCAAAATCCTGCGTATGCTACTGGGCCTACCTACATTGCAGGCCGAACAAAATCGCTGGCAGCTGATCAAGCGTATGACGCTGGTGAGGCAGCAAGCTGAGCCAAAGTTGGTTTCTCCTGCTTACGATTACACACCGAACCTAAGATGCTCGAACCTTGAAAATGTACGGTAGTGACTATGCTGACAGGCACAGTTATTGTTAACAGGACTGAATATTAGTGATTTGATCGTGGAAAGAAGCACTATTTTTTCCGTAATTTTTGACATATGCATTTTTGTCTAGCGTAGTTTTGTTGCTGATTGTTTCATGCGCCGAAATATTTTTGAAATTCGAAGTTCCAATTATCCATGGAGTATTTGCAATAGATACGTATGCAAAAACAGTGTATGACTGCTTTATATCACAAGGATGCATATTGTTCATAACAATTGCCGGAGTACCATTGCTTTTCACGTGAAGCCGTGAGGTGGGGTTCGGTTGTAAATCCAAGGAATATGATCAGATCAAAGGAAATTAAAATTTATAACCGTTTTTCTCAGGGCTATGAAATCGAAAAAGTAATTTTTCTGAACTAGAATAGAACTGTTCGAGTTCATTGAAAGAAATGTTTTTTATACGAGTATTAATCAAGCCGCGTAAATTGAGATTGCGTTTTTCCCAACAGCAGCTACATGTTCATTTTGTTTATGTCTTGGCGACCTAGAAAAGCAGCATGTATACAAAAAGAAAGCGATTAGTGAAGTCGAAAAGCGATGCAACTTTCTCTCGAGTTAATCAGGTGAATAGAAATAATTTAGTATTGAAGAGAGACTTATTAATTTTTATATTTCATAGGTTTTAATTTGACTAGTAGATCAAACTAATTTTGTGGACTGTTGTATTGAAAAACTCGTAGTAAACTGCGGTGTATAGCCAGCCTTGCGGGAGGTAGAGTAATCTGGGACAGTAATTTAAACATCTTGAAAGAAACTTTGGCGACAAGGACAATCGCTTTCTTCGTAAGAAACACCCAACATTGTAACAATCGTGAACCTGCTGCATAAGCGAAATAGTTTCATTTATTCTTGGGGCCCAACCTGACGAAAGACTTGCATACAAGATCCAAACAAGTGTTCTGTGTTGGTGTAGTTTGACAGACGCAGATTGCCTGGTTCATACGATATTGTTCCTGACCACCACAATAATTGCGAATAAATGGTACCAGCAACACATATAGATAGCATGCAAAGTCAGGAAAACAAAGTAGCGACTCTGATTTGATTGGACATATTCTTAGCGCCAGTGAACCGAGAAGAAAAAAGGTACGCTAATTGGACGAATCGACATATTCTGGAAAAATGAATCGAAAAGAAAAAAAAGACAAAACTGTCAGTTTCCAGTCTACTAAAAAAAGAGTCTATGGTCAGACGTTGAAACATGCAAAAGATATTGAAGACAAAGCAAGCAAATTTTATTGGCGCGGTCGCTACACCAGTCACACTGAAATATGCACCATGTAGGCCCAATCATACTCATCAGCATACACGTGCAGGCACATAAGGTGTACGGTGTATAAAAATTCAACGGCTGGAGTAGCTGTTCGAAAAATACACTGTATTGATACCGAAAGAAAAAAAAAAGGGGGAAGTGACCAGTGCGAGGCCAGGCACAGTTAGGTAAGTGGTAAATGGGTGGAGCAAAACCGGCCTAAAAACTAGGTTTAGCTCAACGAAGCATGGCAAGAAAAGAAAAACCACCCTGATAATGAACCCTCAGTTTGGAAACCCTTAAAAAAAATTTTATTCGTAATGAGCACCGGCAGTGAACGAGTAGACTTAGTAATTTTGTTAGCTTAAACTCAATCTAAAAAACCTGGATTTTTGCCGAACTTGAACTCGAAAAAATTAAATTAGAGAACTCGGACTTGTTAAACTGAATTCGGACTTGAACTCAAATAAAAATCGATCGAGTTCGCTGTCCTGGTCTTACTTTGCCCTCGGGATTGCGTGCCTTGTGGCTATCCTATGCTTGATTTTCATTTTGCTTACAATTTTTGAACGGAGTTTCAAACTCGTGGTATCTGCAAGCGCTTTGGTTGGTAGGATGTGATGCACGCGACACGTCTTGCTTGACGCGGGACTTGCGGTGATTACGAGCTCAATCTCCGTTTGCTTTATTTTTGAACGTTTACTGCAAAGTTTGATTTACAACTTAAGACCAGGTTTTCAGTTAATAGAGTTCAGTTGGCTTTGTCTTAGTTTTGTGATTATGGTTCATAGATAAGCATTTTTAGTTCTAGTTTTAAGTTCTCAAAATAAACTAACTCAATTAGCGACAGCCCCACCGATTGTATCAAGGTCAAGACTAAACCCTGGCCACATACAGCAGTAATTGTCTGTCCACAACATCTTTTCCCTGACAGGAGGAAAAGCCTTGATTCAACTAAATGGACCAACCCGAAGATGCCAACATGAATGCCCATACGAACAACGACCATCGGGATGTTAAACGTTGATTGGTGATACAGAACTTGAAAATTGCTTTAACTGAAATGCTCATGTCTGTTCCAGCATCGGCTTTAAAAGATTCTTTGAATTTCATATTAAATCGTTATTTATTTTTGTCTTATGCTGGAAGCGAACTCTTATCCTTTGTTTACATTTAATATCGCTTGATTTGTTTAAGTTTCAGCTGCTAAATTCAATTAATTACAAACAGCTCTTTTCAGATGCCGTTTCGCACACAATCATTTGTTGCTTTTTAGAATTATTTTGAGCTCAATCAGTTTTATTTTGCTTTTTGAAGAAGGACCGTTTTTAATTTCTCACTAGCACAGTGAACTTCGGTTAAATTTGCGTTGCTTTTTGTTGTCCTTCAAATATTCAGTTTGACTGTGGATTTTATCTGTCCTACTGCTATTACTACTATTGTAACCATAGGTGGGCACAAGTCCGTTAATCGTTAATAACGAAGCTAACTTTTTCATTAACTCGTTAATCCTTTAAAATGTTTTTTCATGTTAACGGACTAAATTAACTTCCGTTAAGTGCTGATAACGGACTAAAGTAACTTCCGTTAAGTTTTGTTAACTTCCGTTAAGGTTATAATCGTTAATATCTTGCAGCTTCGTTGTGCATTTGAACTTGTTTTTATCTTGAAATTATATTAGACTGTAAAATATAACTTTCAAAACACAAAAAGACCACCATAGCAATAAATATTTCCTTAAAATCAGCTCAACAGCGTCAATACGTGTTCTAGAAGCGAGTAAATAAAAAGAAATGTAAATTACACGCAAAATATTAACGGATTAACGGAATTTATTAACTTCCGTTAATTAAAGCTGAAAATAACGGATTAACGTTAACGGAGGTGTGAAGTTTGTTAACGGACTAGTGGTTAACGAAGCTAACGTTTTGCATTAACTTGCCCACCCATGATTGTAACTGATTCAACTGAATAAAACCAAGACGACTGCCTCCTTGAGGGCTGTTTTTTGAATCAAGCATACCGGCAGTCTTGTAAGAAAGCATAGCAAGGCTTGGCCGCTCCGCCGCGCTCTTGGGTTTTCGACCAACAGCTTCGAAGCAACAAGTGTCAAATGAAAAGCAGCTTCAAAAACAGAAACGCTTCTTCAAAGACATGAACATTTTAATTAAAAGAATCTTAAACCTGTGTAGCTTGAATTATTGTTCCTCCCGGGCTTTAGCTGGATTTTGAGGAAACGACCTGACCACTTTCCGTGTCTATAACCCTGCTCTAACGAGCAATTTTTGGCTCTTTCCGTTTTAGTCTAGTAATTCTTGATAATGGTGTGGCCCGAGTGCTGGACGGTAGCCGACCATGTTTTATGATTTATTAGATGTGTCAAAATAAAGTCACTGTCGAATATAATTCGCTTCAGATATCCCTTCGAATTAACCCCCATTGCAGTCCAACAGTTTGCAAAACGAAGGTTTTCGACTGAATTTTAATTTACTGCTTAGGGGCAATTCTTTGATGGGGAAGTGGTAGTGGAATATCCAATTTTTGCGGAAGTATTAAATTTTGTTTTTATTTGGAGTGCCAGCTGCCATGTTCTCTTCAAACCGATTGTCATAAGCGCATTAATTGGCCCTGTGGTTCAAAAAACATTAGTTTTTTTCTCTAAATTTTTACTGAATAGTCATGTGAATGCTATTTTCTATTTTTAGATAAAACCGACTAAAACTCAATTGAGCAAACTTAATTTTACTGTACGAAGCTACTTACAAAAAAAGCACAAAAATATAACGATAGCAAAATACAGAAAAAAATCAATGAACATAAATCGAAAGGTATTGGTCATACACCAAGAGAGAAACAACTACGGAAAAGTCTCGCTGACTTTCAAAATCAAATGTAATTAAGTCATTACAGAAGAAAAATCAATGCTCTAAGTAGCGGCCAAAACGTTTTAAATCATAAAAAATTTGATTCTTCACAAATTATAGAAAATAATATTTATAACCTAGGTTTAACAAATGAATTCTAAGTGCATAAAACTACGGCAAATCGTACAATTTAGTTTACGTGAAACAAAGGTTGTGGTTGCAGCAAGTCAAAGTTTGTCAGATTAAGTTTTGTACATCGATAATTAACAATTAATTGGTGTTGGTATTAGTCAAATCAACAAACAGTATTCACCAAAGTTTATAAACGGCGAAATCTTGCATAAACAACACAGAAGAGTCAGCAGTGATGGCAGTGACCTGAGTTCAAACTGCACGCAACAAGGCCAGCTAGCGAGATGATTCATTTTTTAGGGGAATTTCTATTCTTGACCTAAAAACGTAAAATTAATGAAAAATAGTGAAGCTTGATGATGAATTTCATCATATTTTGATGGAAGTGAGTATTGATATTGTTTAGCTTAATAAATCGAAAAGCAAATTTAAAGTGGACATATTCAAGTATTACTTGAGTGAAAAGTATCAATCCGCAAGGTAGCGTTGTGGAGCTAGAAAAAAGTTTTCCTACTACGCAATTTAATTCTCGAGTTGTATGATAGAATTTTTTTACTTTGTAAATTCACAGCATGATTATGGGGTGCCGTTTGGAGAAAAAGAACTTATTATGTCACATCTCGTTTTTGAGCTAATTTGCAATAAAATTTGTCCGAAATATATCGGAAATTTCCGACTTATTATATAACTTACGACTAAATACACTTTTAAGTTGGAACAAAAAAGCCTACTTAAAAGTCGGAAATTTCCGACTTATTTTGTTGGCTTTTTTGTTCCAACTTACTGCGTATTAGTCGCGAGGTGTTACAAAAAAATGATTTTTTTCTAAACGGCGTCGCCCACACGCCGTTTGGAAAAATATTGTTTATTTTGTTACACTTTACGACAAATACGCTGTAAGTTGGAACAAAAAAGTTTGCAAAATAAGTCGGAAATTTACTATAGGCTTTTTTGTTCTAACTTACAGCGTATTGGTCGCGAAGTGTAACAAAATAAACAATACGGCGTACGACAAATGTGCACAGTGAGTTGGAACAAAAAAGCCTACAAGTCGAAAATTTCCGACTTGTTTTGTAAGCGTTTTTTGTTCCAACTTAGAGTGCATTTTGTCGAAATATATATATATTTACGATATATAGAAACTTCCGATATATATCGGAAATTTACGATATATTTTGTAGGCTTTTTTGTTCCAACTTTAGATTGTATTTCAGTAGCGTAGCTAGGGGGGGGAGGGCGGGAGGCTCGAGCTTTTCCCATTGGCCTGAAAAGTATGCAAAATAGCACGTTTTTTGTGCTTTTGAGGCCGATTTTTGCTCCAAAAATGAAAATAGCCCCCCAACGGGATTTGGGAGCAGAAGTTGTGAAGGACTTGCCGTTATTTGGATCAGAATAGTGGAGTTTTGTGGTTCTGGAGCTCACCCAAAGTCGGTGAAAACCTTTTTTTGAGATCACGTGATTTCGGCCGGAAAAAACCTTCGAATTACGGCGAAGACCTTTTTTTTTATTTGGAGATCACCTGATTTTGACAAAAAAACCGCCTCAATCTAACTCAAGACTATATATATCGGACAAATTTTATTGTAAATAAGCTCAAAAAAGCTGTGTTACAAAATAAATAATATCTTTCTAAACGGCGCCCCATACATGTTCGAGACATTCACAACATAAACTAAGGTTTGCCTTGCACCGTTTGAATTCTTTATCGCTGTGATTCGCCGAAATCTTAAACTTAATCAAGCTACAAGTATGTAGCCTAAATAGAGGTACATGATAATTTATTCTGTCGAAAATATTTCCAACTTTATAAGCAAATTAGTTTCTATCGTCATATTAACGCACTTCGGAAAAATATTGTTCTTTTTGCAAACTAGCAAGACAAATTTACTATAATGAATAGACTATAAGATTGTTCCACAGGAAAAGGGAAAACAGCGAGCCTGGCCCCAATCAACTATACAGTCAAAGGTTAAATAAACAAAAAATATAAGCTCACCCCTGCCGCACTAACGAGTTGTTTTCTTTACAAACTTCTTCATAAGTTGGTAACCTTGAACGGTGGGGAAGAGATAAATCTGCTTGCTGTTGTGTCGCGTAGCAAGAAACATTAGACGCGGTCGTTTCAAAATCTGCGTTAAACTCGCATTTAAATTGATAAGATTTGCGTCGTAAACTTTGCTCTTCGATTGGCGTTCTCGTTTTTGCGCTTGACCTCGTTTGTGACTGATTGGGGCCATTAGTTTCGTGGTTAATGTTGTCGTTACTTAGCGTTTGCGACTGCCATGAGGTTAAGTCGGTAGAAACATCACTGAAATCCGTTTGCAAAAGCGAGTTGCGATGCGAGTTGTCCTGGACCACAATAATTGAGTCGACCTTGTTCACACGTACTTCCTCCACATTGTTCATCAGCACAGACGGATTGCGAGTTTTGGTCCGTTGGCTGGGGAACGACGCTTTTTTCCGGTAATGCACGAGGCAAGCAGCAGCCACAATGAGAAGAACGACAGCAAAACCTGATCCAAAACATATTCCAATCCACTGGGACGTTGACAGGGATTGCTCTTTCAATACAACGATCCTAGTGTCGTATCGCTCTTCATTTCTGTCCACAACCTTGATCAATTTTTCGCATCTTGAACCAGAATACGGAGCGAGACACAGGCACCGACGACACCCACAAGCTTGAGAGTCAGGATTGGGAATGAAGCAAGTTCCGCCATTTAAACACATTAAATCCACGCAAGGTCTTGCTTTGTGCTCACACAATTTTCCAACAAAGCCAGCCTTGCAAAAACAGACTTCTTCAGATCGTAAAATCCGACACACACCTAAAAAAATGATTATAATTTA